>JACTAT010000022.1:1869435-2444435 GCA_014526335.1 Chrysaora quinquecirrha
AGTATGTTAGGATTTGTCTTGATGTTTCGTTTTTGAGCTTGAAATCTCAAAATTTCAATTAAGATTTCGAGATTCATTTGTAATTATAAGAAGCCGGTTCATGAGAAACCTAGTTCATTAGAGACCTTCAATATTTGAGAAATCTAACCAAGTACATCAATAAAGCAGTCTGTTCTTGTCTTTACCGGAGAATATTGAAGCAACAAAACTGATGATGATGACTTTTTAGTTCTTAGCAATTGGAAAAAACTAAAAGAATTCTGCAGGTACTGAGCTTTTATTCCCATTTAAGAAGATGTATGTCTCTGGCAATACGATAATCACGTATGAATTTCATGTCGTTTTTTCTGACGAAAATCATACTACCATCTCGATCAGACAATCTTTGAAAAACATGTTTATCAAGGAGAGAACTGCTGCTTCTTTATTAGAAAATGAGAATTTGAAGGTTGAAATAACTGCGCAGATAATGAAAGCCGTTTATTTGTAATCAGATATGAGAATATTTTGAAGAAATCTCTGAGAAAGCCCTATCTGTTACCATGACATTTAAGTAATCGCATTCTGTTGCTCTTGTTCATTTACTTTTCTTCATTTCGTTTCATCTAATCTGAGAAGATTTGAGATTCTAGAGATTGAAGATAATTAAATGAAACGTTGATAATTATATTACTTGCTATTATATTCGTCATCATTTCATGCACAAATAATAAACAGCTTTACTATTAATTATCTAAGCTAAACTGTATTTACAAAATGTAAAAAAATAAATGTCCCTTAATTCATTAGAATAACTTTTGCTTCTTCAAACTCTTTTCTGCAAGAAACAAGCAAAGCATTTTTAAAATTTATGATTTCTTATGATAAGAAAATGGTTAATAAGAAAGTAGCACTCAGCTTCCCAAAAACTTAAAATCAATCTTTCAATAGTAGGAAAATATTAGAATAGTCTTTGAGTTGTGCAAAGCTTCAAATTGAGATAAGAAGGAAACATGGGCATACTTAAAAGCTTTTTCCATTTGTATGGATGCTTTGCAGGTTCAGGAACCTATCATTTGCAATTATCCTTTCTGAGCTGTTAATTGTTCAGTACGTCAGTTTTGAATTAGCCGTTTGTATATTGAGAAGTGTACTAACCTTGCCAGGTTTGCCCTTCTTCTTTTTCTTCTTTTGCCTCCCCCAGATCCCAATGTCAATATTTTTGAAAATGTATCAGGATGCATTCTATGAGTTATCCAAATTTTTATTGCATCTAAACCAGCTGTAAATAGACAAGAGGTTCCTTAAAAACATCCAATGTATACACGATTTTACATTCGTTCGTCGTTCAGCTTTTCTTATTGCTGATCAAACATTTTAGATTCGCTTCATAGACAAATGTTTGACATACAGTTTGGCCACGACGAAAAACTTTGTTCATAAAACACTTTCTGTGAAATATTGCATGAGTAGACTATTGTTCAACAAATTCAGCTTATTTTTACTAAACAACCAATGTTTCTCGTTTGAGTAACCCTTCAAAATTGTTTGTCAAACATAGCGTACACTCATTTTTTTTATAAGAACAATTTTATAAGAACACGAGCCTGGATTTTGCCCAGATTTTAAGAACAAATTAAGAACAAGCTGAGGCTGGCCTTTTCAAAAGCCCTAAGAATATCAGCTGAATATGTTAGTAAAACAGTCAGACTGAATGTAAAAATCAAGCAAACAAAGAAATAGACAAAAATGCTGCATTTTCACACAAACCTAGTACCACCCCAGACATTCATTGAAAAATATAGATATCTAAGTAACCAAGGAATTAAGAACAGATTAAGAACATTTCAGTCTCAAAACGGCAAAAATTTAAGAACAGCCAGCCTCAATCGAAATTTCCTGGTTCTTATATAAAAAAGAGTGTATTATAGTATAAGTTAGTTTTAATTTGTTCTTAATCCTCCCAAATTTCAGTCTCAATATTCTTAAAAATTGTTTTTGTAAACGTTGTAATTGTTTTACGTTCACAATCATTGGAACATGTTGCAAATATAAATATAATCGTAAGAATAAATTTATTATTATTCAAAAAGATTATTGAAAACCTTGTTTTCGTCTTTGTAATCCATTTAATATTTCTCTACCACCTAAATCTCCAATAAGATTGTCATCTATATTAAGTTCTTTTAAATCTGCTGAATTTGCAATCCATCTAGATAAAAACAAAATCAAAAATCGATTTAAAGGGTATCAACTTATTTATATAAATAGAAAGCTTTCGTTGAAATAAAGTATATCTGGTTGTCGATAACAGATTTATCGTTATGGTTTTTGTATTTTCCCTTGATACATAGAAAGTTGTCCACAAGAAACTAGTAGTCCAGTCATCTATTTTAATGTTAACGTTGCTTAATATATGTGATATAGATGTTGTTGATTGATATATACTAAAGGATAAATTGAATGAGATACAAACTTTTTGACGAGTCGCATGCATAAAACTGGTGCCAATTTAACAGCAATACCATAAGAATCAATACCATTATTTTCAATATGAAGTTTTTCTAACCATGGACCAACTTTAGCAGGTTTAGGCTCAGGTTTCTTTTTTGCCGATTTTCTTCTCTTCTTTTTCCTGGCACTGCCAGGACTCTTAGCTGATGCATTTGGTGTCCTTTGGTATAAATCAGTAAGCGTTTAGTTGGACGATATAAAAACTTAGAAGGCAAATTTGAAATGTACATAAAAGCAAAATGAATTACCGAGACCTTTCCCCTGCTGCATTCAATTGGGTTGTACTTTTTGTTGCCATTTCAGACATGCTTGTTTTTACACGAAGCAAAGGTTTTTCGTTGTTTGTTGTTTCGTCTTTTTTCTCTTGTTGTCTTTGTATTGTTTCTAACTCTGCTTTATCTACTATCATTTTTATCAATTCTATTAAACCTTCGCATTCCAATTTGTTTCCATTTAGATACAGATCCCTGTAAAAATAACAAGGCCAACTTTATCATACTAGTATTAAAGCCTGGTAGCCTGGATAGCCGTCAATACCAGATAAAACTTATGCAGACATGATCTAGAATTTCGAGACTTGTTTGAGCACAGTTGTTCAGTTTAAGGCTAACTTTGTTATACTTATTTTAGTATTAAAGACTAGCCTGGATAGCCGTCAATACCAGATAGAACTTATGCAGAAGTATTCAAGAGTTTTTTTGGCTTGTTCAAACACTGTTGCTCAATTCAAGGCTAACTTTATTATACTGATTTTAGTATTAAAGACTAGCCCGGATAGCCGTCAATACTAGATGGAACGTATATGCAGAGTTATTTAAGAGCTTCTTGAGGCTTGTTTACGCACTGTTGCTCAGTTCAAGGCCAACTTTATTATACTGATTTTAGTATTAAAGACTAGCCCGGATAGCCGTCAATACTAGATGGAACGTATATGCAGAGTTATTTAAGAGTTTCTTGAGGCTTGTTTACGCACTGTTGCTCAGTTCAAGGCCAACTTTATTATACTGATTTTAGTATTAAAGACTAGCCCGGATAGCCGTCAATACTAGATGGAACGTATATGCAGAGTTATTTAAGAGTTTCTTGAGGCTTGTTTACGCATTGTTGCTCAGTTCAAGGCCAACTTTATTATTCTAATTTTAGTATTTAAGACTAGCCCGGATAGCCGTCAATACTAGATGGAACGTATATGCAGAGTTATTTAAGAGTTTCTTGAGGCTTGTTTACGCACTGTTGCTCAGTTCAAGGCCAACTTTATTATACTGATTTTAGTATTAAAGACTAGCCCGGATAGCCGTCAATACTAGATGGAACGTATATGCAGAGTTATTTAAGAGTTTCTTGAGGCTTGTTTACGCACTGTTGCTCAATTCAAGGCCAACTTTATTATTCTAATTTTAGTATTTAAGACTAGCCCGGATAGCCGTCAATACTAGATGGAACGTATATGCAGAATTATTTAAGAGTTTCTTGAGGTTTGTTTAAGCACTGTAGCTCAGTTCAGGGCCAACTTTATTATACTGAATTTTAGTATTAAAGACTAGCCTGGATAGCGGTCAATACAAGATAGAACCAATGCAGAATTATTTAAGAGTTTCTTGAGGCTTGTTTAAGCACTGTAGCTCAGTTCAAGGCTAACTTTATTATACTGATTTTAGTATTAAAGACTAGCATGGAAAGCCGTCAATACCAGATAGAACGTATGCAGAATTATTTAAGAGTTTCCAGAGGCGTGTTTGAGTGCTGTTGCTCAGTTCAAGGCTAACTTTATTGCACCAATTTTAGTATTAAAGACTAGTCTGGATAGCCGTCATTACCAGATAGAACTAATGCACAACTATTTAAGAGTTTCTTGAGTCCTGTTTGAGCACAGTTGGCTCATTTTAAAGGACCCTTACCTTTCTAACAATTGTTTACCATGGTTTTAAGGAGATTTACCTAATTGCTGTTTCTGATACAACCTTTCCAAGGTACGCCCCACTTTCACTTTTAAGATCACAATAATTCAAACTAAGTTTCAAAAGAGTTTTATTTCCTTCTAAACCAGAACAAAGATATCTGCATCCTTCATCACCAAACCTGCAAATAAATTAATTCGAATTCATAAAGTGCCGAAAATTTGGCGAAAGATATGATCTTGTTAAACCAAAGTTGTCTAGGACCCCATTTCGCCCATGAGAAGAAGTCGTGAATTTTCTATGACTTCAGATTCTGCTTAGCAAACTATTCATGATGCGATAGCCTGCATGTAATATCTAACTCTTCTTTCATAAAGAAGAAATCCTTATGAAACAACAATTTGATGCAGTTGGAAGGCTAATGCTACAATGGAGCAATGGTTTGCCTTGTTCGATTTCTTTGAATAACAAAAGCGAATTCTATAACTTACGTATTGTAATCCAGAACAAGTGCAGTCAAAGACGTAGAAGTAGATAAACACCTAAAATGAAGAATAAAAACACCTGAGATTGTAAGAAAAAGCTACCGCATTGTGTATAAGCGTGTGTAGAAAACTTGACAAAAACGTTCGTTTTTGGGGTTTAACCTAAAGAGCCAAACTTGTTAGAACCAAACTTACTTGCTAAATCTTTCCATAGAAAATGCATCAATTTTGCAGTCCATGAATTCAATGTAGTTCGTTATATACACAGGTTGCTCCAGAAAATTGCTCTAAAAATGACAAGAATCTTTCAAGTGGTTGATTTAACCATTTAACAGATGAAAATTGAGATATCGGGTGAATATAAGCAAACTTATTGAAATGAATTACAAGTAAACTTACTAATGCTGCAAGATCCTCGTATTTTACATGAATATCCCAAACGTAAATTTCTTTGATAAAAGTATATCTAATGCTTCTTATGGCTGCAATGATTGGAGCAAGTTTCACTTTCATGCCATCATCTGATATTTCATCATCTAGTATAATCTAAAAGAAATATAAACATAGTTACGATATAAATATATAATTGATTATTCGATTTCCAAAATAAAAGAGTTAAGCATTTGTCGTCAGCTAGGAGCTTGTTTTATGAGCATTTGGAGGCTAAAAGATACTTTCGATGTGTCTCATATGGTATGTGCCATGTGTTTTTATGGTAATAACACCATTAATCAACAAAATCTGTTCCCTATAGACTAATATCCGAATTTTACCCCTGTATTAGACCCATCAGTTTTTCTTAAAAATATTTTTCTGATAAAAAGGAGTGTATTGGGGTGTTAATTCAGTGGGTTTTATGTTTCTATATTGCTATGATTGCACTACCAATTGGTGTAGGTTTGGGATTGTGTTATATCAGAGCTATTGTCATGTGATTATAGAATTACTGAACATAAGTTATAGACTATAGGCCTAATTATAATAATACTGTACTTTTGCTAAATGTTTTCCACTATCACTGCTTATTCTTATTGATTTTTTCAGCACACTGTGACAAAAGAATGATCTGTTGCACACTTATGTTCATAGGCTTTTTCCAGTTCTCTTAATTTTCTTGTTATTTTTAGCATTTCTTCATCCTTTTTCTTCTCTTTGGCACTTTTCTTCTTTACTTTTGCTTTTGGAGGCATCTTAATATTTAAAAATCTGTGCAAATGGTCACTTCTTTTACTTAGATACGTGTAAACACACACGGTGCTCTCTCTGGTAGAATTCAGCTAACGAAACTTCGCATTTTAAATCGTCAAATAGAATTCAATTCTCGAGAAATTGTAAAAACTTCCCTGGCCTAATGTTGTTTTTCCTTTCTGCTTCCTTGAATTCATGAAAAAAAATAACAGTTTCCTTGACTACAGCCTCGTATTAAATACCTTGAGCCTCGTATTTATTCTAAACTGCAACAACAACGGAAGTCAAGCATAACCAAGAAATCGAAAAGTTTTGTGTGAAGAAATGGCTGAGGGAGAAAGGCTTTCAAATTATTATGATTTGCTTGCAAGATTCAGGTCGACTGTCGATGGATTGTTGTCTAGTGGAAGATCTGATATTTGGTCCACTTATGGCGGACTTCGAAGAGCGAGGGAAATTGTTTGTGCGATTCTCTTTGATGAGTTACGAGATGAAATGGATGGGGTAAGATGGTTCCACCTTCAAAATCCAATTTGGATTTATAAGGCCGGCCTCTGTCAGGGGCTGTGTGGAAAGACATCTGCAGACTTTGCAAAGATGTTTATATGATTATATCTGATTAACAGAGGTCAGATACCTAAGGGTTTCGGTTTGCTGGCTGGAGAAGAGAACTTGCCTTCATTTGCACACACAACAAAAGAACACTACAATACAGATATACAAATACACAGTAATATGCAAAAGTCAATAGCCCACCAATCCCAACAAAGACCATGGTAGATTTCGCCCCTTTTCCTCAATGAATTTTGAACCAGAATATAAAGGCTCAGCATGGAGGAAACCTTCCTCTGGGCTTAAGATCTCTCAGAAGTATTTACAAAACTTCAGAATCACAACAAACAGCGGAAACATTTTTGGGCATACTTTATAAAAGCTTTTTTTGTCAGGCACTCGGAGTATGAATGTCAGAAACAGACCAAAACAATAAACTAAGGCTGAATTTATACCCAGAATCTACAGCCGCATCTGGGTATAAATTCATGGGGGCTTGTCTAAAATAATTTTTTTGGACTGAATCTTATTGAGACTTTCCACAAGCCTTCAGTCAACAGCAATAATGAGTACCTAGGGTATCATCACCAGCAGTAGCACTGCCAATCACCTGAACCAGCATTCTGTATTACAAAAGGGTCCTTGCTTGCCTCTCAAACTAGGAATGAATCTAGAAATCTCACACAATTCCAAACCCACCTGCATCATATTAATTGAGTTCATTACTTTTTAGAAAATGTTGGATTACTTAGTCGAAATGAATAACAAAAAAACAAGTAACAACGAAAGAGAAATGAAACTAGATTATCAAGAGCCGTTAACAGTTGAGCAATTTATAGAAGAATGTCTTCTTAGTTACTGCACTTCATATGTCATTGGCAAGGCTTTTCTTGATGCAGATCAAAATCATCTTGACAAAATATACAAAGGTTTGTCACTTCTTTTGTGACAGGAGAATTCTCTTGATCCTAGGACTGATGCATCTGGGGAAAGCAAAGTTGGAGGGGTTAGCTCAGTGGGTTCTTTGCTTTGCTTTTGGGAAAATAGAGCGTACTACAGAAAATAGATTATAGATTATAGATGATGGTAACATAGCAATGGCAGTGGCATAGCCAGACATCCAGCATTGGAAAAGCAAAAGGGTGTGGTCAAAGAAAATTAGGGTGTGGTTTTAAGAAAAAACAATCAAGTCCTACCCTTCAACATTTTTACAACACATTTAGCATATATATATAAAAGTTATCTTAGCAATGATTGGCCTGATCACCCCTTTGTTCCCCTTTGTTACACCATTGCAACGCAGGGTCTACAATTAAAAATGGATGTTTCTCAAAGTTTTTTCAAAATTAGCATTGCTTTGTGTTACAAAGAAGGACTTTTTGTTACTGCTATTTCTTGTTACAATCTAAGAAAAGGTTAAAGTGCTCCCTGCAAAATGGGTGTGGTCCCTACCAACTGTGGTCCAAACAAACTATCTGCTTTCCCCTGCCCATGAATATCTTGTATTTTTATGTTTGTTTGAGTTGCAAGGTTTTTATTTCAAATGCCTCATGGAATTGGCCCTTTTAATTTTCAGAGAATGCATTTCTGAGGAAGAGACCTTGTGTTAATCTTCTTGTGATGTGTTTTAATGCACTTGAACAAAACAGTTTGGAAATTCTTTCTTGTATCAACAAACAGTTGGTAAGTGATTATTTCAAGCGTCTTTTTGAGTATGACTATCGTTATTAAGATGACCCAGTTGGTTGCAATGTTAATTAGCATTTGCTTTACTAATTAAAGGTTAAACAAAGTAGCTTTAATTGAAAAAATTTTTGTTATTTTCGTAAAGAATCTGATCATTTACCTGCAGAAAGACATAGTTTGTACATATTCTCATTCCTCTCTGTGTGGGATTTGAACTCGTAACAGGGGTCTTTGTTAGTATTACTACTGCCCATTATGGTGATTCCCTATCTAAACATTGTTTTGATTGTTTCAGGTAAGTAAGCAGAGTTTCATAGAATACTTTAAAGAGGAAATGAAATGTGCAGAAGTAATAGCTGAAGCGGAATCTTCATTGATGAACGTTTATTCTGGTTCTTCTGGGAGTGAACAAAATTTATCAATTGATTTCACAGATTATGATTCACTAAATAAGATTAATCCACAGTTAAGAGAGAAGCATATTAAAATAGACACTAATGAATCAAGGACTGCAATTCATGCTAAAAGACGAAGTCTGCATCAAGACGTTCTAATGACAAGTGCTTTAGCAGCTGTAATGGAAACGAATGAAGATGGATTAATTTGGTTTGATGAAGCTGATAAAAATAATCTAATTAATGAGCCGATTGATGCAGCAAGGCATCGAATGGCAAGAATGAGAGAAATTTCTAGAAGTGAGAGCAGTTTGTTTAATGAACATGGACACATAGAAACAGAAAAAGCTCATTCTGACGATAATGGCAAAACTGAACCAACCATTTCAAAAAGGAAGGATTCTTTGCCAAATTGATAACACAAACACTCTAGAAGAGGACGCAGTTCCAAAATTCCCACCCTTGAGAAGATCAAGTAATGTAATTTCAATGGCATCTTTTAAGAAAGGTCACAGTCGATCAAAATCTGATCAAATTGGACTTCCAAAGCAGTTGCTTCGGAAGATTTAGAAGATGATGCAAAAGAAGAAAAACTATCGACATCAGCTCCAATAAGTCAACTGGAAGAACCTCGTAAGTATGAGCAACATCCAGATAACCATTTCTGTCTCTTTCTGTTCTGTCCCTTTTCTGACTTTTTGTGTGCATGTCTTATCAAATAGACTTAGTTCTTCCAAAACTTGTTGTTTTCTTTAACAACATGATGCTTCCCCGCTATGTTATTCCCTGTTGTCTGTGACATCCTTTTCTGATGTTGATATTATCTTTTTATCTATCCAACTTGTGCCATGTGGCACTCAAAACCTTTACAAAGCACTCTAGCTGTCCCCATCTGCTGCTGCTTTGTCTCGGTTTATTGCAGGACCTTTTCTTATCTTTACCCACTACTTTTCTCTTAATTTCCACTGTTCTTCTCTTTGCTGTTCCTCTTTTTTGGTTTTCTTCTGGAGCCAAGATTACGGCCATGCAGTCGTTCTCATGGTTACGCTATCGTTATTATCATTGTAGTTGTTATTATTGATATCAATATTAAATATCTTGCCCCATTATATTTCGAATCATCTTCTGATATAACTTTTCCCCAAGTTCTCAACATTATGCATCTGCACAATTTGATTCCGACCATTTTTCCCCATTCTAGGTCCTCAAGACTATTACTACCAGCCTGAAGATGGTTATATGTTTCCAAAGCCGTATAAAGGTCAATCGCTTATTAGTTATCTCAATTCTAGAAGTTATGACACTGGAGCAGAACTAGATAAGGTTAGTGAAAAATTTTCTTTCCTCCAATTACATCATAATAACGTTAAGGTTTCGACGTTTATGTTCCGATGCATTGTACTTTATGAAATTATTATTACTGGAACAGAAGTGTATGATGAAACTGCTGATTTCTGAAAATTCACCAAGTTCTGTTTCCTTGAATCATGTAGTCTGTCGAAATTAACACAGATAAACGCGATCTTTCTCCCAAAAGCGGTCCCTTTTCCTTGATATCATCTACTGATAACAGGCAATAAAAGGTGAAAAAGCCATCATAGAAGAACCAAACTTTAACAAATTCAATTTAGAGGATTCCATGCCCAGTTATTGAGATGTCTTGTAAAAGCTGAGGCCTTGCTGTCTCTTTGCTGCCAGCAACGTTCTCCTTACAACACTAGTTCTAGAACCATTACAAGGAAATTTTTCAAAGCCAAGGGTTTCTAAATGCGAGTCGTTACTGTGTGATAAATATGTTTTTGACTTACAGTACATATGATGATATATGTATGATGAACAATTACCTTCTGCTTTTGATTCAAATTAATTATTTGTTGTCTTTCTCTCAATAGGAGAATGCTCATTTCAGTATATGCGAAGCTCTCATTACAGCAATTGAGCAGGTATATTGAATGATCCACCATTTCATTATTTCGTTAGAAAACATTCTAATTCTTATTTAGGCATCAGTTGATTCATGTCAGAAATTTTTTATAAGATTGCTTCTGTAATGTTGGCAGATTAATGTCTTAATGGCTAAATTTTTTTTATCAATTTCTGCCTTTCACACTTGGATGTCTTGCACCTTATTTGCACTGCGCACTGCATGTTTAACAGGCTTAAACTGAACCAAATTAATAAATAATGCGTTAGTCAGTCCAGCGTCTCGAATTGATGATTGCATTGGTGGAAATTCAACCTGGTTTAAATAAAGCTTTTTTTGATGGTTTTCGTGTTGTTGCAGTACTATACTTTGTGACGTTTCATTCTCTGAATATTCTCATTCCGTAAGAGCTACCCCTGTTCTGGTCAATTTTAAATGTATTTTCTTATTATATTTTAGATGAAATGCTCAAAATTCTTCGATTCTGATTCTGATGATGATAGCGATGAAGAAATTAAATTATTAAAGCGTAAAATAAATGAAAGGAAATTTAGAAAAGATTGATGAAAATGGATATGCAACAGCAGCAAGCATTTAGTGATAAAAGTACATCAACATCACAATCAACATCAAGTTTCTTCAGTGGATCAACTTTCAGTTCATCTTTTAGCAGCTCTTCAACAGGTTTTATTTCTGTTTATTTACTTGTTATGACATTATTACTGGTTAATGAATCGTCTTTTAAATTATTGGAAGGGCTTGCGTAGTATTTATTTGTGTTGGTCCTTGCAGTTTCCAGCAAACGTAAGAAAGCTTTTAACCTTAAAATATCAAGTGACTTTTGACTAAAAGAGTCTTGTAACTGTCAACTACAACTGTCAAGAAAGGTTTACTCTTTCTCGTAGACCCTGGCCAAACGATCAAACATTACTCGTTAAACATTTGAGATTTGCTTGTAAAACAAATTGTTTCACCGTTCGGATACGTCACAAAACATTGCTTTTCAAGCATTTTTGCTTGTGACAAGCGATGGCCTGGTTGATCGCAGGTTCAAATCACAAGGAGGGATTTCCCATCTAAAGCATGTTAAGCAAACTTGGTATTACCTGTCTAGTTCGTTGTCTTCATCTCTTTGCCTTTATTTGATAATGATGTGGTTCGCATTGCTACCTTTTGTTATCGACACAACAATTTCAAATTCAGATATAATTCTGTCATTTTCCCTTTCCTTGCTTGAAGAATTATTTGCAGTGCTGATCCATGTTTGATATCAATAGCCTTTTATGCATCCTTTTTACCTCGATGTAATAACAAAAGAATGTTTTTAAGATTGTTAATCATTATGACTGATTTGGATCTATTTTTTTAGATAGAACAACTCCTCATGAAAGCACATCACAAAAGACACTCAGTCGAAGCTGGGAAAATGTTTCATTGAGTCCACATCAAAACAAAAACGTAAAAATAACAGTTGAAGAAAACACTACTGTAGCAGCTGAGAATTCAATTTCAAAAGAAGAGATTGAGCCTGATGATTATTCAGCTGAATTTGTTGCTAAATCATTATTAAAAAAATTCGACAATAGGAAACTTCCTGCTGCATCAGATTTAAAATGGATGGTAACAGAAGAACAAGTGCCACAAACATTATTACCATTACCGAATGCATGGCCGGTATCGCCTGATGATGCACTTTATTACAACAATAGAATTCAAGTCAATGAAGATGATGGTAGTCATTCATGCAACTCAATGCCGGTATGTTATCTTTCAAAGTTAAGTGACTTGTGACTAACTCAAGTGACTTGAGAGTTATGACTTGCAACTTATGACTTATGACTTCTTATCAAAGATTTTGTTTTTTATGGAGAAAATCATCCCACCTTTTAGCTTTGAGCCTGAAAAGCGAGAGTTTACCTATCCATATTCGTTGTATTTTCTTGTGTTTGTGTAGAGAATGTTTCATAATGGTGAATTGAGATCTCCCAGCTCAACAGTGGAAGGTAGACATAGACTGTTATTTTATTTTTGCAGGCCAGACTAAGAGGGAATTTCGAATGGGCACCACCTCGACCACAAATCATATTCACCAATCATCCATACGTGAAGTAAGTGCTACCATTTTTGTGATTTCGTTTATTAAAAATGGTTTTTTTAACTAGCAAAAGCAGAATTCTGGTTTATATAGTTCTATAGGCCCTGACCAAACGATCGAACATTGTTTGTCAAACATATAATTTGCTTCTCAAACAAATTGGGCCCTTCGAAACATTGATGAGCAAATTCTGCTTGCCAAGCAACGCTTTTATCCGTCCTGAGTGAATTTCAGAGAATCTTATTTTAATTACAAATTGCTTGTTTTGAAGGCGAAAGGTTCTTCTGCAACGCCAACATTATCGATGTGCAGGATGTGGATTGAAAGTTACTCAAAGTAAGCCTTTTCACATATTTAAATGACTTATATATCTTTATATCTGTGGGCCATTTTCTATTATTCCATTAAAACTAATCAAGATGATTCAGGTTTTGCAATCATTTTCTTTTCGTTTTTCAAGGTTTATCAAAAAGATTTCGATATTGTGAATATCTCGGAAAATATTTTTGCTCAAGCTGTCATCAAAATCAACTATCGGTTTTACCATCAAAGATCATCAATAAATGGGATTTCAAACAGTATCCTTTTCATCACTGTCATTTTCATCTGACAGTGTTTTCTGGATATTCATTGAATTGAATCTTACCATTTTTATGATATTTTTCTTAACCATTTTGCAAGATATCCTATTTCAGACTTCTCCTATGAGTTTCTAAAAAAGATTCGACATGAACCACTTTTCAATATTTCTGCAATTGATGGTTCAATTTATAAAAGAATTAAACCAACTGAAGTAACAAGGGTTAGTACATTTGTTATAACTAGGCTTCTTCTGAAACTTTTTCTATTCTTAAAGTATTTTACTTTATATCTAATTTGCCAGTATTCTTAAATTCTCTTGTCTGGAAGAAAAGTAACAAAAATACAGTAAGTCTGTCCCACTAGATCACATACAATATTTGTTCATATTATTGATCGTTATGATTTGCGGTTTCTCTGATTCTATCTTCTTTTTTTTAGGAGTTGCGGTTGAAATTACACTATGCAAATGGATTTCTAAAAACTTGTCGTCTTGGTCAAAGGTTCGTTTCGTGTCTCTATGTCTCTATACTCGATCTATCACTTTTTATAAGCGAATTAGTATAAGAATACACTGGATTTGGCCTGAATTTAAGAACAACCTAAGAGACTTGCCTTAGCATTAGCATAAGACTTCTGAGATTCTTCAGAAAGATTTTAAAAGTTAGAACTTGAGACCATGTGAACAAGCAAACAAACAAAGAATTTTGCAAGTTTCGTTTCGTTTTGACATTTATCTGGTACATCCTCGAACGTTTCAAGATCAGTTGTACTCTCTAAAGAACAGAAGAATTAAGAACATATTAAGAACATCTGCGCCTGATAATAGTAAAAAAAATTAATAACAGTCAGTATCAGTCGAAATTTTCTTTTTTCCTCCAAAAAATGTCTATATGTTAGCTAATTCATTTTCTGCTAAAATGGATACTGTTTTGACTATTATTAACTGGGTTTGCCTTTTCCAAAGTCTTAAAAAGAACATATATTTCTGCTAGAACAAATCCAGCCAAAGTTTGATGTAGATAAAAGCCCATGCACGTAGATTTTTCCAACTGCAGCAAGAGAATTTACTTCCTCTTTAACCAACGTTTCAGTTTACAATACCAGTCGTTCGAGATACCTTCTCAGCTAGTAGCATTTCTGGTATTAATTTGTTTTCTTATGTCTTCATTTACTTTTTTAGTATTTACAGTCAATTAGAAAAACTTCCTTCTCATATTATGGATGATATTCATCTTTATTCAATTGAAGATTTCATCCAAGTAAGCAGTCTCATTTTTATCACATTTATTTATTATACTACATATTTAGATTTTTGTTTTTTGTTTTGGTAAATCGTTAAATGGCTTTGTCCTTTTTCGACATTTCAAGGTCTTTAGTCAAACGATCAAACATTGTTGGTCAAACTATTGTTGTATATTTTGAAGGCAACGTTTGTTTGTTTGGCCACAACCATTACAGCATTCTAAAATGGACCAAGCAAACCCTTTTGGAATCAGCTCTTATTGACCTTGAAACCTCTGCCTGTAAAATAGTTGATGCATGCTTAGAAGTTTTTTTAATTTTCATTTTATTGTATTGCTCATTTTGTTTTTTTTTTCAACATAATTTTCTTTCCAAAAGGTCAAAACTGGTGAATTACAAAGCGTCCTAAAATCGTGCATCAATAGTTCACTAAGGCATATCAACAGTTGTCAGGTAAATTGTAGATCCATGTGCTTTATTAAACCTCATGACCTTATAACATTCTATCATAGTTATTGCTACTACATTGAACTACTGAGCTCTGAAACTGCGCTAGGTTTAGCTACCTGTTCACAACAGCAATTAGTTAAAGATACAGGACACCAATAACTGGGATTCATGTAGTTATTCTAGTTTTTCATCTTTCAAAATTTTTCTAATCAATTATGTCTATTTCCATGTTTTAGCTTTGTAAAGTCAAGGGCTTCGTTTGTGAATACTGCAGAGATGGTGAAGATATTTTGTATCCTTTTGAACTGAACAAAGTTTCTACTTGTCCATGTAAGTCAAATTTTTTTATTTAAACTTGTGTTACTGTCTTTAATTCTTCAATTCAAACTCATTTTACTGTTTAGAATATTAATTTCTATTTCAAACTTATTTTCTCTTGATTTTCTATCGTCTTTGGTTGGAGATTATATTTATTTTCTAAACTTTGCAGTATGCAAGACTTGTTACCATAAAGAATGTTTTGTACCAGAAAAATGTCCCAAATGTGAAAGGATACGAGCTAGGTAACTAATTAAAATTTATTGACTCTTTTTCTATATATTATTTTCTATTTAGTATTTCAAACTTTAAGTATCTGCTTTTTATTTATCTATCTATCATTTTGCTGTCTACTACTTATTATTTATTAATTTACTTATTTTTACCATTCATCTGTTTACGGTATTTTCTCAAATAAGCTCCCTTCTTCGAATAAGCGAACCTGTTGAACTGAGTTTCCCATCAGGTTGGCCTCAGATACTCCTTTGATGGTGTATGTGCAAGCTCCTGACTGGAGGAATCAAGAGACAGTTTTTGCTAGTTGCTGCAAAAATTAGTTTTTGTCAGAACTTCAGTTTATTGATAGATTTCAAATAATTTGTCCTATTTGAGACGGAACTTTTAATTACCGGGGTGCTAAGTCGAGGAAGTGCGGTTTTGATGTATACTTATTTATACCTATTCGCATATTTATTTATACTTTTAGTCTTTTATTATAATTATTACTATGTTTGAGCTCTATTTTTGTTTCTTGTTGTAAATGATAACTCATAAAAGAACCGAGACATTTTTTGGCATTATTTCTAGACAAAGACTGTTGGACTCAAAATCGCACGAAACAGAACATAGTTGAATGCCACGAAACTATATCTACCCAAAACAAAATGGTATGCTTTGAGATTAATACTCCTAAATGAAAAACAGCCTTCTTCAGTATTCTATAGAAAAGTATCAAACATCGAGATAAGTATCTTTTTGTTTTATTAATCATGTACGACACTGCTCAAGTCTTTAAAAATTGAAGCACTAAGCTGATTCCAGTGTAATTTCATTTGAAATAAATTTGTAATCAAATTTAAACGTAACCAATCAAATTATTTGTAGCAAATTATTTTTGTTATAGCTGTAAAAATTTGTAAAAGATGTTCATAATTGTAAAAAGGAAATTGAGAAAATCGAAAATTACCGAGCAACATTGATCAGCAATTTCTTACGAATCTAATCTTTTTCGATAACAAAATTAACGAAACACAAAACTAGTTAATGTTGGAGGAAAAGAGCTTCTAGAGTTTCTTTAAAACGGCTTGTTTCAACCCTATCTCACTTGGGGGCATTTTGCGCCCCTAGTTTTAGAATGCTCTGAAACGGCCAGGTGAGATGGGGTTGAAACTGTTAGTGTAACCACGAGCCCAAACAACAGAAACAAAATCAATAACAAATGAATCATGACAAATAAATCATAAATTAACAACGAATAGCAAAATATACAAAATCAATTGACTCAGAATCAATAACAATGACCAAAATAAGTTGGCAGTTTAATTTTCTCGTTAACATTCGTTATGCTTGTTTCAACCACTGTGAAATCGTTGCCTCAATTTTTGCTCTTGCTTCAACTAATTCAGGAAGATCTTTGTTTGAATCTGGATACATATTAGCACAATGTGCAGTTCCTTTTATGAAAATCGTCATGATGTTTGGATGCAAATTATCAGTTAAGCTTAAAGCATGCCATGGGTCGATGTTTCCATTTACAAAAATTACCTAGAAATAAAAAGGCAAAATCTGTTTTATCACAAGGAGCTACTAAAATTGTAAGTCTGCTCTTAATAATAGGTTCATTATCATTAATTCTTGTAAGATGACTATGGAAAGCTATGAAAGTAGCTATTCTTGTAGATATTTAAGAGAAATGCAGGTACCACAAACAAATTCTGTTGGTGCTGGTGGTGAAGTGCTATTACTCACAGTGTTCAGAAGTGTCAGACAACGGGGGATTTAGCTCTCACCAAACGTCTGAAAGAATTACAAATATCCAGAAAGACCAGGAGATCTAGAAACTATTGATTCTCAAATTTACAAATCCGTGTTTATGAAACTCACCTTATCTCCTTTGTAATTAAATCCACCATAAATAGTATTTGTTTGATCGACAGCAAAATTTATGTTTGTGTCATTAAATTTTGATCCAAAAATGTCCATACATTGCTGGATAGAGAAGCTGGACAAAGAAAACGATAGTTACTAAAGGGTTACCTTTGTGATAACTCGTATAAGTAAATAGTTACCTTAATGGTTACTCATCAGAGTGTAGCCTAAACTGAGTGGTTCATTTAAATGGTTACCTGAGTGGTTACTCATTACGTAAAGGGTTACCTGATTAATTACTCATTTAAGTAAAGAGTTACCTTGATGATAACTCCTGTATAGAAAGGGTTACTTGAATGGTTGCTCATTTAAGTAAAGGGTTAACTGTTCGTTTACCCGAAAGATTACTCATTTGAGTAGAGGGTTACCTGATTAATCATTCAAGTAAAAGGTTACCTTAATTGTAAATCCTATAAGGAAAGAGTTATCCGAACGATTATTCATTTGAGTAAGGGTTACCTGAATGGTTACTCATCCAAGTAAACGGTTACGTTAGTGGCTACTCACTTAAGTAGAGGGTTACCTTAGAGGAAATTCTTATAAGGAAAGAGTTACCTGAGTGGAAATAAACTCCCAAACGGTTGATATTTGGAATCAGATGTCTGGTAATAACCAAATTCAGTACATGTCTGATACATCCATTGACGTCCTATTACGAAAATATTTAATAATTTTACATTTCAACGCAGAAACACATTTTTGTGACCAACTGTTACAAGGGCAAGTCCCAGAACGGAAAGTTTCGAAAGCAGTTTCTACAAGGGCAAGTCCAAGAATATTATGGAAATAGTTTCGCAAGAGGACAAATAGATAAAAATAAACAACTATATAATTCTCTAATTATGATACCTCCTTCGCTTGCAGATGATTGCCATGATGTTTCTTTCATTGATTGAATGAAATCATTATAACCAGCATCTAAACATTTCATTCCATATGTTTTCAAGATCAAATCATTTATAGCTGCATATCTTTTTAATGGTGTTCCTAATGCATCATCACACATGATTTCACATAATATATCAATCGTTATATTTGTTCCTTTTGCACCCTGCAAGAGATCAATGCATATAGGCAACGATAGGGACGATACATAAGAGATTGTTCCACACAATTTGTTGCAAGCTGCAAGCTAATAAGCTGATCTCAGGCTGATCTCATTATTCAAACAGGACTAATGGGTACCTTTAATTGAAAGTTGAACTCAAGTCCAATTTCTGACAGACGGAAACTTTCTGCACTGCTTATCGTTTACCGGTTACCATTCCTAGTCCATTCCATAAAGGGGAAATCCACCGTCGAACATTTCTTTCAAGCAGAGAGTGACACGACACGAGGAACAAAGTTCAGCTCGCAACGTGTTGTGCGTCACCGATTTCTCAATATCATAATCATCGCAGGATTGCGAAAATAAATTCTTAAAACTGACGCAACTCAATTAATAATGACAAACTAGAAATAAGGCAAAAAGATTAATTAAAATGATAGAAGAAAAGAAAAATGAAACCTCGAAAGCTCTGTTGTCTTTATTATATTGCACAACGCCAGCAAAATTACCAGCCAAACTATTAGCGAAATTCATTAGATCCAATTTGTCGCTTGAAAGTGGTTTACAAAGACTGCAAGGCAAAATACAACATATGTATTAAAATAAATCGTATAATACAGTTGATGATCTACTAAAGAAAAAAAAAGATCGCACTGATGTTGATAAGATTGCACTTTACATACTTGAAAATTTTTGAAAGATTCGCCCGTCCTTCTTCCGTTTCAATCAAAGTTGCCAACATTTTCGTAGCTGCACCAATATTCTGATTGCAATATGCTCCAGTCGTCGCAAGTGCATTGGTTACTACGTCAAAATATTGTTGAAAATCAACCAATGCTTGTATTGGAGCACTTGATGCCACCTGAACCTGTTGTAAAAGCAAAATGAAGTTTGGAGTTCCTCAAGGATCAGTTTTAGAACCTCTTCTATTTACAATCTATTATTTTAATATTGTTAGAATGCTTTCACAAAATAAGAAATGAGTAATCAGAAGGAACCAGCCCAATTCATTAACTTCTATCATAAAGCATTGCATCTGCATTATTTATACACATTCAAGAGTTGATTTATGCTGAAGTCCCACAGGGATAAGTTCCTATGCTATTTACAATTTATGTTAATGATATGGTCCATGCCTCAGATTGTCTTTAGCAAAACATTTGCTGCTGAAATAAATATATATTCATGATGTCAACATACCAATTACTAGATGAGGGTACTTTAATCGGAACCAAGCAGAAAGTGCACCAGGATATGATCCACCAAATGAGATCCATTTATTAGCTAATGTCAGGTTAAATCTAGATTGCATTGTTTGTCGGAATGATGCCAGGTCTGCAAGAGCCTGCTCGCTGTTCAAATATTGCAAATTTTCAACACTCATGTCTCTGAAACAGAATTAATTTTTTTTCAATTTGCAATCATATGTACAGAAAGAAATGCAATGCAAAAACATGTTTGCATTTTGCATGCTAGGGCTGTGACACTGTGAAGTATAATGCCAAATGCCTAATGCAGGTTGATTACTGGGGTTGCAGACCCTTTTTATCTTGAGGCATTGCAATTTTGCCTCAACATCATTTCGCAGTTACTGGGTCTCTTTTTGTTTTGTTTCAAGTGGGCGTGTCTCCAAATTCCTCCAATTTGCTTTATTTACTTAACTACAAAACTTGTTATTGAACTGCTGTTTGGGAATTTATGGGGTAAAAGATATCACCCTTAGGATAAGGGGCGATTGCAAAGCTATAAGGCTGCCCATGCTGAATCCACAAAGGTGGATGCCTCTAACTGGCTAACCTGCATTACTCTTAGGTGCCTAATTGCCGTCCCCCCCCCGCTAATTAATTTTTGAAAGTTTTTCTAACCCCCCCGCTCTTATTAGGACCCCCCCGCTTATTAAATTTTTCAACTTCGCGTAAGTGACGCGTATTGAAAATTCATATCAGAGTATTCAAAATCACAAAATCAATAGATACCAGTCTTGCATAGACAAAATAAGATAAAAATTGAGTCTGGGGAAGGAGAACAACTTTGAACAAAATCGAACCCCCGCTAATTGGGACCCCCGGCAATTAATTTTCAACAAAAATCCAACCCCCGCTAATTGGGACCCCCGGCAATTAGGCACCTAAGAGTAAGAAATAAGATTTCTCACATGCTTGCTTAGTTGCTACTTATTTAGTGGGAAAATTCCAAAGTGATACTGTAGATCCTAATGTACAACTTATGATTTACCCAAGCGGATGACTCTTTCCATAAAACCTATGCTCAAGGAGAAAACACAATGCCCCATATTTTTCAGCATATTTCATCATACTGCCAACGACAGTCCAAATTGCATTCGCTGTTCCTTCTCCGCCAATCATGAGAAACACGGGACCATTCTTTTTTCGATTGAAGAGACTACTATTGAAGAAATATCGCTGCCCCCATGTCCTCAGATCTGCAGAGTCAAAGTGATTCAGACGTTGCTCAAACCAATTTTCTGCAGGAAGTGCAAAGTTTACTGGAATTTCAACTTCTTTTGGCACACCTAAGAAACCTCCTCTTGGCCTTCCTCTGATGAATAACGGAATATAAGCATTGGCAGAAAGAGTAAATGAAATTAGCAGCAAAGTAACATTTATTAGGAGATGCATCTTTGTGATATGGTCAATGAAATCAGCTGATTTTCATCCAACACTTCCTTCTACTTACTGTTAACTGAATCAAGTATGCACCAAAGCTATTGTTTGCGAAGTCATGTGATGTGACGATCATCTGTTTGCGCATGAACAAATGTGAAAACTGTAAAGGTGGGAGAGATAACATCTTAGTTTTGCTGAGCTTAACCTCCTGAGATGTCTAAAGATGTAAATATTAATACCGTTTCCCTTGTTGCTGTACCTAAACTAAATTGAACTCAAGATGGTTCGCAAAGTCAAAATTGAATCTGATGCCGCCCTTTTGTACCTTATTCATGCTTTTTCAACGGAAAAAGAAGAAGTTATGGGCCTGCTTATAGGAGAAGTATGATTTTAAAGCTGTTTAGGCCGTCATTTGGCATGTACTGTAGTCTTAAAAAAGTAGATAATAGTATGGTAGGCCTAGTACTTTTGAAAGAAAATAGATTTATATAGCAGATTTACCCCATTCACCCTATTGAAAATGTGTACAAATAAAAAAATGGCCCAATGTAATGTATGTTGCAGAGCTTAAGCTTCAAAGGTTGTCCAAGGAGGGGGTATGCCATGGGGTAGGGGGGCAGGGAGGACTGCCATACTGCAGAGTAGGGCACTTGCACACCTGAGATCTTGTTGAAAACTGCCATACTCTGGAAAGTGAGTGACCCAATCTAAAGTTTTTTGCATCTTTTATATGTGACCCCTTCCCCCTTTAATAGTTGTACATACATTGTCATGCCATTGGCAAATTTACTACATGATTCATTTACAGAAATTTCCATACTCTTTTCAGATAACAGAAGATGAAATTGCGCATGTATATTCTGTCATTATGCTGCGGAGATCAGATAAACGAAAAGATCGTGTTGAGATATCACCTGAGCAACTTTCAAATGCTTCTTGTCAAGCAGAAATATCCTTTTC
This sequence comes from Chrysaora quinquecirrha, assembly GCA_014526335.1. Taxonomy (NCBI): domain Eukaryota; kingdom Metazoa; phylum Cnidaria; class Scyphozoa; order Semaeostomeae; family Pelagiidae; genus Chrysaora; species Chrysaora quinquecirrha. The sequence goes on from JACTAT010000022.1 coordinate 1,891,527, forward strand.
ATGTATCAGCATTTATGTATGTACCATTAGCATGAAGCATTCAATGGATTCCCTTGGGAAAGTCTTGTCAACAAGTATTCAGTATAGCTAGGGGGCATGGGGGCATTCACCCTCTAATCTTTGTCAAGATAAGTTTTGCATATGGCCTTTAGCTGACAAAAAGAATTGGTAGGGTATATCTGGGTATTTTATTAGATGCCACACTCTTATCTTATTTGACCATGCCCTTTGCCCTTAAATGGTAAAATTCTGCCTACATCATCAATGTTATTAACACTAAGAGGGGTTTAATGGTGAAGCCCCCATATTCAAAATGACAAACATCATTCAACCATTAATTCCTTGACTTGAGTCTTATATTCTTGGCTTAAAAACTAGAAAAAAGCATCCTATGAGAGTCATTGGATGGTATCATTCACATCCTCATATTACTGTTTGGCCATCTCATGTTGGTTAGTATTAAGTATTATTGTATGGTGTTCGAAAATACGGCTGCTCCGACTGGCAACGGCGCTATCTGATTGGTTCTTCAACGGTCTGTAAAAGCCATATTGATGGGCGTTGTTATAACTACGTGATATAGCCATGTAATTTCTCATTGATGAAGGGAGAGAAATTGAGATGGGAAAATGAAATACTGACAAATTATGTTTTTTGAGTGCCACTCTCCAGGTAAACATTCTCCAACAAAGTTCCAACATATTCCATATTGTTTTTATCAGCATATAATAAAGCCTTTATTAAACGATTGCGAGGTCAATGCAGGAAATATATGGAACTCAGCTTCTTGTACGTACGTCACTACGTTCGGTCCGTACGTCATGCTTCGGTCCGAATATTTTCCGGCATTGACCTCGCAATCGTTCAATAACTACATAATCAAGTATAGACTAGTAGAACTTGAAATCTCTATTTTCATAGGCATTATTTAACGTAAAATATTATGCTTCTGTTGCTTTTCACTTGTTTCTTTCTTCTTAGATGTAAGAACACAGTCAATGTATCAAATGATGGATGAAGATTTCGTTGGTGTCATTGTGTCGTGTTTCAGTGAAGATGCGTCATCTGTAAGAATCTTAATTTCTATTTGTTCCTTTTGCTTTAAATACCTCAACCAACAAAAGTTGCGAATCATTATTCTTTGCTAAATTCACTTGAATGTATTGCAAGTGATTTTCTCGTTTGTTTACAGTTAGTCTGCGATATTCAAATCACCTGCTTTCAAGCGGTGAACGTAGGAACACCGGACTTTCCGCAGTAAGTATTGTTGGCTCTTGATGATATTCCGTCTTAAATTTCAAATTATTACACTTTCAATGGGAACGAAATTATTTTCCAGGGCTTTCCTGTAAAAACATCAGGATATTATTCGAGGCTATAAAGGTTTCTTGAGAGAGATCTGTCCCTCATGGTTAACTTCCAATTTCTTTGATCGTTTTGTTGCGTTTTCAATGCTGTTCTGTTAGTTCTATGGTCTTTTCATTTCCTCTCTTTCTCTGACCTTTCTCTCTTCATAGTTTCCAAGAAATCTCTGGTTTTTGCTCCTTTCCTTCCGGTTACTGTTTTAGGAATTCGTTTTGGTGAGCTTCTTTCGAAAAGCTCCATTTTGTTTAGACCATTAAAAATGCTTTGCATTGAAGATCTTTGACTAAGACACATTGTTCTCGAGAATTAAATGTGATTTTGCAGAAATTTGATGACTAAAGCCTTAAAGGCGATGTGTCTTTGCCAGATGTCCCTTGAAAATGGTAGAATCTCTTCCCTGATCTTCTCAAAATTTTTTTCAAAACGAAAGAAAAGACAGCAGCACTAAATCGCTGAAACAATCAAAGCTTGATTCCACAATGGTACTGGGGTTGGTTTCAGAAAATGAATCACATTTTAAGCGGTTTTAAGGACATTCAGAAGATTGGCAATGTCCTGCGCTGGTTGATGCCTACACCTATTTCAAAGCAAACCAACTATACTATCTCTTTTCTTTTAAAACATTACATAGAATACTTTTTACGGAATATTGACTTGATATATCTTCTGCAGGCTAGAAAGACTGGAGCTCGAACTTGAAGTTGGTCCATCTTATTCTATAAGTGAAGCTGTGTTGTCCACTTTGGTCGAGCTGCCATGCATTTTACAAGAGGTTCGTTTTAATCAAATTTAGATAATTTGAAATTATTCAATGTTTCTGTTTGTAAAGAAAATTGTTTCCATCTGTTAGTTATTATATTTTGCTGCCTTAACCCTGAGAAAGATTACAACTGATAGCAGAAAAAGTGAACCAAGAAAGTCTGATTGAACTATTAAAGACCTTTGTACGTTTTCAAAGAGGGGCAAGACAAAGTCAGCAAGTCTATGCCTGATCAGGGAAGATCTAGAAACGAAATAGCTTTTCTGGGAAATAAGACAAGATCTTCGATATTCTCAGGACGAATTAAACCTTTTCTGCTGTTTTATAATTTCAATGTCTCACACTGGTAAAATAGAAGTAATTACACCAGTTAACTGTACAGACATACCTACTCACATACATTCATAATCCTTTCGTTATGACAGGTTAAAGTAGGCAGCCTTACTTTGAGATATCAGCTGCAAAAGATATTAAATAATAACTATTAACTGATATTTTGTTAATACTATTGATAGAGAATATCAAGATGATTACTTTTATTATTTGTTTTGTAGGAAGAGGCAGAAGCGTACAGAGCAACTCTTATGTATGTATATACCTATTTTTCAGATATATCTTCTCTGGAAGAGCAGTAGATTTCCAACGATCTTAATAAATTATTCTTCATCTTCTTTTAATAGATATAAAATGCAAGACCTGGTCACTGCTTTACACAACGGGTCAGGTACTTAAACATTCAACACATTAAACACATTAATCATCCCTTCTTGCGAAGGAAAGCAGAAGCATCTTGGAACATTCTTACCTGACGGGGAAGAAAACTTTATCAACAAGGGGTTTCTCTCATGGAGAGGCCTTCTACTGCTACTTCTACAATGTAAAGACGAGACGTTAAATCATCCCTGAGCCTTCTACCCTGTATAGAAGCAACGTTAAACCATCCAAGAGCTTTGTACCATGCATAGAAGCTACGTTAAATTATCCAAGAGCCTGTTTCCCTGATAGACGCTACGTTAAATCTCAGTGTCTTCTAACCTATGTAAATGCGAAGTTTAATCGTCCCAGACCTTCTACCGTCACATCTTTACACTATAGAAGCTTCTGCGCCAGTTTAACGCCACATTTGGCAATTTAATGTCACGTCTTTATGGTATAGCACATTCTATGGCATTTCAACGCCCTGTCTGGTGGTTCAACTCCATGTCTTTTAGTAAAGCTCCTTCTATGGAAGTTTAACGGTGTGTCTATATTGTATAGCTTTATTTTGGTTAAAAATTAGTTTTTCTGTTTTTGCAGTGTACACGAAAGCTGTTTGCCATCTTATTGAAGTTATCTGTGCGCCACTATTACAAGCATTTGAAAAGCTGCTCAAAGCAAAGAATGTTGAACTGCAGAATTTAAAAGAAGAAAAAGAAGAACTAGAGAGATTGCTATCATTATCTTAAAACTTTTATATTTATTGTATATATTTTTTGTTATTATAAGTAGTTCATTGTAGCTAATGATATTTCGAGTAGGAAGAACATTTTTTCTTTTGTCATCTCTTCCAGGGTTTTAACGTTGGGCGCTTTTCGGCCATATTTTTGTTCTCCTTGCACCATGACTGACCAACAGAAAATACTGCTTTCGTTCATTTTTCCGTGCACACGAATGGATATGTACTACCACAGGGCTACAGGGGTCTTTTAGAAAAGAGAATATTTGAGGTATTTTTTAAAATTGGCCCAGTGCCAGGTACAGAGAGAGGCGAGATATTTGCGACGCTTTTGGCTTAACCTTTCTTAATGATTGTTAACCCGAAAGGTCTCAAATTCTTTGCTCCTTGGCAACTTCTAAGAAGACGAAAGTGTTTGTCGATTGTGCTTGTCTTGCATACTTGGGCTCTTGCCATGTGAAGACCCACCAAACAATGGATTTAAGAGACTGGAAGGGGGCGCAGAGTGGCTCCCGCTGTGACGTTATTGTCCTGTTGTCAGGAGGTGTCCATTCATCGTTTCCTTGTGGTTACTTTCTGATGACGTCATAACCTGTAAGGATCAAGGATGCGCAAAGAAAACATTTTGCTGAATGAAAAGTTGATCGATGGCGATCATGACTCATTTTGAATTCGTCTGAATCTTTCACAGATTTATAAATTATTAAATGAATGATCGTTATAATTATTAAACATGGATCCGAGTAATTCAAATCAGAGAAAAGGCAATGCAGTCGTTCATGTTCGTGAGGATTCAGAATCAGATCTTGAAAACCTTTTAATTTTGATCCGATGAAAAGTAGGACAACTTTGCCGATGAGAGAAAGGAAGTTCCCAGCTTCATTCTTCAAACCACCATCAGCACTTGGACATTATGGATCACGACAAACAGCAGATCAAAATAAAGATCAAAATGAATTAGGATTTGCTGTATCTCATTCAAGGGCTCATTCATCACCCGCTTCCCTTGGCCTACTGATTCATCATCAACAGCAAAATACAACTCAACGAATTCCCCAAGCTCATCAAAGAACTCAATCTTATGATGCGGTTGAAAGTGAACCACTACCACCCGGGTGGGAAGGAAGAACGACTGCTACAGGACAGAAATATTATGTCAAGTGAGTTTTGTTTTACGTTTTCTCATTGATTATTTATCGAAACTTTAATGGGTTGGGTTTGATGGGGCATCATCTTTTGCTTGTGGAATTGTGGATTGGATTAGGCATAAACTATGTCAGGGAGGAATGGTCGGGAAAATACTGATTATTAATACGAAAAAAATAACAGAGAACAACCTAGTTAATTTGAAGTTGAATTTTGTCTAAATATTTCTAGGTTGCGACTTTCCATAAAACCCAAAATGTACTGTCAATTGTGCTTTGATATGGCAATAAATGATCAAGCAAACACTGTTTTTTGTGAAAAAATATTGAATTGTGGAAACCACAATATAAGGTAATTGAGGAGAGAAAACAAAGTTATTGTCATCGAATAATGAAATTCAAACTGTGTATTGGTTAAATCTGTTAAGAATCACAATTGTTTTTTTCAATAAATGGTTTTTTCTTTTCATTTGTCTTTGTCTTTTGTTGGGAAAAGATTGAATGCTTTAAAAGGGTGATTACTTTTCATATTTTGCAAAGTTGAATTCACACAATGTCATGAACATCCTCAGCATTGTCTGTTATAAGTTTTATTTCCTTTCTCTTGGTTGTACATTTTAAGCTGATTTGTTGTAATTTTGGGATGAGAGGATTAAAGGTAGATAGTGGTGCATATAACAAGGTTTCAAGACCCAAAATTAGTCTCCAAAAGCAGCACTCAACTTACAACACAAGGGCTACAAGAGTAAATTGACTGACCTCCTCAAAAAACAAAAATTTGGTCTCTATTTTTGGGGAGGGGCAACTTATACACTGGTATCTACTGGAACCTGGCCACAGGATCTCTGTGAGCCCTAGCGATTAGCAATGACTCACAATGGCCATCTCTATCCATAAAGGCATGAGGGGCAGAACAACCAACCATCACTAGATATAGAGCCTAGCTAGAATGTGGGACTTTCCTATATAGGGGGGCCTCTGAGCAAGCATTTGCTGGAGGAGAACAGTGCTGACACGTATTGCTATAAGTCACTTGTTCTCAACCTGCTCTGGCTGTATCAATCTTCTAATGATTTTATTGTATTAAATCGCAAACAGTCATGTGGAAAGAACTACATCCTGGACACATCCAAGATTGAAGAGTCAATCACTTGCAACTTTAAATGCGAATCAGACATTGGGAACTCTTCCAGAAGGATGGGAGCAAGGTGTTACCCCAGATGGTGAGGTATACTACATAAATCATGTTACACAAACGACAACATGGTATGACCCAAGATTGAATCGTAATCAAAGTGCAAATGCTGGCAACTTCATTCAAGGTCAGCAAAGAAGTTCTCAAGAGCAACTCAACCTTCGATACTTGCAGTTGGAGAAGGAGAAGCTACGTCAAAGACAACAGCAACTATTTCACCAAGAGATGATGATTCAACGTCAGCTTACTAGCCAATCAGATCCCGTTATCAGTGGAGCATCTCTCATCAACAGTTTGGTTCAAGACAAATATTCAAATTCACCAAGTAATTATGCAAATGTGCAACATAAAAGAGTTGGATCAGCTGATTCTGGTTTGGATGGGATGGGATCGTTTCTTTCTCCGCCAACATCAGAAGTTGATGTCCTAAGTGGTATTGATGATGTTGACATGGAAGGGAACATCCCCCAGCAACAACAACAGCAACAGCAAATCAAAGATTCAATCACACGGCGATCAGATCCAACCAATCTGAATCAAATTAATCAGATCAATACTGGACATTTGCCTGAGTTTTTTGATAGAATGCCTGCAACCAACGTAGATGATCTGAATATTCTTGAACAAGAAACTGACATTGGAGCTGGTCTTGAAAATCTTCATTCTGATGTTCTCAGTGATGTTGACATGATGTTGTCACCCACACAAAGTGGAGGAAAAGTCAAAGATGGCTTCCTTACTTGGTTGTAATCTTAGTAACATTTTTTCGTATTTTTTGCATTTTGAAGTTTATAATATTAAAGTCATTTTTCAGGCAAACAAAACTATATTTTGAACATTAATCAATAGTGCTTTCTCTTTATTTCCAAGCATTTTAAACTACATTAAAAATTTTATCTTAAATCTGTAATTCTTATGAGCTTTATAACTAAAAATTCACCTGAAAGAAATGCCTATTTTTCCTAGCAACATCAAAATATTTTTTCATAATTTTAAGACAAACGTTTCCTACTATGTATCATTGTTTTCTATCATGGTTTTGTACTTTGTAATAAATCGATGTTTTCAATTAAATGTTAATTAATTTAGTTAGATAGTTTACCGTTGTTTATCATCATTAATCATGACATTATTTTTGATATTTTCATTTTTAATAAATAGGTATTTAATTTGCTGTTTGGTTAAGTTGTTTTTTGTAGCAGAGAGATTTCTTATTATAATAGAAGCTTTCTTTTTTCACAAGATAAAAGTTGATATTTCTATAATTGAAGTAGTTGGATTTTTTTATCAAGTTAATGTATTCATTTCTGAGGTGTTTTTATTTTCTTATTTCGAGTTAAAGATGAACCTTTTTGAGAGATCAAGACTCTAAATTGTGTTGCTCCTTTTAATAACTTAAACAGACTGCGTATTACGTTACTCTTAGGAATCCTGAAACCCAAGCAACCAAGGCTTAACGCTAAACGCTAGAAACCCTCAAAATCGGCCATTTTTGGCAAAAAGGCAAGGCTATACTAAGGCAAAATTGCCAAAAATCGGCCAAAATCGAGGGTTTCAAAATAGACCCAAATCATCAAAAATAGCTTCCTAAGAGTAGGAATACCCATTCCAATGCCTTTTCCGGGCTATTATAAAGGTATTTAGCCCATAAAATCGACACAATAAAAACCAACAAAAGCGGCCACTTTTTGGCAAAAAGGCAAGGCTATACTAGGGCCAAAATGGCCAAAAATCGGCCAAAATCGAGGGTTCCCGAATCGACCCAAATCATGACAAATAGCTTCCCAAGAGTAGGAATACCCATTCCAATGCCTTTTCCGGGCTATTATAAAAGTATTTAGCCCATAAAATCGACAAAATAAAAACACTTAAAAACGGCCATTTTTGGCAAAAAGGCAAGGCTATACTAAGGCAAAATGGCCAAAAATCGGCCAAAATCGAGGGTTCCCGAATCGACCCAAATCATGAAAAATAGCTTCCTAAGAGTAGGAATACCCATTCCAATGCCTTTTCCGGGCTATTATAAAGGTATTTAGCCCATGATTTCGACAAAATAAAAACCCTCAAAAACGGCCATTCTTTGGCAAAAAGGCAAGGCTATACTAAGGCAAAATGGCCAAAAATCGGCCAAAATCGAGGGCTCCCAAATCGACCCAAATCATCAAAAATAGCTTCCTAAGAATAGGAATACCCATTCCAATGCCTTTTCCGGGTTATTTTAAAGGTATTTAGCCCATAAAATCGACAAAATAGAAACCCTCAAAATAGGCCATTTTTGGGCAAAAAGGCAAGGCTATACTAAGGCAAAATGGCCAAAAATCGGCCAAAATCGAGGGTTCTCGAATCGACCCAAATCATGAAAAATAGCTTCCCAACAGTAGGAATACCCATTCCAATGTCTTTTCCGGGCTATTATAAAGGTATTTAGCCTATAAAATCGACAAAATAAAAACCCTCAAAAACGGCCATTTTTTGGCAAAAAGGCAAGGCTATACTAAGGCAAAATTGCCAAAAATCGGCCAAAATCGAGGGTTTCAAAATAGACCCAAATCATCAAAAATAGCTTCCTAAGAGTAGGAATACCCATTCCAATGCCTTTTCTGGGCTATTATAAAGGTATTTAGCCCATAAAATCGACACAATAAAAACCAACAAAAACGGCCATTTTTGAGAGAAAAGGCAAGGCTATACTAAGGCAAAATGGCCAAAAATCGGCCAAAATCGAGGGCTCCCAAATCGACCCAAATCTTGAAAAATAGCTTCCTAAGAGTAGGAATACCCATGCCAATGCCTTTTCCGGGCTATTATAAAGGTATTTAGCCCATAAAATCGACAAAATAAAAACCCTCAAAATAGGCCATTTTTGGGCAAATAGGCAAGGCTATACTAAGGCAAAATTGCCAAAAATCAGCCAAAATCGAGGGTTCCCGAATCGACCCAAATCATGAAAAATAGCGTCCGAAGAGTAGGAATACCTATTCCAATGCCTTTTCCGGGCTATTATATAGGTATTTAGCCCATAAAATCGACAAAATAAAAGCCTTCAAAAACGGCCATTTTTGGGAGAAAGGCAAGGCTATACTAAGGCAAAATGGCCAAAAATCGGCCAAAATCGAGGGTTCCCCAATCGACCCGAATCATGAAAAATAGCTTCCTAAGAGTAGGAATACCCATTCCAATGCCTTTTCCGGGCTATTATAAAGGTATTTAGCCCATGATTTCGACAAAATAAAAACCCTCAAAAACGGCCATTCTTTGGCAAAAAGGCAAGGCTATATATACTAAGGCAAAATGGCCAAAAATCGGCCAAAATCGAGGGCTCCCAAATCGACCCAAATCATCAAAAATAGCTTCCTAAGAGTAGGAATACCCATTCCAATGCCTTTTCCGGGCTATTATAATGGTATTTAGCCCATAAAATCGACAAAATAAAAACCCTCAAAATAGGCCATTTTTGGGCAAAAAGGCAAGGCTATACTAAGGCAAAATTGCCAAAAATCAGCCAAAATCGAGGGTTCCCGAATCGACCCAAATCATGAAAAATAGCTTCCGAAGAGTAGGAATACCTATTCCAACGCCTTTTCCGGGCTATTATATAGGTATTTAGCCCATAAAATCGACAAAATAAAAGCCTTCAAAAACAGCCATTTTTGGGAGAAAAGGCAAGGCTATACTAAGGCAAAATGGCCAAAAATCGGCCAAAATCGAGGGTTTCCAAATCGACCCAAATCTTGAAAAATAGCTTCCTAAGAGTAGGAATACCCATGCCAATGCCTTTTCCGGGCTATTATAAAGGTATTTAGCCCATAAAATCGACAAAATAAAACCCTCAAAATAGGCCATTTTTGGGCAAATAGGCAAGGCTATACTAAGGCAAAATGGCCAAAAATCGGCCAAAATCGAGGGTTCCCCAATCGACCCGAATCATGAAAAAAAGCTTCCCAACAGTAGGAATACCCATTCCAATGCCTTTTCCGGGCTATTATAAAGGTATTTAGCCCATAAAATCGACAAAATAAAAACCCTCAAAATAGGCCATTGTTGGGCAAAAAGGCAAGGCTATACTAAGGCAAAATGGCCAAAAATCGGCCAAAATCGAGGGTTCCCGAATCGACCCAAATCATGAAAAATAGCTTCCCACGAGTAGGAATTCACACCCATTCCAATGCCTTTTCCGGGCTATTATAAAGGTATTTAGCCCACAAAATCGGCAAAATAAAAACCCTCAAAATAGGCCATTTTTGGGCAAAAAGGCAAGGATATACTAAGGCAAAATGGCCAAAAATCGGCCAAAATCGAGGGTTTCCAAATCGACCCAAATCATGAAAAATAGCTTCCTAAGAGTAGGAGTACTCATTCCAATGCCTTTTCCGGGCTATTATAAAGGTATTTAGCCCATAAAATCGACAAAGTAAAAACCCTCAAAATAGGCCATTTTTGGGCAAAAAGGCAAGGCTATACTAAGGCAAAATGGCCAAAAATCGGCCAAAATCGAGGATTTCCAAATCGACCCAAATCTTGAAAAATAGCTTCCTAAGAGTAGGAATACCCATGCCAATGCCTTTTCCGGGCTATTATAAAGGTATTTAGCCCATGATTTCGACAAAATAAAAACCCTCAAAAACGGCCATTCTTTGGCAAAAAGGCAAGGCTATATATACTAAGGCAAAATGGCCAAAAATCGGCCAAAATCGAGGGCTCCCAAATCGACCCAAATCATCAAAAATAGCTTCCTAAGAGTAGGAATACCCATTCCAATGCCTTTTCCGGGCTATTATAAAAGTATTTAGCCCATAAAATCGACAAAATAAAAACACTTAAAAACGGCCATTTTTTGGCAAAAAGGCAAGGCTATACTAAGGCAAAATGGCCAAAAATCGGCCAAAATCGAGGGTTTCCGAATCGACCCAAATCATCAAAAATAGCTTCCTAAGAGTAGGAGTACTCATTCCAATGCCTTTTCCGGGCTATTATAAAGGTATTTAGCCCATAAAATCGACAAAGTAAAAACCCTCAAAATAGGCCATTTTTGGGCAAAAAGGCAAGGCTATACTAAGGCAAAATGGCCAAAAATCGGCCAAAATCGAGGATTTCCAAATCGACCCAAATCTTGAAAAATAGCTTCCTAAGAGTAGGAATACCCATGCCAATGCCTTTTCCGGGCTATTATAAAGGTATTTAGCCCATGATTTCGACAAAATAAAAACCCTCAAAAACGGCCATTCTTTGGCAAATAGGCAAGGCTATACTAAGGCAAAATGGCCAAAAATCGGCCAAAATCGAGGGTTCCCCAATCGACCCGAATCATGACAAATAGCTTCCCAACAGTAGGAATACCCATTCCAATGCCTTTTCCGGGCTTTTATAAAGGTATTTAGCCCATAAAATCGACAAAATAAAAACCCTCAAAATAGGCCATTTTTGGGCAAATAGGCAAGGCTATGCTAAGGCAAAATGGCCAAAAATCGGCCAAAATCGAGGGTTCCCCAATCGACCCGAATCATGAAAAAAAGCTTCCCAACAGTAGGAATACCCATTCCAATGCCTTTTCCGGGCTATTATAAAGGTATTTAGCCCATAAAATCGGCAAAATAAAAACCCTCAAATTAGGCCATTTTTGGGCAAAAAGGCAAGGCTATACTAAGGCAAAATGGCCAAAAATCGGCCAAAATCGAGGGTTTCCAAATCGACCCAAATCATGAAAAATAGCTTCCTAAGAGTAGGAGTACTCATTCCAATGCCTTTTCCGGGCTATTATAAAGGTATTTAGCCCATAAAATCGACAAAGTAAAAACCCTCAAAATAGGCCATTTTGGGCAAAAAGGCAAGGCTATACTAAGGCAAAATGGCCAAAATCGGCCAAAATCGAGGGTTTCCAAATCGACCCAAATCTTGAAAAATAGCTTCCTAAGAGTAGGAATACCCATGCCAATGCCTTTTCCGGGCTATTATAAAGGTATTTAGCCCATAAAATCGAGAAAATAAAACCCTCAAGATAGGCCATTTTGGGCAAAAGGCAAGGCTATACTAAGGCAAAATTGCCAAAAATCAGCCAAAATCGAGGGTTCCCGAATCGACCCAAATCATGAAAAATAGCTTCCGAAGAGTAGGAATACCTATTCCAATGCCTTTTCCGGGCTATTATATAGGTATTTAGCCCATAAAATCGACAAAATAAAAGCCTTCAAAAACGGCCATTTTTTTGCAAAAAGGCAAGGCTATACTAAGGCAAAATGGCCAAAAATCGGCCAAAATCGAGGGTTCCCGAATCGACCCAAATCATGACAAATAGCTTCCTAAGAGTAGGAATACCCATTCCAATGCCTTTTCCGGGCTATTATATAGGTACTTAGCCCATAAAATCGATAAAATAAAAACCTTCAAAAACGGCCATTTTTCGGCAAAAAGGCAAGGCTATACTAAGGCAAAATGGCCAAAAATCGGCCAAAATCGAGGGTTTCCGAATCGACCCAAATCATCAAAAATAGCTTCCTAAGAGTAGGAGTACTCATTCCAATGCCTTTTCCGGGCTATTATAAAGGTATTTAGCCCATAAAATCGACAAAGTAAAACCCTCAAAATAGGCCATTTTTGGGCAAAAAGGCAAGGCTATACTAAGGCAAAATGGCCAAAATCGGCCAAAATCGAGGATTTCAAATCGACCCAAATCTTGAAAAATAGCTTCCTAAGAGTAGGAATACCCATGCCAATGCCTTTTCCGGGCTATTATAAAGGTATTTAGCCCATGATTTCGACAAAATAAAAACCCTCAAAAACGGCCATTCTTTGGCAAAAAGGCAAGGCTATATATACTAAGGCAAAATGGCAAAAATCGGCCAAAATCGAGGGCTCCCAAATCGACCCAAATCATCAAAAATAGCTTCCTAAGAGTAGGAATACCCATTCCAATGCCTTTTCCGGGCTATTATAATGGTATTTAGCCCATAAAATCGACAAAATAAAAACCCTCAAAATAGGCCATTTTTGGGCAAAAAGGCAAGGCTATACTAAGGCAAAATTGCCAAAAATCAGCCAAAATCGAGGGTTCCCGAATCGACCCAAATCATGAAAAATAGCTTCCGAAGAGTAGGAATACCTATTCCAATGCCTTTTCCGGGCTATTATATAGGTATTTAGCCCATAAAATCGACAAAATAAAAGCCTTCAAAAACGGCCATTTTTGGGAGAAAAGGCAAGGCTATACTAAGGCAAAATGGCCTAAAATCGGCCAAAATCGAGGGTTTCCAAATCGACCCAAATCTTGAAAAATAGCTTCCTAAGAGTAGGAATACCCATGCCAATGCCTTTTCCGGGCGATTATAAAGGTATTTAGCCCATAAAATCGACAAAATAAAAACCCTCAAAATAGGCCATTTTTGGGCAAATAGGCAAGGCTATACTAAGGCAAAATGGCCAAAAATCGGCCAAAATCGAGGGTTCCCCAATCGACCCGAATCATGAAAAATAGCTTCCCAACAGTAGGAATACCCATTCCAATGCCTTTTCCGGGCTATTATAAAGGTATTTAGCCCATAAAATCGACAAAATAAAAACCCTCAAAATAGGCCATTTTGGGCAAAAAGGCAAGGCTATACTAAGGCAAAATGGCCAAAAATCGGCCAAAATCGAGGGTTCCCGAATCGACCCAAATCATGAAAAATAGCTTCCACGAGTAGGAATACCCATTCCAATGCCTTTTCCGGGCTATTATAAAGGTATTTAGCCCATAAAATCGGCAAAATAAAACCCTCAAATATCGGCCAATTTTGGGCAAAAAGGCAAGCCTATACTAAGGCAAAATGGCAAAAAATCGGCCAAAATCGAGGGTTTCCAAATCGACCCAAATCATGAAAAATAGCTTCCTAAGAGTAGGAGTACTCATTCAATGCCTTTTCCGGGCTATTATAAAGGTATTTAGCCCATAAAATCGACAAAGTAAAACCCTCAAAATAGGCCATTTTGGGCAAAAAGGCAAGGCTATACTAAGGCAAAATGGCCAAAAATCGGCCAAAATCGAGGGTTTCCAAATCGACCCAAATCTTGAAAAATAGCTTCCTAAGAGTAGGAATACCCATGCCAATGCCTTTTCCGGGCTATTATAAAGGTATTTAGCCCATAAAATCGAGAAAATAAAACCCTCAAAATAGGCCATTTTTGGGCAAAAAGGCAAGGCTATACTAACGTAAAATTGCCAAAATCAGCCAAAATCGAGGGTTCCCGAATCGACCCAAATCATGAAAAATAGCTTCCGAAGAGTAGGAATACCTATTCCAATGCCTTTTCCGGCTATTATATAGGTATTTAGCCCATAAAATCGACAAAATAAAAGCCTTCAAAAACGGCCATTTTTTGCAAAAGGCAAGGCTATACTAAGGCAAAATGGCCAAAAATCGGCCAAAATCGAGGGTTCCCGAATCGACCCAAATCATGACAAATAGCTTCCTAAGAGTAGGAATACCCATTCCAATGCCTTTTCCGGGCTATTATATAGGTACTTAGCCCATAAAATCGATAAAATAAAAACCTTCAAAAACGGCCATTTTTCGGCAAAAAGGCAAGGCTATACTAATGCAAAATGGCCAAAAATCGGCCAAAATCGAGGGTTTCCGAATCGACCCAAATCATCAAAAATAGCTTCCCAACAGTAGGAATACCCATTCCAATGCCTTTTCCGGGCTATTATAAAGGTATTTAGCCCATAAAATCGACAAAATAAAAACCCTCAAAATAGGCCATTTTTGGGCAAAAAGGCAAGGCTATACTAAGGCAAAATGGCCAAAAATCGGCCAAAATCGAGGGTTCCCGAATCGACCCAAATCATGAAAAATAGCTTCCCACGAGTAGGAATACCCATTCCAATGCCTTTTCCGGGCTATTATAAAGGTATTTAGCCCATAAAATCGGCAAAATAAAAACCCTCAAATTAGGCCATTTTTGGGCAAAAAGGCAAGGCTATACTAAGGCAAAATGGCCAAAATCGGCCAAAATCGAGGGTTTCAAATCGACCCAAATCATGAAAAATAGCTTCCTAAGAGTAGGAGTACTCATTCAATGCCTTTTCCGGGCTATTATAAAGGTATTTAGCCCATAAAATCGACAAAGTAAAAACCCTCAAAATAGGCCATTTTTGGGCAAAAAGGCAAGGCTATACTAAGGCAAAATGGCCAAAAATCGGCCAAAATCGAGGGTTTCCAAATCGACCCAAATCTTGAAAAATAGCTTCCTAAGAGTAGGAATACCCATGCCAATGCCTTTTCCAGGCTATTATAAAGGTATTTAGCCCATAAAATCGAGAAAATAAAAACCCTCAAAATAGGCCATTTTTGGGCAAAAAGGCAAGGCTATACTAAGGCAAAATGGCCAAAAATCGGCCAAAATCGAGGGTTTCCGAATCGACCCAAATCATCAAAAATAGCTTCCCAACAGTAGGAATACCCATTCCAATGCCTTTTCCGGGCTATTATAAAGGTATTTAGCCCATAAAATCGACAAAATAAAAACCCTCAAAATAGGCCATTTTTGGGCAAAAAGGCAAGGCTATACTAAGGCAAAATGGCCAAAAATCGGCCAAAATCGAGGGTTCCCGAATCGACCCAAATCATGAAAAATAGCTTCCCACGAGTAGGAATACCCATTCCAATGCCTTTTCCGGGCTATTATAAAGGTATTTAGCCCATAAAATCGGCAAAATAAAAACCCTCAAATTAGGCCATTTTTGGGCAAAAAGGCAAGGCTATACTAAGGCAAAATGGCCAAAAATCGGCCAAAATCGAGGGTTTCCAAATCGACCCAAATCATGAAAAATAGCTTCCTAAGAGTAGGAGTACTCATTCCAATGCCTTTTCCGGGCTATTATAAAGGTATTTAGCCCATAAAATCGACAAAGTAAAAACCCTCAAAATAGGCCATTTTTGGGCAAAAAGGCAAGGCTATACTAAGGCAAAATGGCCAAAAATCGGCCAAAATCGAGGGTTTCCAAATCGACCCAAATCTTGAAAAATAGCTTCCTAAGAGTAGGAATACCCATGCCAATGCCTTTTCCAGGCTATTATAAAGGTATTTAGCCCATAAAATCGAGAAAATAAAAACCCTCAAAATAGGCCATTTTTGGGCAAAAAGGCAAGGCTATACTAAGGCAAAATTGCCAAAAATCAGCCAAAATCGAGGGTTCCCGAATCGACCCAAATCATGAAAAATAGCTTCCGAAGAGTAGGAATACCTATTCCAATGCCTTTTCCGGGCTATTATATAGGTATTTAGCCCATAAAATCGACAAAATAAAAGCCTTCAAAAACGGCCATTTTTTTGCAAAAAGGCAAGGCTATACTAAGGCAAAATGGCCAAAAATCGGCCAAAATCGAGGGTTCCCGAATCGACCCAAATCATGACAAATAGCTTCCTAAGAGTAGGAATACCCATTCCAATGCCTTTTCCGGGCTATTATATAGGTACTTAGCCCATAAAATCGATAAAATAAAAACCTTCAAAAACGGCCATTTTTCGGCAAAAAGGCAAGGCTATACTAAGGCAAAATGGCCAAAAATCGGCCAAAATCGAGGGTTTCCGAATCGACCCAAATCATCAAAAATAGCTTCCTAAGAGTAGGAGTACTCATTCCAATGCCTTTTCCGGGCTATTATAAAGGTATTTAGCCCATAAAATCGACAAAGTAAAAACCCTCAAAATAGGCCATTTTTGGGCAAAAAGGCAAGGCTATACTAAGGCAAAATGGCCAAAAATCGGCCAAAATCGAGGATTTCCAAATCGACCCAAATCTTGAAAAATAGCTTCCTAAGAGTAGGAATACCCATGCCAATGCCTTTTCCGGGCTATTATAAAGGTATTTAGCCCATGATTTCGACAAAATAAAAACCCTCAAAAACGGCCATTCTTTGGCAAAAAGGCAAGGCTATATATACTAAGGCAAAATGGCCAAAAATCGGCCAAAATCGAGAGCTCCCAAATCGACCCAAATCATCAAAAATAGCTTCCTAAGAGTAGGAATACCCATTCCAATGCCTTTTCCGGGCTATTATAATGGTATTTAGCCCATAAAATCGACAAAATAAAAACCCTCAAAATAGGCCATTTTTGGGCAAAAAGGCAAGGCTATACTAAGGCAAAATTGCCAAAAATCAGCCAAAATCGAGGGTTCCCCGAATCGACCCAAATCATGAAAAATAGCTTCCGAAGAGTAGGAATACCTATTCCAATGCCTTTTCCGGGCTATTATATAGGTATTTAGCCCATAAAATCGACAAAATAAAAGCCTTCAAAACGGCCATTTTGGGAGAAAAGGCAAGGCTATACTAAGGCAAAATGGCCTAAAATCGGCCAAAATCGAGGGTTTCCAAATCGACCCAAATCTTGAAAAATAGCTTCCTAAGAGTAGGAATACCCATGCCAATGCCTTTTCCGGGCTATTATAAAGGTATTTAGCCCATAAAATCGACAAAATAAAACCCTCAAAATAGGCCATTTTGGGCAAATAGGCAAGGCTATACTAAGGCAAAATGGCCAAAAATCGGCCAAAATCGAGGGTTCCCCAATCGACCCGAATCATGAAAAATAGCTTCCCAACAGTAGGAATACCCATTCCAATGCCTTTTCCGGGCTATTATAAAGGTATTTAGCCCATAAAATCGACAAAATAAAAACCCTCAAAATAGGCCATTTTTGGGCAAAAAGGCAAGGCTATACTAAGGCAAAATGGCCAAAAATCGGCCAAAATCGAGGGTTCCCGAATCGACCCAAATCATGAAAAATAGCTTCCCACGAGTAGGAATACCCATTCCAATGCCTTTTCCGGGCTATTATAAAGGTATTTAGCCCATAAAATCGGCAAAATAAAAACCCTCAAATTAGGCCATTTTTGGGCAAAAAGGCAAGGCTATACTAAGGCAAAATGGCCAAAAATCGGCCAAAATCGAGGGTTTCCAAATCGACCCAAATCATGAAAAATAGCTTCCTAAGAGTAGGAGTACTCATTCCAATGCCTTTTCCGGGCTATTATAAAGGTATTTAGCCCATAAAATCGACAAAGTAAAAACCCTCAAAATAGGCCATTTTTGGGCAAAAAGGCAAGGCTATACTAAGGCAAAATGGCCAAAAATCGGCCAAAATCGAGGGTTTCCAAATCGACCCAAATCTTGAAAAATAGCTTCCTAAGAGTAGGAATACCCATGCCAATGCCTTTTCCGGGCTATTATAAAGGTATTTAGCCCATAAAATCGAGAAAATAAAAACCCTCAAAATAGGCCATTTTTGGGCAAAAAGGCAAGGCTATACTAAGGCAAAATTGCCAAAAATCAGCCAAAATCGAGGGTTCCCGAATCGACCCAAATCATGAAAAATAGCTTCCGAAGAGTAGGAATACCTATTCCAATGCCTTTTCCGGGCTATTATATAGGTATTTAGCCCATAAAATCGACAAAATAAAAGCCTTCAAAACGGCCATTTTTTGCAAAAAGGCAAGGCTATACTAAGGCAAAATGGCCAAAAATCGGCCAAAATCGAGGGTTCCCAAATCGACCCAAATCATGACAAATAGCTTCCTAAGAGTAGGAATACCCATTCCAATGCCTTTTCCGGGCTATTATATAGGTACTTAGCCCATAAAATCGATAAAATAAAAACCTTCAAAAACGGCCATTTTTCGGCAAAAAGGCAAGGCTATACTAAGGCAAAATGGCCAAAAATCGGCCAAAATCGAGGGTTTCCGAATCGACCCAAATCATCAAAAATAGCTTCCTAAGAGTAGGAATACCTATTCCAATGCCTTTTCCGGGCTATTATAAAGGTATTTAGCCCATAAAATCGACAAAATAAAAACCGACAAAATGGCCGAAAATCGGCCAAAATCGAGGGTGTCTAGGTAGTTGCAAATTATAATAAAATCAAATCACGCAAGGCATATTGTTGAATTGCATGCAGAGTTTAACGTAGCACAACGATGCGTATTTTAGCATTGCACAAGGCAGATGAATAATGAGGCATAAAAAGCACAGATTGAATTTAGATCGAGAAATTTTAAATTAAATTCGATAAATATGTTTGATATAAAGTAGAATAAATTGCAAAATCGACAGAATATGATAAAAAGGGAAAATTTTGAATGATTATGAAATCTATAGAAAGTTAATGCAAAAGTTTTATTTACAAACGATATAGAAACATAAGTTAAATATGCATAAAATGAAGAACAAGTGAAAAATTTAGAACTTTAAAAGTTTTTGCTTAACTGTTCATGATTGTTCGCTTTTGTTTTGACTTGTCCTTATTTGATGGTGGTTATGCAAGCTTCTTTATGTAACACAAAATGCTTCTTTAGATATTACACTTTTGGGTAACAAGTATAAAATTGGTACCAAATTAACAGTTAAAAAGTTCGTTTATCATAACTTAATTTTTACAGATTTTCTCCCATCGAAGATCTTGTTGATAATGTCGATTCTCTTGATCTTATATCTATATCAGGCAAAATCTTCCTCAAACTTCTTCTCAGTAATTTTTCAAATTGTCGTCTGTTTTCACGCTCTTCTTCAAGATTTTCGCGCAAATAAAGTGTTTGCTAAATGGAAATAGAAATCAAAGAAATTAACTTATTAAGGCTAAACTGATTCAAATAGCAAGTAGAATTAGTTAATACTTATCAGGCTTAAGACGATGATGAAAGTTTGTTGTCTCTTAGCATAAAAAAATTCCAGCGTCATCAGTTTCTGGGGACTTTCGCACTGCTCCTGCTTAAAAACGGTCTCGATTCCTACAGTTTCTAAAGGTTTTCGTGACCCCTAACGGTTCCAATATTTTTCAAAAATAAAGACCAGGTTAAACTAGGAGACATTATCGCACGTGACATGTCCGCTCGATGTCTCCCAGTCAAACCAGCTCGGAAACTTTGTAGCACGCGACAAAATTTGTAGGGAGAAACACGGAAATGTTTCTGGGAGACAACAGAAACGTTTCTTGCTCCAGCAAAACGGCGGACGTGTTGCTCGCTTGTCACTTGCATGTTTAGCCACCCTTGAAGACACGCTCCTAGTTAAGCTACAGCTTAAAGCTCGCAAGCTCCAAGAATCCCCAGAACCTCAGCAGAGCCTCTGTTTTACCTAACAATATTGATGTCAATATAGTTTAAACAGTTTGACAATGTAATTCGTCTCCAAACTTTGTCTTGCAATGGTTATTATTGCAGCACGCCTCATTTCAACTTCAAAGATGGGCTGCATGAAACTGTAAACTTCATAATATAATTATAAGGTATGCTTACCTTTTGTAAATTCTGAACTTGGGATTTCAAGTCATGAACCTCGGTAGAAATATCACTGAAAAGAAAGAAATAAAGATAAAAATTGATACAATAGGCCTTATGACAAAAACAAGCAATGGAGCTAAAAGTTGAAGGCAGAAAATGACGAGGAAGGCCAAGGAGGAAAGGGTGATGTTGAGGTATAGATGAATATAAAAGGACTAGGTCCAGAAGAAAGCCAAAACAGAACGCAGTGATGAAATCCGAGCGGGCCAGCCTCGAGGTCTCGGTTAATTAACCTACTACTGGGATCTTAGAGACTGGCGCTAAATACACCAAATTTTCCATCAATCAGTTAGTCCATGCCCCTCAATTAGTAGATTCTGGTAGATCTCCCTGCTTCATACCCAGGGGGAAACTCCGTACTTCGTGTCCCTTTCTATAATGCGAAGCCCAACAGAATGTCATAGCTAGGTTCTTGTAATGACGATCAATCAAAGAAATTGACTTGAAGATTCTTAAGTAAGAGAAAATTAAACGAAAGCTAACCTCTCCGGTTTCTTTTTTCTTGATTTTTTATGCTTTGCCGGATAGTGCATCCTTGCTGGTGTGGCTGGTTTGTAACTAAAATGAGGGGGGACTTCGGGGGGAAGAAGGGATGTCGGGCTGATACCTGAAAAGAGACAAAAGAAGTCTTTAAAAATGCAACACTATAACAACCATACATCATTAGGGACATTGACAATGGGTTAAATTCCTATACATAGGGTATTACATAAATGTCTTCTCTATCGGTAGCAGAGATCGATAGTCAGGGTTTTAAATGTAAAAGCACCCCTATAAGCTGGCAAATTTTCATAAAACACTACCACAAACCTGGGTAAAAATAGCGAATCTGAAAGCTAAGGAGGTGTGACACAAGAGGTGTTACCTCTGTAAGCTACGGGACTATCGTTCTTCATACATTACATAGTCGAAACAGTGCACTTATATCATGAAAAATTAATAAAAGTTATCAATATGAAAGATATGATCAACTGCAGCAGTACATTAAACGTAAATAAAAATAGAATTTCTTACTTTGACGACATTTGAACTGACGTTTCATCGAAAATAAGAGCGGAACAAGAAAAACAACAATATCAAATCGCTAGAAAACATGGCAATCTATCAACTCTCGTACAAACATTCTATAATATTATTAAAATGAATTCACAAAACCACATTTCATGTATAAATTCATTTTGAGAAAACTAATCTTGTCTAAAAATTCATTTCTTGTTCATACAAACAGGTTTAACTGGTATTTTATTATTATCAAATCTTACATCATTCCAATCTAACTATAGGTAGTAAAATCTAAAAAACGAAATTCTCGAAACAACTTTCAGATGATTTTAATTTTAGTAGAATATAGCATTCACAAGCATTATAAGCTTACTTTATATTACAAGTTTAACGATCAAACATTTGAAATTTTTTTATCAAGCTATCTTTGAATATTTGGCCACGTCATAAAACATTGCTTGAAAACACAAACAAGCAGAATTTGTAGTGCGATGTTTGACAAACAATGTTTGTGACGTGGCAAAACGGTAAAACATTTGCTTGGCAAGAAAATTTCAAATGTTTGGCAAACAATGTTTATGACGTGGCAAAGCGGTAAAACATTTGCTTGGCAAGAAAATTTCGAATGTTTGGCAAACAATGTTAATGACGTGGCAAAACGGTAAAACATTTGCTTGGCAAGAAAATTTCAAATGTTTGGCAAACAATGTTTATGACGTGGCAAAACGGTAAAACATTTGCTTGGCAAGAAAATTTCAAATGTTTGGCAAACAATGTTTATGACGTGGCAAAACGGTAAAACATTTGCTTGACAGGAAAATTTCAAATGTTTGGCAAACAATGTTTATGATGTGGCAATACGGTAAAACATTTGCTTGACAAGAAAATTTCAAATGTTTGACAAACAATGTTTAATCGTTTGACCACGGCCTTAGTCTACATATCGTGAATTTGTTTTTGAAGAAACCCTATTACCCCCATCTCCACAAAGGGCCCCCTGTTTTCTCAAGAGATTGACTTTTTATGATTATTTATATTTCCAATAATCTACTTCATTGACAGGCAGGCCTTTCTTGATCATATTCATATCAAATTATTGACAATTGAAAAAATGTCCACTATAAAAGTCTCCTTAAATCAAACTAATAAACAAATCTGGTTGGTTCAAACTGTTTCACATGATCACCTACTTGGATTCCATGGTAACTTTAACATCCGGGGTCTTCATTTCGTGAGGGTGATACAATATCTTTAAAAGATAGAAGAGTAAGACGATTAGCCTCGAAATCATTTTAAAAAGACGAAGATGAGGTTATAAATTTTGTGAAACAGTTTTACAACCAGACTTGCAAAATGAAACAAAAAAAGTTATCGTATATTAAAATGATAAAGATCAAAGTTTTATATGTTAGGCCATATCCGCGCCAATGTTCAATTACACAACTGTAAAAATGTTTAGCTGCTTGAATATAAGCATCTTCATCACGAAAAAGCCTCAGGCGACATGCTAGCGACCGGACAGCAACAGCAAAACACGCTGGCGATCTGCGGCAACACGTATGTCCAAGACAGCGACTCAGCGACTTAAGTCGTGTAAGCCTTGATCCTGCAAGACTAATAAAGTCCCGTAAGACTTGAAAGGCTAATAAAGTCTTTTAAGACTTGATCCTCCAGGATTAACAAAGTCGTGTCAGACTTGCTCCTGCAAGACTAAAAAAGTCGTGTAAGACTTGATCCTGTAAGGTTAATAAAGTCGTGTACGTCTTGATCCTTTAAGACTAATAAAGCCGTCTAAGACCTGATCCTCCAAGTTTAATTAAGTCGTGTAAGACTTGATCCTGTAAGGCTAATAAAGTCTTTTAAGACTTGATCCTCCAGGATTAACAAAGTCGTGTCAGACTTGCTCCTGCAAGACTAAAAAAGTCGTGTAAGACTTGATCCTGTAAGGTTAATAAAGTCGTGTAAGTCTTGATCCTTTAAGACTAATAAAGCCGTGTAAGACCTGATCCTCCAAGTTTAATAAAATAGTGTCATACTTGATCGATTAAAACTAATAAAGCCGTGTAAGACTTGATCCTCTAAGATTAACAAAGTCGTGTCAGACTTGATCCTCCAAGACTAATGAAGTCGTGTCAGACTTGCTCCTGCAAGCTAATAAAATCGTGTCAGACTTGATCCTGTCAGACTAATAAAGTCGTGTAAGACCTGATCCTCCAAGACTAATAAAGTCATGTAAAACTTGATCCTCTAAAACTAATAAAGCCGTGTCAGACTTGATCCTCTAACAAAGTCGTGTCAGATTTGGTCCTGTAAGTCTAATAAAGTCGTGTAAGATTTGGTCCTGTAAGACTAATAAAGTCGAATAACACAGGCCAGAATATCGTCTTGCAATATTCTTATATTATCACTCTTTGATATAATAACCTAACTATATTCTTCAACATAATTTACAATTTATTATCTATATATCATATATAACGCAACAGAAATGAAATATTTACAATTCCAAATGAAATATACCTCAAATAAAACAAACATCAAACTGCTTTTTTTCTAATTTAACGAAACAAAATTATTGAATTTTAACATTTAATTTAATTTTATAATAATCATAATTTGCTCTCACCGTCGAAATGCACTGTTTTATCTACTAGTGTTCAAATAAAAAATTAAGCACGGTTTCTTCAACAGAAAATAAAAAACTTTTTTACAAAAAAAAACTAAAAAAATCAACTATATATTCTTGTACTAAAAATATCTAGATGCGTTTAACTTATCAAGATCTGAGTATTTCAGTCTAAAAGAAATCACTTTAGTAGTAAGACTTAAGATAGGGTATTATTTCGTTAATTTTACCTTTATTATACGGTTTATGTAAGCTAGTGTTAGGGTTTGGCTTAGCAACTAAAACAATTACTAATATTATCGCTATAAGATGAATAAAGTGCATGAATTTTGGATATTAGCTAAGTAAGAATAACATTAAATTATAACTGCAGCTATCAAATATTAATAATTAGAATAACGATAATACCTCTATGAATAATATTATCAATAATATTGTGATATCAACAATGTTTTCGTCATTATCAATGTAATAACAATACTGTTAATATCAATAATATCATCAATATCATCAAACGACATCGTCAATGATTAACATTATTAATATCATCATTTTGATATTTTCAGTTCAACCAATATCAAAAACATTATCGATGCAATCAATATAATATTATCATTAATGGCATCATCAATATTATAGCAATATTACAAATATAATATTACTAATTTGAATAAGTAGGTTTATATAAATATCAATATTAATTAATGAAGTGCATTTCTTAGAGATATTAGCTATAGGTCTAGAAATATAATTATTGCTGTTAATTTTAGTAAAACTGATAATGAGGTTAACGATATTATTGATATGTAACTGATTAAGTGCATGGGTTTTTTAATATCAGTTCGATGTAAAATAATCGTTAAAATATGATTGATACAACACCTACTATTTAATATCAATACACTGATAATTAAATTAATGATATTATTGATAGATAATTGACAAAGTGCATGAGTTTTAGTATCATTTTGAACTATATTATTATGGTTGTTATCATCTAGTATCACCAGTGAGTGCTAAAATATTTCATAAATGAATGACAATATTATCTGTGTCCACAAAGCAATTATCGTAAAATAGTTTTTTGTTTTGAAAGACCACAGCCAAGGAAACAGCTTCCTGCAATTTTGGAGATCTTTCCTTTTCTTTTCTTCTCCACGTTGTCATCTCCATTATCAACAGATGACTGATTTAACAATTTAACTTTGTCGCTTGTTTGCATTTCAGGCACTTGTTCTTCCACTAAATAAAGACAGAACAATTGACTGGCAGGCCTTTCATTTTGTTTGTTGATACAACGAGGTATCATTCTTAGAAGAAACATGGAAATTGAAATCAGCACAACATGGCTTGCTTGCAAACAATTTAAAAACTTCTCGAAACAGTTTAAAACAACTCTGTTTATTATCGAATTTTCTCTCCATTTTGAATTTTGAAGCCTTGTGCATTGCTCTGCCTTATTCAGTCATCTACGTTTGTTTATTCAAAATATGAGTTAAAAAATAAGGTTGTTTTAAAAAAATTTATAATTTATTAATTGAAACATAAAAGTGGTTATTTGTGTTAAACAGAGCACGTATTAATTTGTCTGATTTCAATTTCTATTATTGTCAGTTTGTTAATATATTAAATGTTTATGTATCTTTAAGCTATATATATAGATATAAAATGGGACAGTAGCAGTGATTTTCGGTACGCGAGTTACAACATGGAAACATGATTGTTGCTCTAACTCTTTTTAGTTTAACAGCACAGATGGTATGTCATGGCAACAATATTCCAGTCAAACCTCAATTGTTCAAGAAGGGAGTCATCGATAGGATGAAGAGATTCGCCAGCTGTTCCGCGTAATTCTCGGTAAAAATCCGCTGACTAATTCTCGGTAAAAATTTGCCGAGTAGCTCTCCGTAAACACCACCGAATAATTCTCGGTACAAATCTTTGTCCGGAGGGATTGCCAATTCCATCGTTCCATCAATCAATCGCTAGAATTCCACAATATATGTGCCCAAAAGATTTCCTACAATTTCCACTGTCCAGAAAACCCTGATAACCCATTCCAGACGACGAGAACGATAGTAACCTGATTTAAGTGGCTACATTTCTGGATTTAATAAAACTAGAACATCTGCTGCAGTTGATCATACTTGATAAAGAAATAATGTAAAAAACAGAAATCAAAACTTACAATTCATTGTTTGTCGTTGTCTTGCACTGAAACAATAAGCTTCAATAACGCTCAAAATCATCATATCCTCTTCTAGAATACTTCGAGTTGAATCTAAAATCAAGATCATTCGTATTAATATGCTGCTTTGATAACGCTGAAAATGCTATGTACCAAAAGCTAGAGGTATACTGTGATATGTTCAACTAAAGGTGCATTATATTGGAATACCAGATGGGACTATACATGGCAGAGTAGAATATATTTGTCATGAATGGCGAACACAAGGATATATTTTTCCATAAGTTGCATACTGCAATTGATGGGATTTGAACCCAGGACTGCATGATCAGAGAGCCAACGACGTTTCTACTGAGCTATAGAGCTCAATGAAATCGCCGAGTAACTCTCCAAGTCATACAGCCCAAAGCTCTCATCCCATAATTGAGAGAGATAGTTGGCAGAGTTGAGATTTGCAGCGTTACTGGTACACTTTCCCGCAAGAATCCAAAGATCAAAGGGAAAGATTGCGATTTGTGACATTTACTTTAACTGATTAACTGGCTGATTAATTATTTCGTTAATTGATTGATTGATTGATACCTCCTGATAACTGCGAAGCATTGGACATGTCCCTGCGCAGCACCGCATCTTTTTTCCCCAATGTATCTCTTCTTGATGACATATCTCTTTTACCAGGTGAAGGTGCATCAATCGTGTCATCTTCACTTTTTGATCGAGCTACAAACACAAAAATATAATTCCAAAATTTTTTTTATCCGAAATTCCTCTGAAATTCCTCAGAGTGTGGACTCCTTTAGTCCAAAAAAGAGGAAAATTAATTGGAGAATTCGGCTTAACCTTCTGGTTGGTGCATTTTGATCCGCATCTAGTTATAAATTCTGCCTTGGTCAATTGTTTTGGTCTTTCTGACATTCATACTCTGAAGAGTGTCAGACGAAAAAACTTTTAAGTATGATTAAAAATGTTTCCGCTGTTTCTCGCACTTTTGAAATTTTGTTTAACTGAAAAAAAAAGAATTAAGTAATATTCAGTTCATCTGTATTTGATTCAATTAAAGGCAACTCCATTTGAGCAAGGAAAAGTGAGCCAATGAATTTTCTGGTTATTTTAAACATTGCCTTGCTATTCTTTTCATGCATTGTCAATTTGTTTTGAGAACCCCAGTTACTTATCTGGCACGAAGCTTCGTTAAGAAATCGCACGACTTCATCTCTAACATGGCCAACTGTAAAAGCAGTGGCATCGTATGCATTCATGTGGACTTCTGCCGAGGGAACTGAAGTTGTTGGGTTGTTGACGCAGATGCAGAATAGTCGTGGACCAAACATTGATCCTTGGGGCACTCCATACCCTATATTTCTCACTGATAATCTTTTGCTACTTATGTCTTCAAATTATCTTCTACCAAAGGTATGGTTTCGAAGAAAAGGTAGCAAGTTATCGTTGAGCGTGTCGCAGTAATAAATAAAACCAGTACGCTGAAGGGAGCGTGTCACAGTCATAAATAAAACCAGTACGCTGAAGGGAGCGTGTCACAGTCATAAATAAAACCAGTACGCTGAAGGGAGCGTGTCACAGTCATAAATAAAACGCAGTACATTGAAGGGAGCGCGTCGCAGCCATAAATAAAACCAGTACGCTGAAGGGAGCGTGTCACAGTCATAAATAAAACGCAGTACATTGAAGGGAGCGCGTCGCAGCCATAAATAAAACCAGTACGCTGAAGGGAGCGTGTCACAGTCATAAATAAAACGCAGTACATTGAAGGGAGCGCGTCGCAGCCATAAATAAAACCAGTACGCTGAAGGGAGCGTGTCACAATCATAAATAAAACCAGTACGCTGAAGGGAGCGTGTCACAATCATAAATAAAACCAGTACGCTGAAGGGAGTGCGTCGCAGTCATAAATAAAACCAGTACGCTGAAGGGAGCGTGTCACAGTCATAAATAAAACCAGTACGCTGAAGGGAGCGTGTCACAGTCATAAATAAAACCAGTACGCTGAAGGGAGCGTGTCACAGTCATAAATAAAACCAGTACGCTGAAGGGAGCGTGTCACAGTCATAAATAAAACCAGTACGCTGAAGGGAGCGTGTCACAGTCATAAATAAAAACCAGTACGCTGAAGGGAGCGTGTCACAGTCATAAATAAAACCAGTACGCTGAAGGGAGCGTGTCACAGTCATAAATAAAACCAGTACGCTGAAGGGAGCGTGTCACAGTCATAAATAAAACCAGTACGCTGAAGGGAGCGTGTCGCAGTCATAAATAAAACCAGTACGCTGAAGGAGCGTGTCACAGTCATAAATAAAACCAGTACGCTGAAGGGAGCGTGTCACAGTCATAAATAAAACCAGTACGCTGAAGGGAGCGTGTCACAGTCATAAATAAAACCAGTACGCTGAAGGGAGCGTGTCGCAGTCATAAATAAAACCAGTACGCTGAAGGGAGCGTGTCACAGTCATAAATAAAACCAGTACGCTGAAGGGAGCGTGTCACAGTCATAAATAAAATCAGTACGCTGAAGGGAGCGTGTCGCAGTCATAATAAAAATACCGTACGCTGAAGGGAGCGTGTCGCAGTCATAATAAAAATACCGTACGCTGCAGGGAGCGTGTCACAGTCATAATAAAAATACCGTACGCTGAAGGGAGCGCGTCGCAGTCATAATAAAAATACCGTACGCTGAAGGGAGCGTGTCGCGTACCCTGAAGGGAGCGTGTCGCAGTCATAAATAAAACACAGTACGCTGAAGGGAGCGCGTCGCAGTCATAAATAAAACCAGTACGCTGAAGGGAGCGTGTCGCAGTCATAAATAAAACCAGTACGCTGAAGGGAGCGCATCGCAGTCATAAATAAAACCAGTACGCTGAAGGGAGCGTGTCACAGTCATAAATAAAACACAATACGCTGAAGGGAGCGCGTCGCAGTCATAAATAAAACACAGTACGCTGAAGGGAGCGCAACACAGTCATAAATAAAACCAGTACGCCGAAGGGAGCGTGTCTCACAGTCATAAATAAAACACAGTACGCTGAAGGGAGCGCGTCGCAGTCATAAATAAAACCAGTACGCTGAAGGGAGCACGTCGCAGTCATTAATAAACCATCGTATGCTGAAGGGAGCTATGTCTTTCATAAGTAAAAACAACGTCACATGCTCTTAGGGAGATTTGTGTTGATATGGACTGCTGCAAATTGAAAAGATTCAACACAAACAATTTTACAACTTGATCGACTTGATGCGATAAAATCGGATTATGTAAAGAAAGATAATTTGCAGTTTCTAATTCTATTGAAGGGTGTTCCTTTTATAAAACAGATTTGATTCAGTGTTGCAAGATCCGATTTCAGATGACGCTTAAATGTTTTCAGATTTCTTTGCTCTGTCAGGTCTTTACTTAGAGCCTTCCACAATACAGGACATGTTTTTGGTCACAATATCTCTTGGAAGGAGGCCGGGAGCCGCAAAAAAAACAATGAAAAAATGATCACCTTGATGGGCGGCACAAACCCGTGGGCTGAGGCCTTACCATGAAAGCTTGAATATCATTATAACAAAAATATTTAACACATTATTTCCAGTTTAAACTTAGTCTATTTTATTTCAAATCTTTGCTCTAATTCAACATTAATATGAAATGTATACCTTTATTTATTCTTTTGGAAGACACAAGTCGTCGCATCGTCCTTGGACTTGTTACGAAATCCTTCAAGAATTTAACAAATAAATAAATTATGAAACTTAAAATACCAAAAATCAAGCAATTAGCAATTAATGTAATTACCAAAAGCCACAATGATGTTTAAATTGTGTTTGAATGTACTAAATATGGGGTTGATGGTTCTCAGGTCAGAGCGAAAGCCCACTGCTTGTGAGGGGCGACTTACCCTTCAAATCTCGTACACCCTTTCTCGAAAACCTATAATTTTTACCCAAACCCCTTAAAAATGACAAGCAAAGAGAGAAAAATATTTATTTTATTTAGAGGTCTTGGAAGCCATCTACATCAGAACAAAAAAGCTGGTTATTTGTAGACAGAAAGAGTTAGTTTTTTCACCTGGGCCTCTGCAACTGATTCTATTGGTAAATACTCTCTATTCTTTAAGCTCATTGGTTCGAATTAACAGCCAATCAAGAGAATCAAATATGGCACATAAACTCGCGCATCAGCAACATTCTAGTATCATATAGACACAGTTAGGTACTGTGGCATCGTGGCCCAATCCTTCTGGCTTGTGGTGTCAGAAGCTCAGCAAGGTTGGGCTTCGAGCAGCCCAGCTACGATAGCCCCACAGCTAGGGTCGTGGTATCGATTAGTTAACTCGATTAGTTGACGAGTGTTAAAAGACAAACATCTCTTTAAAGAGATAATTAGATCATATCAGTAGGACTATTTCACACGAAAAGAGGACCAAAATAGGGAGTTCAACACTTACATCTCCAACTCGAAGACGACTGAAATTCGGTTGCCAAGGAGGGGTCGGTCGTAGCCTCGTAAATGACCAATTCTGTGTGGCAGGAGTTTGTTTCGTCACTTCATTCATTCCAGAGTAGCCTTTCTTCATTCCCTGTTGACAATATAAGAGCTATGTAAGGTATAAAAGATTAAAGGTATAAAGCAGCAGAAATATACTACAAATGAGACAAATAATAACTATCGCCTGAAAAGTTGTTTGGAATAACCAAGTGTTGGCCTATCCCACAGCTACTGTAGAATCTGGTTTGGTAACCGTTCTCCACTACTTCCCTCCCTTGTTAGTTACTTAGCTCAGAATACTAGATATGTTTATAAGCATGTGTATTAGTTTATTTATGTTACATTAATTCTGTGCTTTTGTTTTTGTTTTGTCATGTATGTGTAGAAAGTTATTATTTTGAGTGATATTGATGTTGACATTGTAGACAGATAAACATACAAGTTAGGGGATAACGTTTTTTCTTCATTAACCTTTCTTTATTTAACGTTGGTTTTACAAATAGCTACACGCTAAAGCTAATTTTATTAATTTTACCAGTTTATTTCAGTGTTTGTTTTTACTTACTATATTTAATGAATGCTAGATTTATCAATTAGACTATGATCACATCCTAAATAAACTTAAATGATCGTCATACAGTATTCAAATAAATTAAATTAGTTCATAAGCCTTTATAGTCTAAATTAAAAGCAAGATCTTAGAGTGCGAGCCTTTTTCAGAAGCTGATATTAAAAATCAAATAGAAGTTTAAACTCTTCCATGATACAAATAATCACATATAATCTATATCAAGAGAGTTGAAACTATAAGTCATCTTATTTGGAAGTGAAAGTCGAAGTTACTTAATCAGGAAACGATCGAAGTTAAGAGAAAACCAAAACCTTTATTTCTTAAAAGCATGCAAATGTGTGGAAAAATACTTCTAATAACTAAAGTTTTAATCTCTTACATATAAGATTTCATATCATGAAAATAACATTTGTAAAACAAAAAACAATAATGATACAAACCAAGCAACCAATACAAGAAATAAGTGAGAATTTTTTAATATCATCATCACTGTCATCCTCATCCATAATTTTATGAAAATCCAACGACTTCATATTAGAAGTTCCAATTTCAACAATCTTCAAACTCAAGAATTTTCACCAGAAAAAATAAAAATGCTTCGTTCTTTTTCAAATGCTTCGTTCCCATCAACAAGAAGAAAATTTTTCTCAGAGGGAGATTATCTCAAACTATCTGTTTTCAAACCCTATACCAACTTACTTAACATCAATTAAGTTTTTATTTTTATTTGTTATATTTCGTTGACACGATCCCTGATACTTTCACGATGGTAGATAAAATGATAGCAGTCAAATGATATTGAT
The DNA here is from genome assembly GCA_014526335.1 of Chrysaora quinquecirrha. NCBI lineage: Eukaryota > Metazoa > Cnidaria > Scyphozoa > Semaeostomeae > Pelagiidae > Chrysaora > Chrysaora quinquecirrha. Next base: position 1,923,414 of record JACTAT010000022.1, read on the forward strand.
AATTAAAAACAAAACAAATAGTCTTAGCTGTATGAATCACCCGTGATCCGTGGGCAGATTTTTCAAAATGGATTCAAGGGGATGAGGAATAAAAGAATTTCCTTTCCACCAGGAAACCTATTTAATCTTCTCTGTTAAGCTGAATTTTCCGTTCTTCAGAGTTCATAAAAACGTCACGAAGTTGATGACGTCAAAACCTATCTTTCCAGGAAATGGAGGGATTGAGTAAGAGGATTATTTTTTACGTCATTATGACGTAATAATGAGAAAAAAACAATTCCGATCGTAATTGTTCGAGAGAAGTACAGATATGAACAAAGCAACTTTCCTGATTCTGCGATGACGACACGAATCAGACATGGCCTTTTTACACGGGGGAAGGGGTTCTTCCATAGTAGAGGTACCTAGGGATGTGCCGCGATCTAGTCCAGCCAAGGGTACATTTCTTGTCATTGTATTCTAGCACGGTCTAGCCAATGATATCAAATTTGACAACGATGTTCTTGGGAACGGTCATGCTTTCAGCTTAAGTAGTCCAGGCTAGGCAAGAAATTTACTTTATAAAATGGCTCCAGTAGCTTAGACGTGACTCGAACGGCTTGGAAATTAATCTAGCAAAAGGTATCATTGTTTAATATTAGTCTAGCCAATGGTTTCATTTTTGTTGAAAATGATCTTGCCAAGGGTACCATCATCGTAAAAATTAGTCAAGGCAAAGGTACCAAGGTACAACTCTGAATATAGTTGTGGCAGACACTTTAGCCAAGAGGTCCCCCGTGTCTTTTTCATGGAAATGAAAAGGGTTATGAAAGTCAAATATTGAAACGAAGGCTAGACTCCATTCAGTAGTGGTTTCTAGTTACTCCAGTAAAGGCAGTTTGCTCAGGAAGATGCAGATGATTAAGAGAGCTTCGAGAGATTAATAGTGCCACATCTTTGAATAAAAACAGGACAGACATAAGAAATTTTCGAAGTATTTCCTCCAGAGCACAAGCATTATGCTTGGAGTGAAACATCTACTCCCATATTTGATTAATCAGCTAATTAATACAAGAAACATAAGTGAAATTGTCTTACCTCACATGATTCATCCGGCAAAGTAGAGAATTCAGTTTTGGCTTTCCTAAACGACGGTCTGTGAATAGGTCCAGTTGAACCAGTGCTGTAACTTCTAACAATAGGTTCAGATGGCTCATTGCCCCATCTTGGCATTGATTGTATTTCACGTCTTTTGCTGCTTTCTGTTCTTTCTAATGAAACTGGTTTGATATCACGTTGAATGTCGCAGTTACACCGATCCCCTAATAATCTTTTTAATGATATCATCCATGCATCTTTTTCACGTGGTGTACTCATCATTACTCTCCAATCTGATCCATTCACTGTTAATATGCAATAAATATCATTAATAATATTATCAATCGTATAATACCATTTGCAATGAAATTGAAAGTAATATTCTGATAGATAAATAACGATGATGTAACAGTCGACATTAGTAAATCATGACATCAATTAATCCAAATTAATCAAAAACTCTACTGAAGACATTCAACTCCTTTTCCTATTAGCAGGCATTCCAAGGTATTGTTGATACACTTCCTGTATTACTTTAGGGAGAAGATGGTGCCAAAATTAGGGGTTTAGAATAAAAGGGGGGTAATAAAACTTTCACCAAACATTAGTTGAAGATGCAAATTTGTCTTCACTGGTGTTACAGTGTACGATACTTAATGTAAACCACAGCTTATCATAGTGTGGTAAACAATAAGAAAAACAGCTACATTAGAGTTATTACTCGGAGTTTAATGCGATCTTAGTAACATTATTAGCAGCATTTCCATATGTAGAAGTAACATTAGCTTTCCATATTGTCAAACCTAAATTGTTTCATTGGACAAGCTTAATGGTCGATTTTCTGACGATCCATACGGCTGAATCCGGGTCAAATGTAAACATTTAAAACATATATCGACATATACCTAAAACAAGGCAAATGGTAGATTTATAGTACCATAACACCCATAACAATAATAACTGAAACACTAATTATATCAACCGATACCTTTGAGTTCAAATGCATTGAAAAATTCTTTGGTGTCATCGATGTTTTAGCTGAAATTTTGGCTAATTTATGACGCTCCTGCAGGAAAAGAAACCGAGACGTCAGCACAAAGTAACAGGAAGTAACACAAAGTAATAGAAAGCAACAAAGAGTAACATGGAGTAACAAATAGTGACAGAAAGAAAGGACCAGGGAGTAACAGAAAGTAATAGAAAGTAACTGAAAGTAACAGAAAGTCACACAAAGTCATAGAAAGTAACATAGAGTAACAGAAAGTAACAGAGAGTAACAGAAAGTAACAGAGAGTAACAGAGCGTAACAGAGAGTAACAGAAAGTCACAGAAAGTAACAGAGAGTAACAGAAAACAAAAATCAACTAGACTCTTAATATTATCAAACGTTATAGATCAAACAAACTTACTTCAAAACAATAGCCAACAAGTTGAACACTGACAAAAAGGACGACAAGTTCCTCAGGAAAAAGACAGAAGTATCTTTCTTTTCTTTCCTTTAGAATAAAATAAATTTCATTACTTCACCAAAAACAATTTCACTATCACTGACAAGAAACTGCTATTATCTAAGCTGCTATTACAGCAATAAAGCAATAAAGGAATCTGGCAATGAGGAAAAAGCATAAAGTGAATTCGCCACTGATCATAAGAACCTGGTCTAAGAAACAAATATTGTTAGACAAACATTTGAGTCACCAAACATTGCTTGAGAAGCAGAATTCGCTCAGCAATGTTTTCAATTCGAAAACAATTTGCGCTGATACTTAATCGGCAATGCTTTGTGATGTAGCCAAACGGTCCGACAATATGATTGACAAGAAAATTGAAAAACAATGTTTGATAGTTTGGCAAGGGCCTATGTATAAACGTTACCAAAAATAACAATTTAAATATAATTAAAATCAAATCATACCACGTCTGGCTTTTCAACAAACACTTGCGTCATCAGAATAATGTTGCCAAGCGACGAGATTGGCTGCAAGGAGACGAGGCACAAAATAGTATTACTACAAGTGTAAACTAAAACTGCTTTCACAACAGACATATTTAAACAAGCCTCACTTAAACCAGCTTAAATATCCACCAATCAGATCCATTTGATTTACTTGATTGAGCAATGAGAAGGCAAGACCTCTTAAACCGGTTTAATCTTAAATGGTTTACCTTTCAGTGTGAATGCGGTAACTTTCTTAACATAACAAACATAGTAAAATGTAAATTAATGTTGAAAAGCGCAAAAACTACCTCTCCTTCCCAACCCTCAATTGTTCCAGTGAGCATTTCTAATTCCATTTCTTTGCGTTTTCTTGTCTCATTGCAGCTTAACTAAGAAAAAGATGGACACATTTATCTTAAGTTATGTTCTTCCAAATTTAAAACTGCCAAGGTCTTACTGAACATGATTATATCAAGCAATAAAAAAATCCAGAAAGCTAGATAAAGAATTTAGAATTATCGGATGAATAGATTCGACTTACAGAAATTATCTGATACGCTTGAGCTGATTTTTTAATGTCCAAACAATCAAGATGCTTCTCCTAAAATAAAAAAGTTTATTGTCTTACGTGGAATATACAACAAATATATAACGAAATTTACGAACTATGATATCAATAATAAATTTTAGCAAACAAGAATACCTCAATATGTCTTTCAAGTTCTTTGAGTTGGTTAGAATATTTCTCAATATGGACGAATGGCTAAAGAAGCAAAGAAACATTGTCAATGGACAAAGGAACAATGAATTTGGAAATAAAAGTTTCCAGCACCTACTTTATATTTTGACAGTTTGAAACATGAAATATCTTGATAAATAAAAATTTCAGAGCAAATAAATTCAAACCTTTGATAAAATAGTCGTCAATGTCATTATTCCTGGGCTTGGCGCTCCTTTTTCCTCCATAAATTCACCAAGCTTTTCACTTTGAATTAAAAACAGTTGATAAAAAGGATAATAATAATAGTGAAAATGATGACGATAATAATCATGATAATAATGATAACAATAATAACAATAAAAATGATAATGTCGATGATGGTTGTGCCGATGGAGGTGGTGATCAGATTCCCTGGAGCTGACCTTAAAAATAATGATGATGATGATGATGATGATGATGATACTTTTGAACTCACGAATGATACTAGAAGATACTCTCGAAAATGCAAATGACAAAAGCTAAAGATGTTCATTATATACATGTAATCTATCTTTACGAATCCTAAAACGCATTGCAAGTACCTTTCTCTTGATAAAATCGCAGCAGCCCATGGATGGTTGGCACAGTAAGATAAATAAAGATCTTTCATCTGCAAATCAAAGAAGAGAGAGTTAGGCACTGGCCAAACCGTCAAACGTTATTTGACAAATATCTGAAACTTGCTTGATTAAAACACATAGCTGTTTAACAAAATCCCAAAGTCTTGGTTAATTGGCCTAGACAGACATTCTACGAGCACAGACTCTAAAAAGAAAGATCGGTAAAGAAAGCAATTTGAAGACCATTAAAGGAAACCTTTCAGTTAAAGACAGCATAATCAGTTGGGACTTATTTTCAATAATTTCAGACATGCCTTTCAAAGAACAGCAGGACGACATGATAATAATAATTGAAAGAATATCCTTACCTCTTGCAAGTCACTCAAAAATTCAGCTCCGATTTGTTGCATTTCTAAATCTTCACTGAAAAATATGGTATATTAAAATATAATTTGCCAAATAAATCCAATAGAATTATCTAAATCGTTTAATGTGTTTTAATGAAATCCGACCAATTACATTAATGAAATACTCAAGCAACATTCTTCAAGAAGGTCGAGAACAGTGGCGTTACATACGCAGTTTAGATTCCCTTATGTCAAGAACTAATGCCACCGACCAAAAGGGGCACCTGACCTAGGAAATTTTTATATTTTGTGCGTTGCATATTATGCTATAAAGATTCCTAAGGTGATCCAATATACAGTCCTCAACAAGGGGATACGTAACTTGCATTTTCAAGGTTCTAAAAGGCATGTTCTAAAAATTTGCCCACTGCTCCAAGCCCTCTTCCCCTGTAGAGCTCTTTTTGCTTTGTCGTCCTTGTATAAGGACCCCATCTTACTGATACCAACGGACCCCGAGCGTCCCTATTACACCATTGATTGAGAAGCTGCGATTCTGATGATATAAATGATTATTATTATTATATTACTTACTCTAGCTGAGCTTTTAAACCTTTCAAAAGATGTTGATGGAACACAACGATTTCATCGTAGTTTCCACAAAGAGTTGCCAAGTCTAAGGAAGTCAATCTACAAAATAAGGACAAATAAATGAAGCAGAAGTGCTTCGCAAATAACTCTAACTGCTTGGCATGACAGAGTAGAAATTTTTCTTAAGGAAAATATTATATTTTGAGTAGAGAAAGACAGGTATGAAATCTGAAATAATTGTTTCATTAATTTCTCAACAAAATATTCCTTTGACAAAGGCTTGGCCTTATAACAACAGAGAGATAACATTACGAGAAATAAATTGCGAAGAAAAGGGGCAAAAGTAACAGGATAAGAAATAAGATTCTCTTCTTTTGAGGATTTGAACAATAAATAAGCAAAACACCTGCAACCTCTGGACGAGAAATATGAACAACATAATGATAGGTAATCAAAGAAAGTTTGTTTAGTTAGTAAACAAGCCACAGCATACTTAAGAATCAGATACTTACACTTGTGAGTTTTGAAGTGGTTCTATGTATTTGTCAAAATATGCCTGTAAAGATACAAGTCAAACGTTAGATTACTGATTATCAATTCAATATAAAATCATCTGGCAATGAAGAGTAACTTTCGATCAATAGGACTGCTCAGTTCATCCTATTCATATCAACATTCCAAGGAAATTCCCCCACTTTGCCAGACTATCTAAATTGAGATTACATTACCTTGAGTTCTTTCATGTGTGCTTCTTCCGTATCGATTATATTTTTAACAACCTTGAGAACAAAAGAAATACAATGTAATAGGCAGAATCTTATTCATAAATGCATTAAGATATCTAAATTCTATAAGTACAAAGTTTTCCACAAGTGGCATACCACAATAGATTGGATTCAAACCTGGACTGCATGATGAGAGAGCCAACAAGGTTTCCATTGAGCTATCAAGCTCAAATGATATCACTAAGTAATTCTCCAAGTCATACAGGTAAAGGCTCTCCTCCCTTTGGAAACCATTTGTGATAGATGTATGTTATGAAAATCTATGGTGCAGCCTTATGAATTAGAAATTACTCAGCAATTTCATTGCGCTCTATAGCTTAGTGGAGACGTCATTGGATCTCTGTTTGTGCAGTCTAGGTTCAAATCCTATCTATTGGGGCATGTCACTTGTGGAAAAATCTATCCCAGTGTCCGTCATTCATGATACATGTATTTACAAATACAGACATAGACTTACCAATGTATGATTTGATCTGTGTGTCTCTGATATTGGTTCAGGGGTTATATTTTCTTTATCAACCTTTTCTGGTCCTAAAAGGAACATTTCAATAGAAGTTCTACGACTTGCATTACGTTTAACCCAGCAATCACCCCACGTCCTCCTCTAGCAAATTAATCTGCAACAGTGTTTTGTCACCAATCTTGATGTGCCTTCTCTCCATAACAACTTTCTCCTTGCAATAGTTAGTTCATATTCTGATTAATCATTCTTTCAGGCAATCAAAGTGGCATTCCTTTTAAATCCAAATTATATCCAAGAATAGGAATCATTAGGTGTGGTCACATCAAGAGGAAAGAATTGGGTCACACTACTTAGATTAGGCTCTTCAGTGATCCCCTGTGCTAAGCACAGAAACCCATACCTTGCAATGATAGCAAGTGTGTGTGCCTATCTATCTATTTATCTACCCATTATCTATCTATAATAGATTTTGCAGACCATTCCAAATATCAGATAACATTGTACTTAAGTTGGTGAGAAGAACATACCAGGAGCAACATCTTTGACATATCCACTAGGGAACCAACCAATCTTTCCATCTCTCATCCCTTCCCACCAACCGGCATCATCAACCTAAAAAAGCAAACATGTGATTGTGAAAATATAGCTTGTTTTGTGATGAATGGAAAATCAGAAAAGCGATTTCTAATCACTGAATTATTCAAGCTTTGTTGTTAAAGATTTACAATTGATTGTATGAATCTCTTTTGACTATTATAGGTCTCCTACAGTTACTAGCATCACAACTGACAATATCTAGCAAACTCCCATTCATGTTCTGTTGAAAATAAAGTTTCCTTTGCTTGAGATGAAAAAATTCAAAGAAAAACACACACACTAACCTTACTGATAACGACAATGTCTCCTTTATTGAAGGACAACTGCAATAAAAAGATAAATTATCAATTTTAATTGATCTGTAGTCAAACAATAGACTTGGTACAATACACGATTCTCACTCTTTGCAAGCAGCAATGGCAAAATTAACAGCCACAACTCTCATAGACATAGATCTGAGAAACTTTGCTCAGAATTTAAAAATTTATCACATTTTCAAATTTAATTTAAACAAGTTTACCTCATCTTCATCTTGGCCAATGTATGAATAGACCCCTTGTACAAAATGAACGTCATGAAGCACCTCAGCTAAACCCTGCAAGACAACATTATACCTTGTTTAGAAAAGGGAAATTTTCTATTATTTTCAAGTGAATTTATTGAATCTATAACATTGAATAAGCATAAAAAATTCCCCAGGCTATTTTGGGTAAAACATTGGTCTGACTGCTTTCCTATTGTTCTCACTCAACAATTCCGGATGCAAAAATAACCAATCAAATCTGGGCTTCACACCAGCAATCATCCATTTGTTGTCAAAAATACCTTGAAAGCTGTTTCTAGTCTGTATGTCAGCCTGGAAATTAAAAACACTGCAAACCGAGGGCTATTGTTCTCCTAACAATAGGTGCTTTGTTTTCTATTGTTTGCTCTAGCCAAGATGCACATGAGAAAGGTGAGACGCAGGTACACACACCATATTGGAACAAGTGTATGTTATGCTGAAGAACTTTTGCATCGAGTGACATCACACACAAACAATAGAAAACAATAGCCTATTGTTTTGAAAGAATCCGCATGGTTGAAAACCTTTGGATTTGGGAACACAATTTCCTCTGAGAGTCAACAGATACATTATCTATACATACTTGATCAATCAAAGTACCATGGATTGTCCACGAGTGTCTTCAAAATCCTTATCATATCAATGGTAGGTTAAATAAGTTTAGATACATTAAGAAATCGTCAGATTTAATTGCCTACCTTCGCCATGACTTTATTGTGCCCCAGAAATGAATCCAAAACCAATCAAGTGTTTATCATTTGTACCATGAAGCTTTATGTTAAAACTGAAAGTTGAGAAAAAGAAACATTAGACAAGTGGAATATCAAAACTATGATATGAGACAATGACAAGGAAATGGAAGCAATGATGACGTCCACCCTGATTTATCAATACATTTCTAGAATAGCAATTTTTAAAGAATTTATTGAGGAAATAACATTTTGTATAATAACATAACAAGATTGGTTTTAGTGTTACATCATACATAATAATAATGATGATCAAGGAATTTGCATACATAAACAGGAAGGCCCTCTTCTTCCCTTCCCCACACACTTTAATTTTCACTGTAAATAAGTAACTTTACTCTAGGTCCCTTCATTTTTTAATTAAAGCCTGGAAAGGGAAACAGTCAGCATTCAAAAAAAGTTTTGGTTACACCCAAATTGAAATCTTTGCGTCAATTTAGGCTTGTTAGAGAGACGCCTCGCTCGAGCCCGACAGGCACAGAGCAACACCAAGGCTGAAAGAGAAACCTTGCCTTTTGGATAAATTCTCTAAGTATATACACATACCAACAACAATAGTACAGTTACAAATCATAAATTTAACTCGCTTACGCTTTTCTGTTTATCCTGCTTCGCCTTTCCTCCCAAAGAACGAAATTTCCAGCTGCCTGCCCTGCCTAAAAACTCAATTCAACCTCAGCGCCTAGGCCTTTTGTGGTGCGGCCTTTGTAAAAACCCACAGATGTTATTGCTTAGAACTCAGACGACATCAAACAAAACTCTTCTCGTTTTTGTCTTTATTCTTGATTTAATCAATGTATTTCCATTGCATTTGTACAATAATTTTGCTGCATTTTTTCACATAAATTTTTAATATTTTTTGTCTGAAGCAACCATAACCCTCTCAGCTTCCTTCTCCTTCAAGATGTCACCCAGCTGCTCTTTGACCAATCAGGAAACAGCATCAATTGACCAATCACATACAAGGGCTTAAAACAAAGGGTGGGCGGAACTAGGGAGGGGGGGTCTTTTCTGGATCCCCCTTTATCTCTTTGGAGGGTATATACTATTGACACTTTGGAGGGTATATACTATTGACATTGAAACGTCAACAGTACCATGCGTTGCTAATACACCTTTGAAATTTCTTTACACGAGTTTTCAAGTTTTAATGATTTCGGCCGTCGACTTTTACGTCTTAGTTTTCGCTCAAAAGAAGTCGACATTCACGATACCCTCTCATACCCCAAATTTGTGCGTTTATACCGCTCAGGACTGGAAAGCGTACCTAACCCAGATACCTCTGTTTTTTGGCAGAAAAGCTTGATCACAATTTCCGTATCCATTTTCCTATTTCGATAAAAAAACGCTGCTAAGAGTGAAACGACCTTCTGCAGACAAACCAAAAGGAATGTAGAAAAGGATTTTCGATGCCATGGCGTAATTTTGCGCGTGATGAAAGTAAGTTCTCTTTTTTGACGCTGCAATTAAACGCCGCTTACCGCATGAAATACGCCAATGCTCGTTGAAGTTCCTTTTGTAGCGCCAGATCGCGTGCGCAAAGCGTGAATGCTTGCAACACGAAGTATGTTGTAAAAACCAAAAGGTACACGCTAGCGTATCGTGCTTAGCCGCAGAAAAATAGCGTCCAAAAAAGTGGCAAGGTTTATATTCTTATAAATTGATTTTATCCAGTTTTACAAAATCGAAAAATTTAGGAAATTACATTTTGTCTTATCAGCAAGTCTACCATTAACGAAAGTTATAAATTCTCAATATTTTAACATGCGAAGAACACTTAAAATTAAACGAAAAATTATTCATAAAGAATCAGAATTATTTTGAAATATTCATGAATCTCGAAATTTCCGATCATCTAAATTATCATCAGGTTTCTTGAAAATTAGGAAATATTTCGGATTAATAATGTTTTGCGATTGAAATTTTGATTACGAATAAATCATTGTTCGATTATTCATATTTTGCGACTCTTGTAACTTTACTTTTTCTTTTATTTGCGGAGCAGATAGGACAGAAAGGTTCTTCTCCAGCTTGTTGTAAGCATCCTTCATGATAGAAATGTTGGCAAAAGAAAATAATTACAGCAGCAGCCTGTCTTGTATTTTCTACGATTATATTCCCCTGGCATCCTTCGCATTTGGCATCATCATTGACACAATACCCCCGTGCTTGCAATTTCAATTGTTTTTGCATGATAGCAACGCTGTCCTTATCAAGAATTCTCTTGCAACCTTCGTGTAATGAGACTTGTAAATTGTAATCTTGCAGAATCTTTACAAGCGAATCCCTAAGTCCAGGAATTGCCATTCCAGGTTTGATATGTTGGATAAGGAGTATCGGATCAATGCATGTTCCGATGTTTAGAAGAAGCTCTTTGACAAATAACGGTTTATCAAGTGAATGATTGATCAGATCCTGCCATAATTCATCATCATTTTGCTCCTTTGCAAATTCGATTGCCTTTCTTATATCTTTTTCTCTGTCTATTATCATTGATAATGCTTTCTTGTTGTTTCCCATTCTGCCCAACAGAAAAACCATTTCTGGGATAAAATCTTTTTCTTCGCATACTTTGAAGGCTTTTTCAAGAGCGTAATGAATGCTGCTCTTAAGAAATGGAAGCAATCTTGGTCTATCAAACTCAGCATACAGCTCAACTTGCAGCTCATGAAAATCTTGCCCTGCTTGCGGATCTTTCACAAACAAGGCATGAAGATAAGCATGAAGAAGTTTTCTGTTTCATCAATTGCCTCACAACATGATCGACATTCAGAACCTCAATGTTGTCAATCAACATTTTCACGGCATTCTGTTCATCAATCTCCATCAATTTCACAATCTTATCTTTAATAAACTCGACTAAATTATGTTTGTAAATCATTTCAAATACTCCGCTGTGACCCAACTTTAGATAAATAGCAAGACCCTTATCATATCTTTTTCCTGTGCATATAATGTGCCAAGGGTTTGAAGCAGGACTGAGTTATCCGGTTCTTCTTTCAATTTTGATTGCAGGACATAGATTATTGTCTCACTTTTGTAAAGATTACTTGGCCATTCCTTGATTAATTTCTGAAACCCTCAACATCTGTTTGCAAATATTCATTCAAAATCATTTCATAAATTGCAGTATTCAGCTTTGGTTTTACAAACGGGATCAATGGGGTGATTGCTCTCAACTGCTTGTGTTTTGCAAATCTATAAACTTCTTCTTCCCATAACTCTTTGTTGTCTCCCAGAATTTTCCCACACATTGAGGCAGCTTCTTTGTATTTCTTCAAATCAATTAAGCAATTCAAATAAGCTTTTCCAATGTCAAGAACGTTATGAACTCTCAAAAGATTCTGATGTTTAACTGCTTCTTCTAAAGCTTCTTCAAAAAACTCTCTCTCCATCAGCCAAGTGATGTGATCATCCATATCTCTTGGTCTTGCCAGTACAATATCTTTCGGACTGACAATATAAAATAAGCTCTCCTCTTCAACATGTTCAATGAAATAATTATTACATTGGTATTCTTCAAATCCTCTTATTGACAGGGCATCTTTTGATGACTCGATGTAGCTCTCAAATCCCTGGGGGCTGACAATAAGCAACAGAGGTCTAAGCGCTTGCCCTTTAGCGGGAAACACACTTTCACCCTTGTTTACAAAATATGCCAGAACCACCAACTCATTACCCAACGGGGCAATCCCACTTGCGTAGAAATCAGTCTGAAAGACATTAGTTAGCTCTACATAGAGGGGTGGAAGCTCTTTCCCTGCAGTTCTCATAATCTGATCCTCTTGCTGGCGCTCTTTAATCACACCCACTTGGATGCAGTTTGCCCATGCAATGAGCAGAGTCCTGTCATCTTTCCAACAAAGATTACAACGAAACAAGTCACCTCTTGGACTTGATGGGTGTTTCTCAACATGTGCAATTCTTGCTTTCCTATTCATATCGTAAACTTCAACCCCTTGCGAGTCTGCCCATGCTAAGAAATGTCCTTTCCATTTCATTGCACGGATGTAGCCTTCACCTGTGTAAAGGATTGTGTTTTTATTTCGCAACCATCCTTTCTCATAAAGCAGCAATTTTCTCCAACACCAATTACATACTGCCTGTTTCCTCTCCTGCCATAATCAGGATGCAAAGCAATTGCTCGGATGGGACAATCAAACATCTGCTGGATGTTATTTTCTGATGTGTACAGCCCATTAATAACAACCCTGCCATCCTCAGAGCAACTCGCAACATACTCTCCATGTGCATCTATACTTATTTGATTGACTGTTGTTGTATGCGATGGGAATTCCTTATTGCTTATGTTATTTCCCTGATGATCTAAGACATGAACTACACCCCAGTGTGTGCCAAGTGCCAGAAATTTTTGATGGACCGACATGCAACTGGCTGCATCTTGGGTTAAAATCTCTTGAATATAGTTACCAACGCGTTCATATTTTAGTTTAGGCTCTTCATCATCATCATCTTCATCGTCTTCATCATCATCTTCATAATTATCTTGCATTTTATCATTTTCATCACTCATTCTTCCAGCCACTACAGGAACTTTGCCTCCCCTTCCTTCCTCTCGGCCTACTTTTTTGCTATGCAAATTTTAATTCACGCACGCGCAGAACCGTTTAATGCAGATCACAGGGAGACCACGTAAATACTCGCGCGTTTTGAAACATATGAACTGGACACAAAAATACAGGAACTGAATGAAACCCAACCGGGGGCTCACTCCTGTTTGAAGGTGATGCGGAATAAAATACAGTGTAAAACTCTACGCGAAGCTGCATGATGTTTTCTCTCATCTTTTTATCAACATAACTTTTCACCATGTCTTAGTTTTATCAATTCAATTGCATAACGTCATAATAACATTTTGTGACGTTATCGTGATGTCATTTTGCTACGTCTTTATGACGAAAATTTGTGACGTAATCGTGACGTCAATTTATGAAGTTATCGTGATGTCATTTTGTGATGTCATCGTGACGTTTATTTGTGACATTATCGTGACGTCATTTATGACACCATGATGAGCTGCTTCTGGAACGTCATGAAACTCAATAAACTAAACGCAAAATCGAAGGGCTTTCGAAATTTTTATTTGGTTGTTTTGAGGCAAATATTTGAAATTACGGAGAGGAATTTCGTCTAAAAATTGAATTTTCAAATTTGTAAATGCATTTTCTTACGACTGATTTGTCGAGGAAGGGCTGTCTACTTTTAGGACGTGGGTTTCGTGAGAGATTTGCTGAATCATTCAGAGATAAAACTTCATCACGAATGTAAAATAGCACATAATAGTTATTGGTATCTACTCTGGGGTTGGCTTGGAGGTTACAGCAGAGCAATCGTCAAGATGATTGACTTGGATTGATAAAACGCTGTTATTTGAGTCTGTTCATGCCTTACTTGCTACGCAATACGCAATACGCTGAGTCCAGGTAGGTAGATCATACTCAAGGGACAACATAGACATAATATTCATATTCATAACAATGATTGATTTGTCTTGACTACGTCTAATCAAACACCTACATTTTAACTTCATAAAATTATGTAATTATATGCATTATAGTAATAACTTACGTGTATATAAACATATTCTTATTCTGCAATATATTACTGTAGTAACAGAATAGCAAAAAGTGTCTTTACGTTCGATGTTGAGTATTTTAATATCTTAATACCACTATGTAACAAAACCTTTATATAAAAGTGAATTAACGGTGTCATAAAACATTGTGCCCATAAAAGTCAACAGCTTTGCTATGAGGGTTGTCCTTTCATATCTGACCAATCATGATTGACCCAAGAATAACAAGCCAATTAGATGCACGATGATTCTCCAATATCTATATAAAGTTAAGGGAATACATTTACTTTATATGGACACATTATCATCAGAGTAATAAAAGCTTCAAACAAGAGATTCCCCATCATAAGGTCGTTGGATTTCTTTGTATATTTCTTCATCTTCTTTACCATCGATTTGCAATAAAGGCCTTATCGGTATGGGCATGCGCACAAGACAGTCATTAGTATCACGTGGTAACGATGAAAACTCGCACAACTCGCTGATTTCACTACAGCTGTCCTCCGTTGTACTTTGATCGAAAAATGGCGGCACATAATATTCTTGTAGTCGATATTTACGACCGAATTCGTAAGCCTTGACAAGTTCACCTTTTGTTGAGCTACAAGTTGAAGACACAGATTCATAAGAACGCACGCTTTTTGATCTTGTAACTTTGTGGTCCCTTCCACGAATTGATAATGATTTTGCTGTTGCGTAATTCTTTTGTGGATTTTCATTTGCAGACATGCTTTTATTTCTTATGTTTTGATTTCTGTTCATATTACATTGAATATTTCTCAAGCCACGATCAAGGCTTTTTGCGGATAGCTTCATCTTAGGTGCCAAATTCATTTTACCAAGTTTCTCTTTATTTTGGTCATTTCTTGACTCTGTATGACGGGACACGGCGTTACTAAATGTCCCATTTTCACTGTCAGTCGTGCTCTGTTCTTTTCTACTTGACAATAAAGTGCTATCATGAAATGGGTTTTTAGATAATTGCGAAGAATGTGAAGTTTTATAAGTACTTGAGCTTGATCTTCCAAGAAGAATGTCAGATGCTAGTAGATCTTGATTATTGATTGCAACATCTTCAGTGTTTTTATCAGCATCTTCATCAGTCTCATCAAAATTCAATAATTGAGCAAATAAATGTTCTGGAAACCTTTCCTCCTCTTCTTCATTATTTTGATCATTTTCTGGCAAATTCTCGTTTGTTGCAACGAAACTGTTCCTGCAAGAAAGGTGAAAAAGAAGATTAGTAAGGATGTAGAAATACTAAACAAAGTGAGCTTAGATTGGTTTGACACACTTGGAGAACAGTAGGTCAAAGCTTGCTGGAACTGGAAAGAGGAGTGCTTATGGAGTAACCAGGAAGGAGAAAGGGTTGAGTTGAGGGAAAAGGGTTTGGAATGAGGAACCGAGAGTCACAAGACAGGACAGGAGAGTGGAGGAGGAAAGTACATCATCATAGAAGCAGCGACTCAGACGGGAAAAGATAGAAGTGAAAGAACGATTTGCATCCCGATCGACAAAAGTCTTCGATCCGAATATCTTCGTGACCACTTGCAAAAGCCTCCAGGAAAGCCTCCAGTCTAAGATCGGCTACCCTTGCTGAGGATGCAGTACATATCAGGGAATGTAGGGGTCAATCAGTAGCTAAATATCTAAATCCCAACCTCAATTAACCAATAAATACTGCTTGCTTGCAAAGTTATACAAAGCAACTTTTTAAAAAGACATTCTATACCCTGTAATCATAGTATTGACAGAATGGACATATTACAATTACTAACATAGAAAAGAAAAATTAGATAGACATTGGTGAAAGTATAGAAATAAAA
Source organism: Chrysaora quinquecirrha (assembly GCA_014526335.1). NCBI lineage: Eukaryota > Metazoa > Cnidaria > Scyphozoa > Semaeostomeae > Pelagiidae > Chrysaora > Chrysaora quinquecirrha. The sequence goes on from JACTAT010000022.1 coordinate 1,939,266, forward strand.
GTCAATCATTTTTGCTTACGCTGTTGAATTCCATGGCCATGGCATATTAGGCTCGTTGTATGGTCCATCATACGTTCCTCTGTAAGGCCCTTTTGGATAATCATCATGAGTGTCACATATAAACAATCTATCGCATTTTGGAGCTAAAAATAAAACAATCAAACGATTTTCTATTAGTTCTCCATATCTGTCCAACTAAACAAAGTGATCTGACACCTCCAGCACCCCGTTTTGGAAACGTTTCCTGAATTAGGATGAATGACCATGAACGACATACGCTGGTCTGTATATTGGAATTACAAAAGTTCTTTTTAGAACCCTAATATAGCAGCTATGTGGTGATACTAGAAGTCTAAATTTTCAAACGTTTTAGGACAGATCACCCTCAGACTCCCTCGATGAATTTTTGTTGAGATTCTTTCACTCAGATTTAACTGCACGGATGAAATTTCTTTAAGAAGTTAAGGATCTATCGGTGCAGTGTCAAACACTAAACCTAAACCTTCGATGCAAGTTAAAGCTAAAAAAATAGAAATTGAACCGAAAATAGATTGAGTTCGACGAGCAGTGGCATGCGATTACCTCTTAAACGCCTTTCTGTTCTATCCCATGATGCAAGTAGCATAACAATACACAAGACAACAACAGCAACAAGACATCCAGCTATGATTGGTGCAATCATATTCTCTTTCTCTTTTGATGAAATCTTTGGGGCTTTTACAATTGACCTCTTTATATCTGAAATGGTTCGAGTAACAAAACCTACAAATAAAAAGAAATGGTAAAACATTGAAGGGTTTAATAGTCTTTGAGTCGCTCAAAATGCGAGAAACTGCGGAAATATCTCTGCACATACTAAAAATAGCCTGTGCAAACATTAAAGAGGTCTCGCTGTGAGTAGTGCAATCTTACGTCTGCCTGCAAAGGCCAACTTTAAAGTTTTTTTCGTCTGACACTCCTCAGAGTACAAACGTCAGAAACAGACCGCAACACGATTGACTAAGGCGGATTTTATAAAGATGCGGATCGAAACACACCAATTCTGGTTTTTAGAACAGTACAGCATTAAACGCAAAGCTACTTGAATAGGTGTCAGATTTTGTGGTGCAACGCTCTCTAAATTTTGTATATTTGTTTCTCAAGAACAATCACTTTAATAGGAGGGGAGGGGTGATAAGACCTTTTCAGCCCATAAACAAGTAAGCAAGCAATAGTATAAATGAAATATATTCAAGACATACCATTTGTAGTTTTGGTTATTTCAATAACAACACTATAAGATCCAACTCCGATGATATTTTCACTTGCAACAGAAAATAATGTTTTATTTGTAGGCCCAATTTCGATTAGAATCCATTGTCTTTCTGGACCAATCACAGAGTACTTCCAGCTAGTATTATTATTGTTTTTCATTCTAACATGATAACGTATGATTGGACTATGAGCATCTAAGTTTGAAACCCAACTGATATTAACGGTCGATGTGTTGTATGCTCTGGCATTTAGCATGTATGGAGTTGATGGAAATCCTGAAAAAATTTAAGAATAGAGACTTTAAGAATTTTCCAAGGAAATTCTGGGAATAATAAAAATGGCAGAACTCTGAAAATAGAAATTCCGGGTCTGACAAAAACGGTCACCAACTTTTTCGGAAACCTATATCACTGAGTATCACTTACAATATCCATAAAGAAGAGAAAAAGGATACTAATACCTCACCTTGAACAATAAGAGTAATAATATTCCAATCAGATCCATATTTATTAACAGCTGAACAATTATAAGGTCCTGCATTCCGTAACTGGACATTATTTAGAACCAGTTTTCCTTCATTATAGTACTCTCTTTTATATCGACGTCGTATGATTTTACGATTTTTAAAACTCCATGAAATATCAGGTTTTGGATGACCAACAGCAACGCAAGGCAAACTAACATCAGCGTTTATTGAGACTCTAACGATCTGGGTCAGGGTGAGGATTCTTGCTGGGACTGAAAAATAATACATATCCTTTAAATGCAAACTTTCAAGACTTAAGCAATCTAATTCAGAGAGAACTGAAACAGCGAAAGAAGCAGAGACGATAAAAGATACGACTAGAGAAGATAGAAGATGGGTAGGAGAGATAAGAGAATGAGGGACCGCTGCGTAGTCAACGCTTGCACACGTCTCAACCAAGATTCAATTCTGAGAAAATAATGAGAATATAGAAACGAAGGTATTAGGAGGTAACGAATGCTACAAACGTGCGGATGGAGAGAAAGAAAAAAGAGGAGCACTATTTGAAAAACGTAGTGACAGGATGAAATTAGAAAATATCTTAATATGAAGTCAAGTGGAGGAGAGGGTGGAAGCACGGAGTAAATAGTACCGCAAAGCAGAAAATAGTGAAGACACAGAAAAATAGAGATTTCGGAGGAAGAGGCTAAGATGGTAAATAGATAGCACTTATAAGACATAAAGCCTGAGGATACTAGTTCAGAACATTTAAGAAGTATCAAAAACGGAGACAAAAGCAAGGTAGACATGGAGTAAGGCGCCAAAGGGGTAGAAAGGTGGCACAATTTTTGCCACTTTTTCAAATGGCTCTTAGTGACTGTGTGACGGGTTTTGACGGAGAAAAGTGGGTAGGGTAGATCTCGTAGCAACTTAAATTCAGAAATCTAGGAGAATTCAATCTTTTTACCGTGGCAATGAAAGAAAGTGAAAGCACACGTACAAAGTAATAACAAGATTTAAGAGATGGAGAGAGAGATAAAATTGGCGACAGAGAAAAGATATTAAAAGCAGAAATAATGGATGTAAGACATAGAGATTGAACTGAGTTTTGAATTTGGAGAAGAATTGTATATTTCAGCGTATATTAGAGGAACATTGGGAATCGTGGCGACAGGAAGACAGATACACTAGAGAGGAGAACATGACAGAAAATGGAGGGAGAAAACAAAGATGAAATAAAAGAAAACGAAAAAATGAGAAAATCTTTTACTTTTGTCATTGTTCTTGTTTTGACTAATCCAGTTCTCATTCCAGTACCAATCCTAGTTTTTGCATTAATCCAAATTTCATATTCTTTGCCAACCTCGAGACCATGAAGAGTCTGCGAGTTCGCATCAGCATTTAGATTGAATTCATGTTGCGATGATGAGCCATCCATGGATTTACGATAATGAAGGATATATCCAGTTATGACGCCATTCGGTTCAGAAGGAGGCTTCCATGTTACAAGGATCTCATGAGGCGAGGCAGCAGCAGCGCGTAACTGCTCAGGAGGACCAGGCTCTGAAGAAGAAAGTAACGGAAAGTTAAAAAATATGCCTCGTTTACTCATAACCTTGTCCTAAATATGTTTCAAAAACTCACAAAGCCAAACAATCAAACATTGTTCGTCAAACATTTGCAATTGGCTTCTCAAAAAATGTTTGACTAACTTTGCCTCTCAAGCAATTGTTTTGCCACGAGGTAAATCAGTCAAACACTGCTTGTAAGACAAATCTGAAGTGCTTGACCAACAATGTTTGATCATTTGGCAAAGGCCTAACAGCAAAAGCAATTCTTTTCCCAGCAGCAGGAAGAACAATCTACTACTGGATCACAGAAACAAGTTAGCCTCCAAAACATCCGGGAACGTGTCAAGATGCAGTACTTCTTAGCTTTGTATCAATTGGGTAATTGGGACTCATTGTGAATCTTTTTCATTCAGAGAAAACTCTCAATATGGAAGAATGAGTAAAACATTCACTGCATATGCACAGTACAAACTAGAAGTGAAAAAGTTCTGGAACTTTCGGCCGAATCTTATTACTGTTTGTTTAGGAGTCGCATTGAACTCCTACCGATGCAATTCAATAGCAAAGCTACAATTAAATTTAACAGCTAGTCTAACAACTATATGCGGATGTAATGTAAAATGAAAAGATTGAAAGAGATATATCTACCGTCTTCTGCTGTCCTTGTGAGGATTGGTTGACTCGCTTTTCCGTCACCACCTCCGGTGTAAGCAAGTACAGATATTTTGTAAACTGTATATTTCTTTAAATTAGTTAGCTCAGCGTAATGAACTCCGATGGCTTTAGCGTGCAACACTTTTGATGTTGTTAATTCTGTGCATATAACTTTGTATCCTTTGATTAGGCCATGTGTATGCTGAGCAGGTGGAAGGTTCCATTGAACGCGAATTATTTGTGAACTGATCGCAGCAGCAGTTACACCCTGAGGAGGAGCCGTTGGAGCTACAAGAAAAAGACATGGAAAGTTGTTTCAATAATTCAACTCAATCGTTAATTTATTATTCAACTCACGTATTTCATAACGCCTTTTCGAGCTCCACAAAATCAATGGTATCGAACTCTTTTTTAATGCTTTCTGTCTGTTACATGAATGTTAACTTGCTCCTCTTTCATCAGTGAAGCTACTAAATCAATCATTTAGAGTCCAGTTGTTTAGCTTCGCCAAATAAATTGTTCTTTTCAAATTTTACTTTACAAAAAGCCTAGACACGAGTCCCTTTCTAGCCTAAGATTGATTCAACGTTTGACGAATAAACAATCATTGCACTAGCGACAACGCTTAAGTAAGGCTCAAACATTTGCTGCTTAAACAAATGTTTGGACGTTTGTCAGACATAGTGAAAAACAGAAATTGTTTTGGAGTCTTTTGTAAACATTATTTAAGCAAATTCTGCTTGTCGAGCAATGTTTTATGACGTGGCTAAAAGGTCAGACATTGCTTGTAAAGTGAATCTCAAATGTTTGACCAACAATGTTTGATTGTTTGACCAGAGGCTGGTAGCGAAATGAGATAAAGAAAAACTTAATGATCAGTTAAAAACAAAGATCCATATAGTGGTACAAAGCATAAAACATTTAAGCTAAAAACCATAAATTACAAAGATCATGTACCTCCTTCTAAAGTTCGTCTTCGAAAAGGTTTTGAAGCTGGTCCTGCTCCTGGTTTTGTAAATGCTTTTACAGTAATCAGATAAAATGTATATGGTTTTAAATTGTAGAGCTGGGGCTCGGGGGCTCAGCCCCCCTAGTTATTTTTTTCAAGCTTTTGGGGGGCTACAGCCCCCCTAGTTATTTTGTTTATCTGAGCAAAAGCACCTAGTTTTTTGCTCAATCTCGTAGTGTTATTGTCTTTCTTTCTCCAAAAACATGAATGCCCTTGTGATATCAGAATATTAATTATCCTTAGATATTTTATTTTCCTTGCAACCTTATTACACATTGCTTCAAGGTTCAAGTCATTTCGGATACTATAGTTTTTGATAAAGTAGCTATTTTCGATTATCCGGCGAACTCAGGACACGGGATTTTTGGATTAACAAAAACATACAATGGCAGCTTAACCATTAAAAAATTAACAATTATATATTTCTGATTTTTCAAGGCAAACATTCTGTTATATTAAACACTTTTAAAAAACGGGTCACTCATTGGCTTGCTACTTGATGCCTCACGGCTCACACTTGTCAGCAGTTCCCGCGACCGTTCTATAAACTGTGACTTCATCTATAGAGAAGTTTAGGTTTTAAAGTGATTTTGTGATTACAATTGCCAGGCATTTTGAAGATTGAGTGGCTTTTGCAAAGCAAAATGGAAAATTTGCTGAATAATCATTTCATGGCTGAAAACCCTTGACAGACCGGATAATCGAAGTCCGGATAAACAAGAAATTGGCTAATCGGATAAATGCTTTAACTTGTGAAAAACGGACAATCTAAGCCAATCTGGAGATGATATTTTGAAAAATTTCTGGGGGAGCATGCCCCCAGACCCCCCTTGTTGGGTGCACCTTCGGTGCACTGTGCGCCTTCGACGCACATCTTCATCATCAGATTTGTGTTAATTATTTACTGAAGTAGAGCCCCCCTAGTTATTTTTCCAGCTCTACACCACTGACTTGGCTGGAGGATCAGGACGCTCTAGAAGTGAAAAGAAATTATGATTATGTAGTTTAATAATAAAAAGATCGGTACTTACACTACTCGACCGTGTATCAAGCAGCTTTATCTGAAACTTAAAATTTTGTCTGTATAACCAGCATTATGTATGAGAAGTATTTCTTATCTCTTTCTTAGGCCTTGGCTACACAATCAAACATTGTTTGTCATATATTTGAAATTTGCTTATTAACCAAAATGTTTACTCATTTTGCCACACCATAGAACATTGGTCGTGAAGCATTTTTTACTTGACACTGCACAAATGTGTATCTAAAAGCTTTTAAAAACATTGCTGAGTATATTCTGCTTGCATTTGTTTTGTTACGTGACCAAACGGTCAAGCATTCTGCTTGATTATAAAGTTAAAAATGCTTAATCAACCATCGTTTGGCAACAGCCTTACAGCTTTTAGGTCGCCTTTTTGCCATTCGTCAGTACGTTAGGGAATGTTAAACAAGATGTCCCAAGTAGATAGTTGTAATAGGCTTTCATTGCATTTCTGAAAGCTCCCCTTTCATTTTGTTGTGATATGATAAATATGCAACATAGCTAGCAATAATGTTGTAAAGTATAATCAATTACCTAGAACATCAACTCGTAAATGTTTTGTATCTCCACCAAATGAATTTGCTGCTTGACATAGGTATTCGCCATTATCATTTCTTTGCAAGTTGGAAATCTTCAAAGTCGATAACAATTTTGTCTGTCCATCTTCTACTGTTGCAACCCTCCTGACTTTATATTTCAATGAATCTGTAATCAATACTGATGACTGATACCAGTTTAACTGCAAGACGGGGGTTCCTGATGCTGAGCAATTCAACGTAGTGGAAGATCCTTTCTGTTGACGGATGATTTTGTCTGATGTTTGAATAATCGTTGCTGGAACTAAAACAGAATGAAAGAACTTCAATAATTTGAATTGATTTGATTTGGTTTAATGCTCCCGACTATCTCTGCAAGATATTATTTGGGAAAATGAATCCCAAAGCCAAATGTTATCACAGAGCATGCAAGGCAAGCACAAAGGGCTTGGGGTATGGACTTGAACAGCATTGCTGTTTATGTGGCCCTACGCATGTCGTGTGCTGGTACTTTAGAGTGAATAGCCTGCTAAATCATCAGCTACCAATGTCAAAAGGATTGCTTTGATAGGTGTACTTCTGCCACTCGGCCACACTCAGTCCTATCCCAAATGAGTACAAATCTGTATTGATTCCTCAAACTACAGCAATATAATACTTGAGTCCCAGCGACTTTCTATACTCTGGAGCTTCTGGTATAAGATATAAGGGGTCATGGACTTGTTTCAACTATTTTAGTTTCAATAATCTCTAACATCAAATCAATGGGATGGCCATGGGTTCTCCCTCCGGCCACGTTATTGCCAATAAAAGATTTCTGATCTATCAGAATCTCGATAGTCGATATTTCACCACACCTTTGCCAATATCTGTGTTAGCTTTCTTGACCTCAACCCAATATGAAATCGATATGAAATTGACTATCCCCCTGAATTTAAACCCGTAATGAATCGTAGATATGTTGACCATTCTTTATGAATATAAAAATGAATAAAAAGAATGAAATAAATAAAACCTTTGATGTTGACATTGATTGTTTTTTCTGCGATTTTTCCAATTCCATTCTCAGCTTTACATGTATATTTCCCACTATCATGAACAGAAGTTGAAAGAACTGCCAAAGTTCCATTTCTGAACTGTTTTATTCTCTCTGATAATTGAAGCAATTGTTTTCTCCTGCTGCTTCTTATGCTTTTGTACCACACAATCTGCGGGGCAGGAAAACCAGTAGCTGCGCAGACCAGCTTAAATGATTCAGGTTTTAACACTGAAGTGTCGCTTGGTAAGACAGAAAAGCGAGGAGGCTCTACAGTAACAAAATAGATAAAAATCATATGAAACTACAGTGTATATGTAGCGCGTGTCATCGCCATCATCATTATAAATCAGTCATAAAGTCATCATGATTATCATTAGCATCACCATAAAAAATCATTCAATCAGTCATCACCATCATCATCATTATCATCATCATCATCATCATCATCTTCATCATCATCATCATCATTATCATCATCGTTTTTCATCTCCTGATTGCTAGCTCGTTTCAAGTTACTCAAACAAAAATAAACAAAATTGTAAATGACTTACCATTAACAATAAGTTCTTCTGAATGTGATGCAAAACCAGCATTATTCTCAGCTCTACATGTATACCTTCCTCTGTGTAAAGCTTTCACTTCTGTAAATGTAAGATGGCTACGAAAATCTTTTGTATCAACAGACACCCTCTTCCACTTCTCACGATTTTTCCATTCCAATACCACGTGATCTTGATAGGTAAATCCCCAGTTGGCACTTCACATGTTTTCGATGTTCGATGTCCAACTTCGATTGGTGCCCATTTAAATGGGGCTATAGTCGGAGGCACTAGAATAAACGAAAATGCCAATACCCACATTGCAGAAAGATTGGATAAATGGAAAACTAAACAGTTGCAGGCATTTAGAAATGCAAGATTTGCATGGCTTTCAGGTATCTTGCTATGATTATATTTTAGGTATTAGAATAGTCTTACGCGGAGAAATCAAATGTCTGGTATCCTCCGTCTTAACTGCGTCCTTAGTTACATTAAGTTTCTCTACATTTGTTCAGAGATACAACATTCCTTAATTAACCATGAAGCAACTGATGCAATAAGCCACTTGACTGGTAAATTTTGGCGAGCAGGACCATCTAAAAGCATTAAGCGGACATAAGCAAATGTACCTTAAGTAGACAAAAAGACTCGAGAAGCAGTTTTCCCTTCCTCTGTGAATACAGCCTCAGGAAAGAAGTCATGCGAGTGATGCTAGTCGGTGGGCGAGTGCATCAAACTCCTTATGTAGCCAGCCAGACATTGGACAACTCGAGTTTAACTCAATACTAAAAAGTATCCATAAGAAATAAAACACTTTACCTAGAACATTGAGCATCAGCGTGTTTTGGTCTTGTCCATAACTATTCTTCGCTTCGCATTTAAACGATCCTTTATGTCTTTTATTAACGGCAGAAATCACCAAAGTTCCATTTTCTAATATTGAATATTGATTATGATGAGCAAGATCAAGCCAGCCATCTTTAAACCATTTATAAGTTGGCAATGGATATCCTTTTGCTTTACAATCCAAATAAACTACTTTACCAATGATCGCAGATTGACGTTCATTAAAACCAACGATAGTTGGAGCACCTTAAAAAGGATAAGTAACGCTTTATAAGATCTAAAGTCATTGGCGTCGTCTCGAAGTTTCCAGACTAGACTACAGCTTTGCTGAAGTGATTTTGTGAGACATTTTTACAAAATGGGAAGAAAGTGAGACCGAAATAGGAATGGATTGATAACAAAACATCAAGTAGTAGGCTAAGCTTGCAAGCTAGCAAGCAATTTTAATTCTGGCAGCTGTCTCAAGAAGAATAAGCGACGTTATACAAGGTCACGTACTTTTTATCACATGTATCCAGACCGCGATGACACTGAATATATCTTTGAATTTAAACCATTCTTGCCTAGAACCATAGTCATGCTAGAACCAACTCAGAATATATTTCCCGTCAATACTAGTAGCAATTAACTCACTCGTTTTGCTTTTAAAGGAGACTTTCTTCTACGCTAATCAAGGAAAGAGGAAGCATCACCATAGATATTTGCTTGATGGTTTACAACCTTTCAAATACCAATCGGAAACAGCGACATGGCCAAGTATTCAACAAAGAAAATAGCTGACAAGCGAAGGGCAAAAAAGAACTCGTTTGGCCTTGCGAACAGCCATGTTTTTGGTCATGATTTAGAAAGATTTCTAGAATATTTGATAAGACATTTTACCTGTTACAGCAATTGTAGATTTACTGCTTGAAATTCCTGCTTTATTTTCTGCCTTACACTCATAAACTCCACCATCGCTCATTCGCAATCCATCAATCTTTAAACTACTCGTTTGACTGTTTGTCATCGAAGGGAGGTTAGTAATAGTGAACCTCGTTTTCGATTTGAACTCAATTCCATCAACTGTCCACGTGATTTTCGGTAATGGCTGTCCTGTTGCCTGGCATTTTAAAATGACGCTTTCATCTTGTTGAAGAACTTGGCGAGCTGCAAGCTCGTTTATTATTTTCGGCTGCACAGCTGTAAAATAAGGCTACAAGTTAGGTTTGCTTCGTGACTATAAGGAGTAAGTACATATTAGAGAAAACTGTAAATGAGCTAACACCGCAAAAATTCATGGGAAATAAAATATTACTTGCCTGCCTGCCTGCCTGCCTGCCTGCATACCTGCCTGCCTGCCTGAAATGAAAGGGATTCAGCGATTGAACTCTCAAGAAGGCAGGCAGGCAGGCAAGCAAAATATTTCTTTGTTAATTAAAATCAGGTGTTCTTGCATCCATAGAGCTGATGTGGACCTAAAGCTTGTGCCCGCAGACTGACATTGTAGAACGAATACCCTGTGTATTCATTTCATGGCCAAGAAAGTGAAAAAAATGTGGCACAAACATTAAAGTAAAGCGGATTTCGATTTGGTAATTGGAAATAGCTGAGGGTAAGAGAAAACTCCTAACGGACACAGACTTCTGAAAAAATCACTGCACAGCATAAAACTGCGGTCAGGACTATTCGAGCCCAGTAATCGAAAATCGTATTTCGGGCGTCTTATATCGTTGTTGTTAACAGAAGTCGTTGACTGAAAATCCGACAACTCAGATAAATTGCGAAATCTTCGAAAACTGGCGAATCAATCGTTGCGTAGCTTGTCTATACAATATTAGGTAAGCAAAGATTGATGGATTGTCTTGTGGCAACAATGGTTTTCCAACATTTGCTAGGAGGCAATCGAGAATGGAAGATATATAATAATGTGCTGAATAAACTAGTAATACAGCTTACCGCCGACAATCAATTGTGAATAGGCCTGTTTTTCTTCAACTTGGTTCTTTGCAATGCATTGATAAATCCCTTCATCTTTATAAGAAACCATGTGAACCATAAGATCAGTTGACATGACTGATTTATCAATTATTATTCTTGCATTTGCTGACAGTGGTCTACCATCTTTCAACCAAGATAAAGATGGCGGCGGTGTGCCGGTTGCTTTGCATGAAAATCGAACTGAATGACCGAATTGAACCAATTGGCTTTCTGGCTTTTTAGTGAAGGAAATATTCTCTGAAAATAAAATGAATTCATCAGATCAGATAGATGCTATAGATACATCATAATTAAATAAAACCAAGGGTCTGTCCTGTCTGTTCTGCACGCGCTTTTTAAATAAAAAACTTAAAAATATCTGACATTGACAGGTCAAGTTAAAAATATCTGACATTTCAGCCCTCAAAGTTGCTTATGGGCTGCTTAAGTCTTAGCGTTTTCTCTTAGCCTTTGTACTTTTCGTTGAAAAAGTCAAATTTGGGACCTGGCCTTTCCTGCTAAAACGGTAATAGGCAAGATTAATACACCGTGTATATATATTCGTCGCTGAGCCCTTACACGCTTTTTTTTATAAGGAACCTACCTCAAGGCCTAGTTCTTAAAGCTCCTTATTTTTAGGCCTCTTTAGAGACAATTGTAGTTCCAAAAGTTCCTTAATAGTTCCTTAATTTTAACTGCACATACAGTGGTCTCAACAATAAAAGAGAGACATCTGCATGCGAGCAAAGCTCGAGACTACTCAAAGAAACATTGGATACATGCTTAACGTATAATTTATGTGATTTTCGACTGCAAATGAATGGAACCGGCTTTCTAATTCTTGATTATTTGCAGTGATAAGTTCCTTAATGATTTTCTCTTTAGTAGTATAAGTTCTTTAAATTTTCGGGCCTTCTAGCTACATGTAGGTTCCTTATAAAGTGCTTCTTTATAAAAAAAGCGTGTAAAGCCCTTGCTGCTTACTGACCGATGCTTAGTAAAACAAAGTCTGGTGGCTTAAGTATTTCGCCTTGTCCAATGAATACGTCACGAAGTAGATTGCTAGCCGTGTCAAGAAGAATCTTTTCGTCAATAGAATCGCACCAAAATTAACGACTTACACCGTACACCACAGTAATGTTTATCAAGGAGGCCACATATGACAGGACGGTAGCAGCCTATGGAGCTAGTGGGCTGCACCCTGCTCAATAATTTGCGAGGGCCCACTATTTATGGGTACCATATAGATGTTCTTCTATTGATTAAAAACACTTCAGCCCTAAAAAATGTCTTCTTCCTACCCTACTGTATGACGAAGACAAGAGAATGAATAAAAAAGGGTATCAAGCAAAGAAATGACTAAGAGCAAACATGAAAAAGCAAAGAAATATTCCATTATTATAATAACGAGAATATTACGCTTACCAATAACACTGACATTCATGGATCTCGACATTGAGTTTCTTCCTGATGTCACAAGACATTTATAATGACCTGCGTCAGTAATTTCTGCATTTTAATCAACAAAACGCCAGATGAAATTGATGTATATCTTGAATTTGGAAGAAGATTTTCGCCATTTTTAAACCATTTGTAAATAGGCTTTGGATATGAATTCGCAACACATGAAAATATCACTGGATTTTGTTTTTGGACAACTTGATTGACAGGTGGAGATAATATTTGCTGGTTTTCAATGGCTGAGTCTGGAAAAGGAATAAAAATGCAGCAATAGAAACGGTATCTAATGGTCTCCTTGCTGCAGAAAAAGGGATAAAAACCGGATAGGCCTAAGTTGTGAACGAATTAGGAAGGCTAGATACAGCGAATGTTCATTTTCATGAACAGAAGCCATATGGAAATAAAAATGATGATTAACGACTGATTATTGGGTTAATTCCTGCGACCTGAGGGGATGCCTGTATTACAGAACTTTCAACCTTTCTTTGTTCCCACTCAGATATCATGACAAAAGTGCTGTTATATTCAACCCTACTCGGGAGATTGCAATGACAGCAGCCTTCCCCAAAAGCTGTTGTGATGACAATACCATAACTCAGCACGAAAAACCAACAGACTTCGAAAAGAATCGTATGACCAGAGAGCAAACGACATGCAGTCCAGGTTCGAAACCCATCTATTGTGGTATGCGACATGTGGTAGAATCTTTCCTAGTTTTCGCCATTCCTGATAAATATACAAATAGATCAAGTCACATAATGACAGTATACCTTGAACGAATAGATACGCATTTGTGCTTGTCAGTTGCAGCTTGTTCACGGCATCAAATGTTTTGCATTTTACTCTGATATCAGCATCTTCTTTCTTGATATTTTCAATCAATAAGGAACCAACTTTAAGCAATGCATGGAATCTGTCTTTTGATTGGCCACTTGAAACAATAACCTCGACACCAGAGGACTGATGAAGGATGGACCATGACACAACTGAGACATGGTTTTGTACACTTTTTGGCACAATACAAGAGAAGACAGCGGAACCATTTACGAAAGATGATTGATGGAAGACTTTTGGTGAGTATCTTGCGTCCACAACTGCAAAAAAATCAAGAAAAATTTAATAAAAAACAACCCTATTTTTCCATACATTTAATCTAGGCTAATACTGGTGACAAATTGGTACCCAAAGACAAAATTTTTGTGCGAATGCGATTCCATGCAAGGGTTACTTTGCTTGGCACAGGAGGGGGCACAAAAGTAAGGCTTATTTAAGCAGTGCGACCCCAGTAACCACGACTCGTGATTCCTTTTACCCTGTGTATATATGATCAGTTATATCTCTGATTGTATGTATGATTCTTTTTACCCTCTTTATTCATGAACAATGTTACTGACGAAGGCTCAACAAAGACCAAACAAACCAAACGGAAGGGGAGCCTTGGACTTTATGTCTTGGAGAGTTACTCGTCAAGGTTCGAATGCAATCTATTGTGGTATGCCACTCGTGGAAAAATGTATTCTAGTGTTCGCCATAAATGAAAAATACATATTATCATGATGTATATATTGCCATAAGTTATCTTAATGAATAAATTATAATAAATTATCTTACTTGCTTCGATAAGAACAGGAGCACTTAGAAGAACTCCTACATTATTCTCAGCTTTACATTGATAAACATTGAAGTGAATATCTTGGTTGTAGCTTGAGGCATCAAAGGGATGAAACACAAGGCGGCCATCTTGTGTAATACTTCGTATACCAGTAATATTCTTCACTAATCCGCCATTTTTATTTAGCCAAGAAATCTTCGGTTTCTGTCGTCCATTTGCTTTGCAATGAATTTCTTTCGTTTCAGTATTTGAAAATTTTAAGTTTGTAGGTTCTTCGGTGAAATATAATGTCTGAAAACCTTTCAGGAATAAGAAATAAAAACATAAGAATATATTTAGCATTTTGGAACTAGTAAAATTAAGTTTAAGGAAGAGATTTGTGGTTGTATTTGAAGGTTGAGAGATTTCGTTTTCTGCAAAAACGAAACAAAACAAAAACACGGAGGAGAGATTCGTTCCTCCGTTTCGTGTAATGAGGAAGAAAGAATTCTCAAAATGTCACCCAATAGATTTCTTGTGCGAGCAGACTTGCTCCAAGTCTGTTCCACTGATTCCAGATTTCAAGTCGCAGGTCCAGCATTCCGACGGACCAGATGAGATACGCTTCCTTCATTCTCAGTATCGTGGACCTGCGGAATGGCTGGAACGGTGAACCTGCAGAACGGGAACATAATACAAGAACATATTTTAGTAAGAATTGGAGATTAAGTAATCAATGAGTTTTGAAGGGACTGAATGAGCAAATTTCACGTGTCAATCAAAAGAACATTTTTGAAAGCAAAAACAATACAAAACGCCAATCATCAGCCCCACTGACGTTCATGTTTCCCCATCCAAAATTTCAATAGAATAGAGAAGGGAAAGGTGCTTATTGCAACTTTATCCCCCAAATTCACCATTTCTTGAAAAGCCAAGAAGCTTTCAGAAATGAATGAATCTCTTTGGAAAACAAGCGTAAGGTAAAGAGTTAGTATTTAGGGTCGTAATGCTGTTAGGGCTGTTTGGAATTATTAGTTAACTAAGATGTATTTTCGGCAGATGTTAGCTCTCTTTTAAGCAATTCTTTTAAAATGAATTACAGCATGGACAAAAGAAGATTATCTGATTTGAAACGAGAACTTTATTCTTGCGTTCAGCTGATTCAGGTAAGATAATCAGCCCTTTTGTCTCTGCCTCGTTTGCAATCATAACCATAACTGCATTTATCATGAAACATCAAATAAAAGGAAAAGCTGTCTACATGTTGGGATAATCTGTTTTTAAAGTACAAATCTGCATAAGTCTTGTAAGATAAGATCAAACTTGATTATTAATCCGCAGAAAACATCTGTTTGAAGTAATGAATTTGATCTTATAATTACAGCAGACTTTATTTGTCAATAGATTCAACATTTTCCCTCAGATCAAATTATTAATTTATTAATTTTGTTGACGATCCTTGTTTGCGATCCCTTTTCGTTAATGAAAATTGCATTTCTCATATCAAAAATCCATCAAGTGTAGCCTGGGTCCTGACACGGTAGGATAATGGAGAAAACCCCGCTTTTTAAACCAGAATCCAAGTACCGAAAGATTCTTCGTTTTTCACAACGTCAATGCTACGTTCTTTCTTTGATAACAACCAGTAACTTTTGACTGAGGCTGGCTGTTCTCAAATTTCGCCTATTTCAAGGCTGTATAGTCCTTAATCTGTTCTCAATTCTTTGCTCGTGTTCTTACAAGAATATTCTTATGAAACAAAAGTGTAGTTTCTTATATTCTTATCATACTAAGTTTCTTAGTTCTTGGAAGAAGATGAGCTAAGTGCTTTCATTGTGTTCATAAACAGGCATCTATTATTTCATAAAGAAAGTAGAACGTACTAATCATTTGCAATATATTACAATCATTATTATTATTATTATAAAGAGATGTGAATACAACTGGTACCCGTATTATATAGCTTTTGTAATTATCAAATGTTGACTGGTGAAACAAGAACATGTCATCTTCTATTTACAGTAATGACTCATGATTTAATATCAAATTAATATTTCAAAACACGATAGACTATCCTTATATTTCAAAATATCCAGTAAATTTATTTGACAATGCCTAGCAGAATTAATACTAACTATTTAATACTTATTTTTCAGTACCCAAAGTTTGGTTTTGGAGAGTTTTGGTAATGAAAGTTTCTTAGCAGTTTCTTAGGGATCAAAATTTTTAGTGCCAAAACAGGTAATTGACACTTGCATTTGACAAATAGAAGAAGCAATACAATTGACGTTTACATCAGCTTTTTTTGTAAAAATAGACACTTAACGTATAACAAAAGTTCGTTTCTCGATGCTATATTTCTAATTCTAAAGATTGTTGAGACCTGCGAGTATGTAATCATTTTGGGTCGAGTAATGAAAGCTTCTTAGCCAATATTGATCTCAGTACTGAGGTTCTCATAAACGAGTTTCTTATAAAGAAAAGTTAATAGTATTTAGTTAGGTTTAGTCTATGAAGTTGGTGCGTTACTTTGTTGTGCTAAAAAAGAGTTTTAAAAACACGATAGGTAGATAACTTCTATTTCTCCAAATTATCCAGTAAACCTATTTGTTGATGGATAAGCAAAACGAAATAACCATTTAGAACTCTTCATCATTAAATTTGGAATTAGTATATCCATTTTCAACTATGAACAATTTACAATTCGTTTATAGACTAATCTTCTTGGTTTGTTCTGTTTTGCAATTAAACTTGCATTTGGCTTTAAGGATTAGCAATTTTAAGTAATTTTATTCCTAGAAACAGGTTTTTTTGAACATTGTTAATATTTCATATTTATTTCATCTCACTTTGTGTTTCCTATTGAGTCTTATTAACATAATTCAACGCATTTTGTGCTTCATTTTAATTATTTATTTTCCTCTTCTGTTCTTATTCAAGACAACGCCTTTTAAATATCTTGATTTCATTTCCTTACTCCTTGAAAGATATCTAATCTTGATGCTTCAACTCGAAGCAAAACACTTCTTCGTTTAGCAATTTTAATTCCAAGATTGCTGATATAGTTTTATTCATGTATTTCAACTACATTAGTTTAACTCTTTGCCGTTTTCCTTACTTGAAAACCTAATTATCTGAGAAGATTTCAATTCATTCCTTAATTCAATAAGATTAAACATAATCATGTTTAGCTAGAAGCTTTAAATTAATTTGGTCAGATCGAATGAGCAAAACTCGCTAGCTGAATGCTTTACTGGGCGTTTTCTACAAGAATATCTCAATCACAAGTTTTAAATCAAATTTAAGGTAAACTGAATCAAACAGATTTAGTATTCTTCTGAAATTATTAAATTTCATAATTATTAAAGAAGATGATCATAGGACAAACTTACTTATTAAAGTGGAATCACAGACTGTAGCAAGAAAACAATTGAAGACCAAAAGACGAGCATGTGATTGAGCAAACAGCATATTCTCAACAAGGAACCAAAATCATTTAAGCGTAGCAAAGATCACGATAAGAAGTTAACTAAGATTCTTCATACAGCGTGGATTTCTGAATCGTTGTTTTGAAGAACATGAAGATTTTCGTGAGCGTTTTCGTGTCTGTTTCTTATTTGCCCTGACTAAGTCATCATGCGTCTAGGTATTATTTTGCACTATTAGTGGCTGTGTAACCAGTAGCACTGCGCACTGCTGTCTTCAAGACAGGTGTTTGCATTTGCATAAATCAGGCGTCCTGATTGGTCATTCTTATCAAACACGTGCACAATGAAATGTGGCTACGAGAATCAAACAGTCATATCTAAGGAGAACGGAGAGAACAATGACAATTTCTTTGATGTACCTGTTGTGTTGTTTTGTGTGAATCCAAAGTGAAGCTGAGTCGCTTGTTTCTTCTCATCTTTCAAAGATAAAACTTGGGAGAAGCCGAATCTTATCATCTTCTGCGATTCGCTGAAATATCTAGGAAGAAACAGCGTCCTAAGCTATTATCTTTGAAGAAAATAATGACCACGTGTACGATATCTAATCAAAGATAAAAACACAATAATATAAGAAAGCAAGTTTTCATGAAAGCATTAATTATTTTGTGCTTTAGATAAGAAACTATTCCAAAGAAGTTAGTGCTAAAATAAAGTATAAATACGTAATATAGATGAAGTTTTCGTAGAAGAACAGTTGTTGAAATTAAAAATTTCATTTTCACATTAAAAGATCATTCGTATTAAAGCAGAATAATCTTATTATCAAAATTAAACAATATTTTATTGTTGCATGGACTGCTACTGAAAATGAACAACAATGAAGCTACTAAAGAAATTTTCAAACAATTGCTATGTGTCGGGCCTGTGTAGTGCCCGATTATTTCTAGCACGACGCGACCCTGCTGCCACGACGTCTGCGCTAGGCCTTGTTTCCTGCTTGTTCATAAGCAACAGTTTCTCTTTCGTGACGGTAAGTTAACCTTCCAAGTTTAGCATTGAAGAAATTGCTATTAATATAATAGGTAATAACCCGTAATAACAACGCATCCAGATCTACACAAAAGGCTTTTCTTTGCCGTAAGAACTTGCTTTGATCACACGCCATCTTTTTTGGTTGTTTTGTTTGCATTTTCTTTTGAGTCATTTTGTAGCCCGAAAATCATAAAATGAAAAGTTGGTAACTAAAGAACCTTACAGTAGAGTGGCTGAATGGCTAATTACATAGAAATACCCTAGGAGTTAAGAAAAGAGTTACACTATCAAGGCAACTTCAAAGCCTTAGATAGATGCAAAGACTTACAAAATAGATAAAGATTTATTTG
The DNA here is from genome assembly GCA_014526335.1 of Chrysaora quinquecirrha. Classification (NCBI taxonomy): domain Eukaryota; kingdom Metazoa; phylum Cnidaria; class Scyphozoa; order Semaeostomeae; family Pelagiidae; genus Chrysaora; species Chrysaora quinquecirrha. The sequence goes on from JACTAT010000022.1 coordinate 1,958,040, forward strand.
CAATTATTTGCGGAAAGCGCTAAGGAATTCTAGTCATCATTCTCAAGCAATCCAGCCTCAATTTCAAGCAAGGCTTCTACTGTACGATTAACAATTTTTGAGATTCAGGAAATGAATCTGCAAACTGTGTGGCGCTCACCTGTTTACGTTTGGGGGCTTAAAATTTAGGCCTATTCCATGTCGTTTGGATTACTTAATAATTTAAAAGTTCATCAATATTAAAATATGCTGATTGCTTATCATGAACAATAAAACCACAAGTTTCAAAATTATCATTAGCATCCACCAGTTGAATTAGATTTGTGTGGCTGTAATGTTTTTAGCAACAATGAAGCAAAGAAACCACCCGAAAATCGTATCATTTTTATGCATTTAATTATGTGTGCTTGTGTCTTACTGTAAGACGTTGACGTTTCAAGGTAGTCTATCTATCGATTCAAGCCTGTGCAAAAATTGAAATGATTTAAGAAGTGTATTCTATGGTTTAAACTAGCAAAATAGAGCCTCGAAGCTCATTCTCGAAAGGTTCCCAAAAAGGAGGCGGGGTAAAATTTTAGACAGGAGGCACTGAGCTAGTTATGAGCCATTGAGTTATATTCTGGAGTGCCCAGGCATTTTCCAAAACCTTCCTATGAAGTTTAATACTGCTGTTCATAGTCTTTCAGTTGTACAGATCTTCAGCACATCGAAAAAGAGCGGAAACAACATTTGGCATACTTAGCTATTTTTCTTCAGACACTCCTAAGAGAATAAACGTCAGAAACAGGCCGAAACATTTTCGTAGTCTTTTGCAGCTACTATTTAAACTTCAAGACCGTGAAAAAAGAGGAAACATTCTTTGGCACAACACAGAACAAAGAAATCTTTCTGGTTTTGTCATTAAGATTACAACCTCAAACACCTGCACGTTTGGCACTAGAAAGCTACACAAAACCAGTCAAGAGGCATAAAGGAAGATGAAAAACAGCATGGGGATGGATCGATAGTGTGATAACCAGGATAAGACATCCGAAATCCACACAAATCCCTCTCAACCACGCCTCTAACATTAACATTAAGATACTCGAAACAGAATGCTCCAACAAAAATAACTGGAGCGAAGTTATTGACAATGGACAGCATGAGGTTTAGTAGGTTTACGAACTCACAATGAAGAAGAAGAAGAAGAAGAAGAAGAAGAAGTGGAAAAAGAGGAATAAGAAGACGAAGAAGAAGAATAAAAGGAAGAAGAAGAAGAAGATGAAGAAGAAGAAGAAGAAGAAGAAGATGAGGAAGAAGAAATTTTTTGTTTTAGGATTCTAACTAATCACAGAGTGTCTCCAATTAGTTGCGTGAATTTTATTACTAAGTTAGGCCAACACGAACGAGTCTCATCAAAGGAGGATAGCAGCTGAGTCAAGAATGATTGAAAATTTGAAATTGGATGAATTTTCTGCGTCAAAGAAAGCCTGCAACTACGCAAATTGAAAGACCTAGTTCAAAAATATTTGTCTAGAACAGTGTTTCATGACACGAGCAGCGCACCATCACATCACGACATGTATTCAACTGCTTTTATAGCGTAAAATAAGTTGAGTTGATGTCAATAGAATTTAATAATCGAAAATAGAATTCACCTGTCTCAGTATAAATCTTTGATTATTGATTCATGGGAAGTTTGAAAATGATTATCGTCATTTCAGAGTGAATAGGACAATGCACGCTACGAGGAAAAGTAATAATTTATGAATAAACAACTCACGATAAATTACAACTCAAAAAAAATTTGAAAACATCCAAAATTTCATTTTAATTCCCTTATACCTCAAAGTTTCGTAAACATTAGGATAGTATTGTAAACACCACTGAAAAGACGCTAACAATCAATAACACTAGATCGAACGTAACTAACTCCATAAGTAACTTGAATCCTAAACAGAGTACCAAAAGCAGGGAGTCACAGATATAAGCCAGAAGTTACACCAGTCAGTGGCTATATCTTACTTTACAGATGCTAAACCATGACCAATGATGAAATACTATTATTACTATGAAATACTATTTAATACTATTATTATGCCAACAAGGTATTAAAATGTTACAGTTAGCACCAGTCGCTTGAATCTCAGAAGTAGAAGAATTAGTGGACCTCGACCCTGGCTGCGGCAAATTTTGCTTGTCAATCAATAATTAGCTATGACGTGGCCAAATGATCAAACATTGTTGGTCCAACATTTAAGTTTTGCTTCTCAAGCAAAGTGTTCGACCGTTTGGCCACGTCCAAAAACATTGCTCCACGCAGTGATTGACCAAACCGTCAAGCATTTCTTGCAAAGCAAATTTAAAATGTTTGACCAGCAATGTTTGATTGTTTGGTCAGGGCCTAATGATCGTTGTACCGTTGATGTTAGCATGAAAAATAGCTTTACTCTAGGTGTAACGCTTGAAATACTCAATCGTTTGGCTATACTTGCTTAGATGCTATATCTGTTGTTAGAAATTAGGCTAACAAGCCATACATTCGAATGAAGAATCTCTCAACCCATAACAGCAACACAAATACAATACAATAATAATCATAACAATCCTACCGATGCTTATTTGTCTTCCTTGATACCCTGTCTGTCAATGCGGCTTTGTTATCTACAAAAGTAGGCCAAAGAAAGATAAAAGTAATAATCATAATCTTCAGTTAATCAATAAAAACCGTATGTTATTTGTTTGTGTAAGACAGATGTTTGCTGTTTATTAAATAAACAAATTTAAATTTATACTCTTTGTAAGTTATATGACGTTCGTTAAAGATCAACGAAATATCATGAGTCAAAATTTCTTTAGTGTTTGGTTAGGCCCTTAAACAATTAAAAATGTTTGTCAAACATTTGAAATTGCTTGTCAAACAATGTCTGAACGTTTTGCCACGTCACAAAACAATGCTTGACAAGCACAAATAAGCAGAATTCGTTGTGCAATTTTTTTGAGAAAGTTCAAACAAAAAATGTTCGAAGAGCATTGTTTTGCGACGTGGCCAAACGGAAAATAATTTATCTTGACAAGCAAACATCAAATGTTTGACAAACAATGTTTGATCGTTTCGCCAGTGCCTTATGTTATGTTATGTTATATAGTCTTCTGTATTTGTCCTTTAAAGGAACTGAAAATTTCCGTTAGCAATCGTTGCAGATTCGAAATTCGAACGAAGACTCGAGCTGCGAAAACGAATGCACAAGTATCAAACAGCATCAAATCGAACAAATTTATTTTGTTAAGAAACTTGTAAAATGGCTTATGGCAACACAGTAATTGGCTTAACAGTTATATCAAAAGTCATATTAATGTTTTTTGCACATAAATACAGCACAGATGAAGGTTTGATTATTAAAATTATCTCAACTATCTAACGTTATTTCAACGCTTCGATTACAAATGTTGCTCGTTGTTTTAGTTTTTGAGTATTCAGTAAAACTGTCTGGCTTGCTGGCCTACTTTTGCGCTTCTGCTGAATTAGCGGGTCATTACGGTTAGATCGCGTTAGAGTTAGTGTCAGGAGCAGCATTTGAATAGCATCACGTCAGCGTAAGCCTTAGGCCCTGGACAAAGGATCAAACATTGTTTGTCAAAAATTTGGAATTTCAAACGTTTATCAAGCAATGTTTTACCGTTTTTCCTCGTCAGAAAACATAACAATGTTTGTCAAACATTTTTGCTTGCATCAAGCAAGAAATGTTTCTGAACTTTAAAACCATTGCTAAGGGATTCTGTTTGTAAAGCAATGTTTTGTGACGTGGACAAACGGTAAAATATTGTTTGATAAACAAATTCCAAATGTTTGACAATGTTTGATCATTTGGCCTGATACATGTTCTAATGCTTCTCTTCCAGATTCGAAGTCGCCCGTCCATATATCATTAAATGCCACGGCAACGTCAACCAATCAGATATCAATACGGTGGCATCTACATGCATCAGAAAATCACAACATACCTCCAATACCACAACTCTCCATTCAGATAAGAAACTTGAAAGATGCTGCAAAAACTTTTGACGACGTGACAAACACAACCGCTGAAAAATACATTTTGAATGATTTAGAAAATGGAACTGATTATTCCGTTTGTTTAATGGCAAAAAACGAGAAAAGAATTATTGGCGAGGATTGTGTTAATGTAACGACGTTTTCTAGTAGTCCTCCAGGTAAGAAACATATAGTTACTGAAATTACTTTCTTCCAATTCCATAGGCCTATGTCCTAAGTGGCCGATTTCGTGTAGACAGAAAGAGCTCTTTCTCTCACTTCGACTCTTCAATTAATTTTATTGGTCATCCCGCTCTTCCCGCAAGCTGATTGGTGTTTGAAACACAATACCGACGACGTTTCTTTTGCGATTGGTGCTCATACGCCGAGGAAAACAATGGAAATAAGTTACGTATTGAAATGCGGTACAGTACTGCGTGTTTTTAAATAAATGTTTATTTTGCAGAAGATGAAAAACTAAAGATGAAATACCATGATTTTGTGACCCTGTCCTCAATTCTTGGCTTCTCTTGTTTCTTTGGTGTTATGATGACAATTTACATAATCTATGGAAGAGTAATTCGATCAAGATTACAAGGATATACAAGGCATATAGAACAGCAGCAAGCACAAGACAACCAATCGATAAATAATGTCAATACATTGTAAAAGAAGTAGAAAATGTATTACAAAATATATCTATGTACCTTAGTTGCCTTTGAACTTAGCTGTATGAAATTGAAAGCTTTTGAAGTAGTTTTCTTGTTTTTCTTTTTCATCTCATTGTGCCAAAATATCTCGATAGAATTTCCAAATATCTTGAGACTCTAACTTTGACGCCTTGTACTCCAATAAATTGGCGTAACGACTGCACTAACGCTACTGAAATACACTAATGCAATCTCTGACACTGATTATTCAACGTTTACGCTAGAATAAGTACCAAGCTAAAGAAATACTTGTACAAAACAAATAGGAGCAAAATTCTCAACTTTGACGCTAAAACTATTGCCAACGCAAACACAATTGGAAAATAAGTGCAAAAAGCTAGTTTGCAAGACTTTGAGAGATTAAGATTGCATCTTCTTCTCTGCTAGCAATTATGATAATCATTATATTTCTTAGGATTGAAATATTTCTATAACGCAACAATATTATGGACAACTACAATGAAAATTCAGACAAGATACAGAAATGTCACTGAAGTTTTGCGACGATGTCAGTAAGTTAACAGCATTAGCTAGTTAACGAAATGTCAGTGACTCAATCTTAAGGCTCTAAATACGACGGAGACCAGTTACCGACGCTCCTTTAAACTGTCTAATAAATCTTCTGATAGCTAATTCTTATATGTCCTGAAGACCTTATGACTCTATAAATGCTACTAAGTTATTTTATTAAGTCTTGTAAATCAGCAGTTATTGATGGACAGCATGATCCAACAACATTAGAAACATTTTCACCAACTTCATTAGATTTTTCTTAAATCTTCATTTCTCTTTTCTCACACAGCATCTCAAAAACACGTTGAAATTCATTCATGACGTCATCGGATTTGAATCTCGCGGCCAACAAAGTTTCCTCCGGCGTTCCGTCAGACACATCGGCCAGCGTTTTCCACATCAATGTGCGATTTGATGACGTCATCTTCTCTAACTTCATCCCATCAGCCAACGCGTGATTAGCGCATAATTTATGCACTTGTTCCCGCCTCATTACCAGTCTCCCTCTACCATTATCACTATGACGTAATAATTTCAAATTACCAACGCCTCTCTCCTTCCATTGTTTACTTTCTGAGTTGAATTTGTAAAGTTTGACTCTGTTTTCAAACATGATCGCCTCATTTTCTTCCCCACTCTTTGTTTCAACTTTTGCCAATTGCACAATTGGTTCAAAATGTGGATCAACTTCAGTGTCATCTTTCTCGTTTGATCCACCAAAAAGAACTCGACCAGCTCCAGAAAATTCTCCTCCCTGTTTTGGGCTTGAAAATGCATTTTGACTATTGCTGCTAGCGAGAGATGCGAATGACAATGATGAAAAAGCTGATCCAAATGCATGTTCTTCTGAATCGGCGTCATTTGAGGTAAATGGAGTCTCTTTACTTTGAGTATCACCTTTATCTCTTCTTTCTCAATTGAACAACTGTTATTCGGCCCATCTTTGTTGCAATCATTTTCTCTTGCTGATAAGTAGTACTTGACGTCACATTATCATCTTGTAAATTCCCATCTTTTCGAACTTTTTATTGCTTTATCTTTTCTTTCATATCCACATGCTACACATTTTATTTCATTCCATTTATTAAACACCAAACAATCATTACATTCCCAACCATCCATGCTTGCACTAAAGATTGACTTCACATTCTGTTCACCAATCTCCTTTTCTTTCCTTGTTTCTTTCACCGTACTATCCCCAGCAGCTGATTCAATAGTAGATTCATTAGCACTTTCATTAACAGATTCACTGACAGAATGAGTTTCTAACTCAGTCATGGATTCAGTTTTACATTGCAACGCTGCGCAACATTTCTCAATCGTTTCAGCAAATGCTTTGCCAATCTCTGCTGTTTTGAACCTTGCAGTGAACAGTTCCTCCTGCGCAGCACCATCCGATATATCCGCATTAGTCATCCATAACCACGTGGTTTCCACTCCTTGTCTTGGCATTGGTTTCATATCAGCATGAATCAGATGATTGGCACAAATCTTGAAAACTTGATCTCGTCTCATGATAATTCTATAAGTATTTCTTCTTTTATTATGCAATATTTTCAGTTTCCCAACACCTCTTTCTTTCCATTGAACAGCTTTGCTATCACATCGATATAATTTGCATCTTTCATCAAATAAACATTCTTCATCTTCTTCACCTGTTTTTATTTCTTTCTTCTCCAATGCGACAATCGGCGTGAAATGTATTTGTGCTTCTTCTTCATTGTTATCTCCTGATGAAGTTTTAAACAAAGCTTGACCTTGATTCTCAAACTGTGACGGTTTACCATTGTTTGTCAAAAACCCTTGTTTGTTATCAGCACTGCTTGGTTTTAGAAGATCAGAAAAAGACAGTCCAGTTGTCTGAAAGCCAAATTGAGAAACACTTGATGATTGTGATTGATTAAGATTCAGCAGTTTTAGATTTTGCTTTATCTTGTTTTGATGCAATTTTGATAAAATTATCAGTCGTGAAGAACAACGATGGTAGCAACATTCGTTCAGCTTTTCACGATCTTCAATTGATGCTTCTTTGACATAAGTTATCTGAAGTTGATCATCAATTGATGAACCAGGCTGAATATCCTCATAATTTTCAGTTGCTGTCCCTTCCACCAAAGGAGATTGATTCTTCAGGGCTACAAAGTCTCTTTCATCATTTTCTTTACAAGCCACCTCTATAGCAGTTTCTTCTTTGTCAACGTTCACATCCTTAGCGAAAGCATCATAACCCTTCTTTGACTCGACATCTTCTTCCTTTGTTTCTCCTGCATCACTAATCAGTCTCTCTTCTGCGTCTTGTCCAGCCTCTTTCGCATCATCATCACCAACTCGCCTCTTTTCGGAGACATCGTCAGCCTCTTTCAAATCTAGAATAACAACTGGCTTCTCTTCTGCATCATTTCAACGTCTTTCGCATCAATATCATCAACTGGCCTCTCTTCAGTCAAATCTCCAGCCTCTGTTGCATCTCCAATCTCCGACTTTGCTTTATCAAAGCACTCCTTGAACCTGAAAATGCATCTTCATTACGAAATCTGACTGCAAATTTTTCAGGTTTTGCGACATCTTCTGAATAATCAGCATGACAGAACCAAACCCAGCTATTCTTCGACGCCTCATTCTTTTCCATTTTCATTTCAGACAAAATCAAATGGTTTATGCAGATTTTCTTTACTTGATCTCTTCTCATTAGAATCCTATACTGTCCATTTTTATTATTCATTAATATCTTAATCTCTCCTACTCCCCTTTCTTTCCATTGTGGACCATCTATGTCGTATCGATAAGCTTTTGCTCTTTCACTGAATATCGTTTCTTCGTTCTCTTGGCCTGTTTTCTGCTCTTCCTTCTTCTGTAATGTTACAATTGCTTCAAAATTTGCCTTGCATTCTTCTTCTTCGTGGAATTCACTCTTCACAACATCATCTTCCTTCGACTTGGCCTCGTCTACTTTACTCTTTTCTTCATGTTGTTGGTTTTTCTCTGGCTGTCCAAACACAAAACCAATCGTTGCTTTCTGTGAACTGGTTGTTTCCTTACGCTCTTCTCCACTTGACTTGGTTTCACCTGATTTAGTCTCCTGTTCTGGTTGTTTACTTTTGTCTGATTGTCCAAACATAAAGCTAAACTTTGGTTTTTGTGAAACTTTCTGTCCTCTTATCCTTATCATCCTGACTTGGCCTGTCCTAATCCACCTTCTTGTTGAAACGTCTCAGTTTTATCTGATTTTCCAAATGTAAAACTAAACACTGGTTCCTGCAAACTACTGCCTTCTTTACCACCCTCATCATTTGGTTTGTCGTCTTTCTCATCCTTCTTCAAAGTAAATAAATTCCCAACTTTTCCCCAGTCGAAAGCGCCAAACAATGTCCCTGTTTTTGGACCTGACTCATTTCTTTCGAACTTTCTGCTCCATCTTCCGAATCTGCCTGCTTTTCATCAGCATTCACATTCTGATCCGAGCTACCAAGGGAACCGACTGAGAATAAACCGGTAGCTGGAAATTCAAATTTGCCTCCGGTCTGCGATTGACTTGTAAAATCAAACAACGGTTTTGATGGTTTGTTTTCTTTGGTTGTAGAATCGCCTTGCGTGGGTAGAAAGCTGAATGAAATTGGAGTATTAGAGACTGTATTTGTTGAACTTGCTACTTGCTTGCTTGCTTCCTTCGACAACAATTTAGAACCGCTGTCCTCTTGGACCTGTGTTTTGCTCATATCAGACTTCGCAACAGCCGCTTTAACTGTCTCTATTCCAGCTGAAGATTCAATCGTCTCTGGTCCCTCATTCACTTTGACATCAGATTCAGTATCTGTTGTTCCCACTGAGTCTGAAACAGCAGCAGAAAAACAAACCTTGAACTGGTTCACAGCATCGTCTGTTTTGAATCTGGCTGCGAATTTCTCAGCTTTCGCCTCTCCGTCAGAAAAATCAGCTAACGTGAACCAAACAACAGTTCGTTTTGCCATTTCACTATCTTCAAGTTTCATTCCATTTAGAACCAGATGATTTAAGCATAATTTCTTCACTTGATCACGTCGCATTATCAGCCTTACTTGTCCAGTGTTATTATTCTTCAACATCTTCAAATCACCCGATCCTCGTTCTTTCCACTGTGGAACACTCGAATCCAATCTGTATATCTTGGCTTTTTCACAAAACAACACTTCTTCGCGTTCTTCTCCACTCTTAAAGTCAACTTTCCTCAATTCTACAAGAGGCGTGAAAACAGCCTTACACTCTTCTTCATTGTGGTATTTCTCTGGTGATGATGCACTGCCTTTATTTTCATCTGGCAAGACCTTTTCTTCTTTTGTTGGACTTTTTGTCTGTGTCGTTGGGAGATGAAAGAATTCTTTTGGAAGAAACAATTTATCTGCTTTCTGTTTATCGTCCTGATCAGGAATAAATTGATAAGTTAACTTCAAATCAAATGCTTTCTCCTCTTGACTCTTCATTTCTGTTGTTTTTACTTCAAGTTTATCTTCTTTTGAGTCCTTTTCTTCACCTTTCAAAAAAGCTGAACGAACTTCCGATGAAGCTGAAAGGGCTTCCGGTGAAGTGGAAAGAGCTTCCGGTGAAGTTGAAGGAGCTTTCTGTTTCCCACTTGAAATATCATCACTTGTCTTTTCTCTGTCATTTTCATCTTCTTTCACTGCACTCTCAAACGCCTTTTGAAAATCTTTTGCACGTTCAACTGATTTAAACTTCACAGCAAACATTTCTGATTTAACTTCTTCATCACAATAATCAGCATTTGCCGTCCAGATGAAAGCCTTCTCCGAATTCTCCATTGGCTTCAAACTCATTCCTTTCATTAAATTATGATTTGCACATAATTTATGAACCTGTTCTCGCCTCATTACTATTCTGTATTTCCCAGAATCTTTCTTAAAAAGAATCTTCATTTCTCCTACGCCCCTTTCTTTCCATTGTTTTGATTCGAGATCAAATCGATATAATTTAGCTTTCTCTACAAAAATAACATCTTCAGATTCTTCTCCTGTTACTCGCTGTTCTTTTTTCTTTAATTCAACAATTGGGGTGAAGCTCAAGCTATGGTCGTCACCTTTAGAAGGGCTCTCAGGTTCTTGCGGCTCAGCTTTATCAATTGCTGTAGGCTTTTGTTCGACAATTTCCCCACCCTGGCTGCCGAATGTAAACAGACCAGATGGAGTGAAATACTGAGATGTATCTGCAGATTCATCTTTAGAGTTTGTTTGAGTCTGATTGCCAAAACTAAACTTGAAACCTGTGTTGTTTTTTGGTGTTGAAAATGACGAACTCAATCCAGATGGAAACAATTTTGTAGATGATTCATTATCACTCTTCGGTTTTGGGGTTGTGCAAGCAGGACATTGTTGCGCGGTGCTGTCATTTTGGATCAAACAAGTAGGACATTCCCAGCTGCCTGGTTTTGGGGCAAATAATTGTTTTAAATCAGACTTCTGCAGTTTGTCTTGAAGTGGAGATTTCTTCAGAACAAATGGTGTTGAAGATTTGTCTTTCGTTGAAGGATTTTCTGTTTTACAACCAGAGCAGTTTGTTCTTGTTGCGTCATTATGCATTGAACATGTTGGACATTCCCAGGCATCGTCCTTCTTCTCCGTCTCAGTCTGAGGTGAACTCACTCCGAATTCGGGCTTTTTAATTGATGTAAACTGATTACCAGGCTGACCAAAAGAGAACGCTGAGCTTGATGGTGTTCCAAATGTAATAGGCTTAGAAGAACCAAACAGTAAACCTGACTGTGCTGGCTGAGTAGCTCCAAAAACAAATCCCGAACTAGTTCCATCTTTCTGTTCAACTGGTGTAGATTTTGATCCTGGTTTTGCTGCAGTACATGAAACACATGCAGTTTTATCTGGTGTATTTTTCACTTCACAGACATTGCAGACCCAAGATCCCTCTTTGGCAGCAAATTTTGACCATACAGATGATGAGCTCTTGGACTGTACATGTTGTGATGACGATGTTGCAGAATTGGCAGCATCTATTTTATCAGCGGCAGACGATGATTTCTGGTCCAATCTCGCATCTGTATTATTCCCCGACGATCTAGTCTTGCCTGAAGGGGTTTCTTGCAGACTGCTTGCATCTTCCTTGACATTGAGATTACCCTTCTCTACAGGTTTCCCAAACACAAAAGACGACCCAGCGAAGGTTGATGTTCCAAATGAAACAGGCTTTGAAGAACCAAACAGAATACCAGTTTGACTTTGCTTCATATTTCCAAAAACAAATCCTGAACTACTTCCATCTTTTTGCTCAGCTGGCATAGATTTCGATCCTGGTTTTGGTGTAGTACATGAAACACATGCAGTTTTATCAGGCGTGTTTTTCACTTCACAAACTCCGCAAACCCAAGAGCCTTCTTTGCCAGCAAATTTTGACCATACAGATGATGAAGTTTTAGTCTGAGAAACTTCCTCAGTTTCTATAGTTTTATCTTCTTGTGGAATTGTTTTGGTAGCTATTAGGAAGGTATCGGCTTTAGCAGCAGCATTAGGCGATGGTTTCTGATCCAACTTAGCATCTGCATTATTCGCTGACGATCCAGTCTTGTCTGAAGGGGTTTCTTTCAAAATGCTTGCATCTTTCCGGTCTTTGAGGCTTTCTTGTCCTGCTTGTCTGCCAAATATAATCGAAGACCCAGAGAAGGCTGATGTTCCAAATGAAATAGGCTTTGAAGAACCAAACAGAATACCAGTGTGACTTTGTTGTGGAACTCCAAAGAAAACCCGGAAGTAGAAACACTGTCGACTTTCTGCTCACCTGGTGTAATTCTCGATCCTGGTTTAGCTGCAGTACATGAAGCACATGCAGTTTTATCTGGTGTATTTTTCACTTCACAAACATCACAAACCCAAGAGCCCTCTTTCGAAGCAAATTTGGCCCACACAGACTTACTATCATCTTCATTTTAATATCACTCTTATCAACATTTTGTTCATCCAGAGTTGAATTTTCCTTTGAGGCATTACTGCTTTTCTTTAGCTTCTGATTTCTGTTCAGCATTACCTCCACTATCCTTCACATCTTGTGTCTCCCCCCTTTTCAAATTTTCAACATAATATACCATCTTCTTTTTGCATTCTTCAAAGACTTTCTTAAACTCATTACAAATTTCAACGTTCTTGAACTTAACAGCAAACTTCTCTACACTTGGCTCACCCTCTGAGTAATCAGCCCCTGAAACCCAGACTAGGGACGTAGGTGATAAGTCGTGTGGTTTCAGCTCGATATCAGGCATGACAGGATGGTTTGCGCATATTTTATGAATGATATCACGTCGCATGATCACACGACAATAATTATTCGATGGATTGTGACTGAGTTTCATGTCTCCAACGCCTCGTTCTTTCCATTGTTTTGATTCAGAGTCAAATCTGTAGAGTTTCGCTCGATGTTTGAATAAATGATGATACCCTTCTTCTCCTGTTGATTGGTTTTCTTTCTTCTCCAATTCTATTATTGCTTTATATTGAGGATCGTAAGCCTCAGGGTCATCTTCGTTCTTATCAGATGAGAAAAGAACAGAACCTGCACCGGAAAATCCTTTTGTTGTTGTTGCTCCACTCTGAAATGCAGATGTGTTTTGGGTGGTTTTCATTAAATCAGCAAATGACATAAATGAAGAACTAGCACCAAGAACAGAAGAACTTGCTGATGTTGCTTTAGCAGCAGGAGTTTCTTCTTTTTGCGGCCCCTTGCCAAGAGATTTCGGAGCCTCAGCGACAGAAGCTGTTTTTGCTTGTTCAGAATCTGAACCTTTATCTGCTGCTTCTGTTGGTTCAGGAGATTCTGGAGAAGAACAGCCAAGACATCCCGGACATGGGGGCCTTGAACTGGGGCTGAAGAAGGTATTAGGAAGCTGGAATCTTGCAGCTCTAGCTCGTTCAGCAAATGATGCTTTTTTAACATACGTTACAAAAACATCTTCATCAATCATCTGAACAACACGTGGTACAGGCTCTTCCTGATTGGCTGAAGCGCTCTGTGGAGATTGTCTGTCAGAATTAGCATCACTATCAGCATTATTGACAGGCCTAACAGCTTCTTGATCATAATAGTCAACTTCACCATCTTCGTAATAAACATTTCCTTCATCATCCTCGTCGTCATCATCATCTTCATCATTGCTATAGTAACCACTACCATTATAGTATTCTTCGTTGTCATAGTAACCATTTTCATCTGCATAGTACTGATCTTGATCAGCATAAGCTCCTTCACAGTAGTATTGATCTTGTGCTGCTTCCCAGTTGCTTTGAAAATATGCATTTTGATCAGGCGTAGATTCGTAGTTGGATGCGATCCCATGAGCACCTGAACCAAAACTTGTTGTTGGAGTCTGCGCAAATAAATTTGGTGTATCTCTTTGATTCGAACTTGCAGAGGTGTTGCTAAGCACTGTTGATTGATCTTGCGATTGCATTATGGGAAATGATATCTTAGGAGTGCTTTGCGTGGCAGGTTGAGATGATGACGGACTTGAGAATGAAAATGGAGAATCAAATTTGAACGGAGCTGACGTTTGTTGTTTGTTGCTTGTGAAATTAAATGGCGAACTTGTCTGATTTTCGCCACCAAACATATTCTTTGCAGCAGCGAGGAACGGGTTGTTTTGAGCTGAATTTTCATCAGTTTTTTCACCAAATTTAAAGCCGGCAGAGGAAAACTGGAATTTCTTCTCTTCTTCTTTATTTTGATTTTCTGTGCTGAATAGTTGAGGTGATGTGAATTTAAAACTGTTCTGCGCTCCACCATTTTCTTTTGACTCTTCTTGTGTTGATTTTGACGACTCAGCACCGAGACTAAACTTGAAAGCAGAAAAGTCAAACTTTTTAGTTTCATCTTTAGGCTTTTCTGTTTCTTCTTTGGAGAAATTTAACTTTGCTGGAGCAAAAGCAAAACTTTTCTTCTCCTCAACTTTTTTCACATTCTTCTCATCAGTTTTCGCCTCACCAATGACTTTGTTTGAAGCTGAAGGTAACAGAGACGCCATCTTATTTGTGACATCACTTCCAGCTGCAGATACACTATCATGCAGTGCTTCTTTGTTTTGACAACTGGTGAAAGCTTTCAGGAACTTTTCAGCGATTTCTTGATTTTTGAAGCGGACAGCAAAAGTTTCAGCTTTCGCGTCCTGCTCGCTCATATCAGCGACAGTATACCAAATAAATGTTGTTGCACTTTGATCTTTCTTCGCCATCTTCATATCATTAGTAATCACGTGATTGGCACAAATACGAAGCACGTGATCACGCCTCATCAGGATTCTACTCTGGCGTGTTTTGGAATTCTGAAGAATCTTGAAATCGCCAACTCCTCGTTCTTTCCATTGGTTGTCAGAAAGACGATATAATTTCGCACGTTCCATGAACATTATTTTTTCATCTTCTTCTCCTGTTTTTGATTTGATTTTTTTGTTAATTGCACAACAGGTTCAACGTAGATATTGTCACCATCATGATCATCATTTTCTACTTTTTCATCATCATTATCTTCCTTACTTCTGTCACGATCATCAACATCAGTTTTCTTTATTTCATTTCCTTTATCCTCTTCCTTTACTTCCGTTTCCTGCACTTCTGCTTCCGTTTCTTCCTCTATCTTGTCAACAGTCTCAGCAAGACCTGAGAAGAACCCTTTATCAAAAACCGGAAACACTGGAGCTGGTGAAAATGGATCCCATGACATTTCCGGTTCTAATCTTGGTGTTAAGTTACCTGAACCGGAAGTGGCGTCGTCTTTTGGAGCAAGCGCAACTGACGAAGATGTTTCATCCGTGTTTCCTGATAATGATGTTGAGTTATTTGCCGATCTCAGCATTGATTCGCTTCCAGAATGATTCTTTCTCAAGTCAACAATCTCTCTCTGCGAAAAGAAACAAATTGATTAAATTCATTTTTCAGTTTTATATTGAACTTCACTAAACTTAAAAAAATGTTGTGATGGCTACATTTATCGATGCTTATGATGCAATCGTTGAAGGTTGATTGTGATGGGTTGCTATGAGGAATTTTCTCAGCATTCAGCGCACGAGAATATGATCTTCAAACTATCTTCTCTATAATCATGAGTTCAGCGGAGGAAAGGTATGAAAATACCTGGAAAAAGCTACAGGACAGTAGCAGATCAATTATGTGCTGGCTAAGTCTGGTAAGTACTGGACTGGGGCAGGCATTCAACTAAACCCCCTCCCCAAAGACGTGTCTGTCATTCTACAAGACATGCTGTAGTTAAGGCATTAGCATCCTCGAGAATGACCCAAGAATCCTTCAGAATGAGATGACAGAAGCAAGTATAAATCAATAAAAGAATTCGAACCCTCCAGAATTAAAGCCCCAATTACCCCTCCACAGTACAAATCGAGAATATACAAGAAACACATGGTAATAAATAAGCTTACCTCCAATTTATAAATTCGTTGTGCCAAAACAGAAAACTCATGATTTCTGACAGCTAATTGCTCATGAAGCATTGAGTTTTCCAATGCCAATTTAGAATCTGTATTAGAATCATCACCCTGACGAAGAACAATATTAAGGATTCCATGAGAATTCTGCGTATATTAATCATGATAAAATGATATCAATTAGTTTTTTTAATGCACGATGAGTTATATCAGAAGTATTGCGGCTCAAAGTGGATCCAAACATAGCTTTTAGCAATCAAGCAAACACAATATCGAAATTCAACAAAAAAGGAAATTCTTCGACTTGGTTTTAGCCCCAAAAAATGGGGAATGAAACAAAGCTACATGAGAAAAGGATAGTTCAATGTTCGTCGAGAAATGCTTCTTTGATAAACAAGACTCCTTTTGCTTGTAGGGCCCTGGCAAAACGATCAAACATTGTTAGTCAAACATTTGTAATTTGCTTTACAAGCAATTTTTGACCGTATGGCCACATCACTTAAAATTGCTTGACAAGCAAAAAACGTCAAAACGTCAAAATTCAGATGTTTGACGAACAATGTTTGACCGTTTTGCCAGGACCTAACTAAGAGACGTAAATTCTCCATAAGATGATAACAACTGATGCTAACCTGCTGTGTTGCATCTTCATAAGAACGTCCTTCATCATCATCAGGTGCTTCAGACATTGAGTAACGAAAATCAAGAATTTTGCCTGCGAAAAGAAGAAAATCAATTTAACACTAGTCCACGATCATCTTTGACCAACGCCTCACAAACAAATCTCTTTCGCCTTGAATTGGTGTAAAGCAATAGTCATTTCAATTTCTATTCACCCCATCATTGTTATTTTTCGGCCCTTATCTTGTGTTATAATCGTTTGCTTAGTTATCATTAAAAGTTTTTTGGGCCTATTCTTTATGTATTTTGGGTTCGAGCCCAGCCACGGTAGCGTTACAGCCAGGATCGAGGTCTCGATTAGTTAACCTACTACTGAGATTCTAGCGACTGGCGCCAAACAACATTTCACCTTCGTCAGTCACTGTCCAAGGTTCCTTTCACAGTCAAGGTCTTGTTTCTGGTCCATTGAATATACACGACTCTGGTCCATAGGCCAGTTATTTGGTCGATAAAATTTCTATGTTCTAATTCTCCTATATCTTGTTCCTTAGTCTTGCTATTGTTTATTTCCACAGTCCTGTTTCTCTTCTATTCTTTGGAATCGTTCCTCAGTAGTAATATTTTACAAATAGCAAAATACAAAATGATTCTAAGGATTTATAAAAGAAAATAATTAATTTACTTGGTGCAGCACTAATTCCAGATTGTTCAGCAATTGCATCTCGAATTTCATCGATTTCAGCTTGAACTCCATTTCGTAATGATTCCTAAATGAAATTAACTTTCAGAACAACCTTACAGATAAGTACTGGAAATTTAAGTTATTCTACTGGGCAGTCTTGTGATTGGTCTATTTATCCTCGACAAACATCATGCAAAAAAAAATGAAATTGGTTGCATAAACGTTCAAGTTTGGTATTCAATTCTCATTTCAAAAAAATGACTCTGGATTACCTGTGTTTCCTCCAGTCTTGACAAACATGTTAACAACTTCTCTCTGGATTTTCTCAAATTTGAAAGATGATTTCTTAAGCCTTCTATATTCGTTAGATTCTCTTTCGTTGCTAAATCTCTGTAAACCTAATGAAAAAATAAACAATCTATAAAGCTCCTCTAAAGATACAATTTGATTAGATTGATTGGATTTGATTTGATTTTGATTCCAAATGATTTAATTTTGACTGAACTGATTTCAATTGATTTTATTTAATCTGGAAAAAGTTCGTGCAGTGTCACGTAATTTGATCCAACGTGATGTTACCTGATTTGATTTGTTTTAGATCTCCTTTGATATAATTAGAACTGATTCGTCTTGATGTGATTTTGTATTGTGTTGTATTGTGAAATTCTTTAATGTTAGTTTTTACAGTAGTGTCAAATCACTTATTTAAACTAACATAGAGCAAACGTCAGAGATTGCATTGAGCTAGGTATTCTACTGCTTATTGCAGAATGAGCATGCGCATATGTTATTAAGAAACCATGTCTTGACCAATGTTTTGAACTGTTTTGTATTTTGAGCTGATTTTATTTCAGCAGGAAGCAAGTTCCATATTTTTGGTCTGATTTGATCTGAACTGATTCATTGTCATGTGCTAAGATTTATTCTCAAGCGGTTTAATATGATTTGAATTGACTTGATTTGGATTTATTTTGCTTGCAGTGATTTGATTCGATTTGACTTGAATTTCATTAATCTCACTTGATTTAATTTGAATTTACTTGAGTCTAAATGACCGGGATGAATTTTATTCGACTAGATTTTAGTTTATTCGACTCGAGCTGGTTTGATTTGGTTAGCTTCATGTGCTATTAACTTAAAGCTTGGTTTGAGTTTAATTGAACTGATCTGATTTGATTCGATTTGATTTGACTCGATTCGGTTTGGACTGGATTGGTTTACCTTGATTTGACTTGTTTTAATTTGATTTGATTCTATTTGATTAAGACAAGCCTGACTTGATTTAATGTTATTTGACTTGGGTCATATTGATTTGAATTGGCGTTTGGCTTGGACTGGCTTCATGATTCAATGTGATTCGATTTGATCTGATTACATCTGACGTTTGATTCTTATATTTGAATTCTAACATAAAATGCTGTAATACCTGTGCTTCTTTGTATGCTGAATCAGCAGTGTATAATTCCCCAAGGTATTTCAATGCACTTTGATGCAACCCTTCTCTAAATGCAGCATCTGCCATTGCCATTCTGATTTCTGTTATCAAATCGTGTCTTTCCGTCTCCTAAAACACAAAAAATATCCCAATTACTTTACATACTTTAAAGATACAATTCCATTCAATTTTAGCATAAGTTTAATCTTTTTATATGATTTTAAATAAGAGAAATCAGCATGATTCATTATTCAAAGTAAACTGTTTTATCTGACCTTCAAGGGTTTAGGCAATGGTTGAATCAAAAGCCTTTTTGGTTGTGAAATCTCATGACTAAAAGAAAATGAACACATTTATAAAACTCAAGATAGCTGAAACAAAAAGTAAAACGAGTGGAGAGTCTTGGGTTGTATGACTTAGGCTTGAACTGTATGACTTAGAGTTACTGGGCGAATTCATTAAGATCTGTAAGTCGAATTGCTGTTGACTTGCTGATAATGCAGTCAAGGTTCGAATCCCACCAATGTTGCTATGCCAATGGTTTGAAAATCTATCCTGGTGTTTACCATCCTTAGCCAGGTCGGGGTTCGAGTCCCAGCCACAGAAGCGTCACAGCCAGGATCGAGGTCTCGTTAGTTCTCTATTTCTGAGACTATAGCGACTGGCGTTAAATATATTACTTCATCTTCACTTCTAAACATAGTAATGTGTAGGGATATCATGCAATGGAAACAGAATCAACATGTCTTTCAATTTGTTTCCAAAAGTAAATTGGATACGTACCTATTTGACGTCTCGAATAATCTCAGTGCTTCAATGGCATAGTAATACCCACGTTTTTGAAGGCTCTGCAACAAAAATAGGCGTCATAGAGCTAATTGCCTTTATTTACGTAAGTTGGTAATTTACTGCGAGAGACGAAATCGACGGAACAGAAGGACAAAATAATTTTTAAAAAACCTCTAGATGAGCTTGATTTTTCCATGTGTTTGAGTCGTCATTGAGCATTTCTTCCGCCTATTATAAAAAATTAATAAAATAGTTTCTAATAAACTTTAAACAGGGTTCATGTCCAATTATATCAAGTTTGCTGTAAGCACACAGGGACTTGCATTTTAGCAGGAGTAAGGACAAAGAAGGGACTTGCATTTTGCAACTGCTATTTACTAGCACTGTTATCCACTAAAACTGACTACATCCTCTCAGTGGTGTAGCAAAGAAGGGATGTCATGGTCGTATAAACCCACTAAATCACAGATAGACCTTAAACCTCTAATATTGGCAATAGTTCTATCCACAGATGCCTGTAGTCCTATGTTTACAATCTTATACAGGGGCATTGTTTTTACATTGAAGACCATATTGTGGATAAACCTTTGCTCGTAACTATCAGCCTTTGAGACTGCTGTGGTATCGTGGTCTCATCCAACCAGCTCGTGGTGTCAGAAGCTCAGTGAATCAGGGTTCAAACGCAAGCTACGGAGCCTCACAGCTGCACAGCTTCACAGCCTGGGTGGAGGTCTTGTTAGTTCATCTGCTTCTATGATCCTGGCAACTATCACTAAAACACCACTTCACATTCACCTTCACCTTAATAAAGCTGTCCAAATTATGAAATGCCTATTTAAGATAAAAAAGGTGGGGTGGAAGATACATTGCCACCTTTCCAGTGAAAAAACAAAGCTGAGGCAAAACTAACCTTTGAAAGAAACATATCAGAGACGTATTTCAATATTCTGGGATCGATTCCATGGTTATCAATGATTCTTAAAGTTTCAAGTCCTTTCTGGACAATTGACTTCAATTTTGATGTACTGGATTGCCTAGAAATAACAATAAAAATCACATTGACAATCTTAATTATTAGACATGATAATTACAGCAAAGAAACTCAAGTATCTAACTTACCATGTTTTCCCTGTGTGCAATTTGTATGTGGCATCCCACAATTCCTTTTGACAACTTGTGACAAAATCAGGGCCAATTGCAACAGGAAGTAAAACTGGCTCGGTTTTGTCTTTTATCACGTGAGTATCAGCAACAAATCTTTTGTGAGCACTGAAAATCACTGCTTCTGTGAAAACCTTTCAAAATAAAATGAAGTAACTTTAGTTGAAATTACAATAACTGGAAATATGACAGCAAAATGATTTATATTTCAATGAATGCCAAAAACATTTTTGGAAGATTTTTCCAAAAGTGGCATTCCATATTTGATTGCATTAGAGCCTGGGCTGCATGATTAGACAGCAAACGACGTTTTGCTGAGCTAAAGTGCCCAATGAAATCGTCGAATAGCCCCCCAAGTCAAACAGCCCAAGGTTCGCCCTCCCACATGGTTTATGTTTCGGCTTTGACTTGAAAATTGAGATATTTGTATACTACAAACCTCTAAGTCTTTTGATGACACGGAAAAGGGAGAACAATTCTTGATGTTGTCAACATCCATTTTTATGTCAAAGAAAATGCTTCTGACAAGATCATGAGCTGAAATTGATATTCTTTAATTAACGGAGGAAGCAAGAAAAACATTGGCAATAGTTAATCAATATTGGAAATGGAAACAGTTGCCATGAAAAGTCTTTGAGTTGTAAAACTTTAGAATTGCAAAGAAAAGTGAAAGCATCTTGGAACATACTAAAACGATGTTCTCTGATACTCTTTGGAGTATAAAGGCCTAGCTAAACTAGGAGACAGGTCGCGTGCAACATAATCACACATCTCCTTGATGTCTCCCAGTTTAGCCACCTTAGGAAACTTTGTAGTGTAGGACATGACTCGGGGGACATGTTGCTCTCCTGTCACTCGCATGTTTAGCCACCCTGGGAGACACGGCGAATATAATGTTGTGCCCGACATGTCTCCTAGCTTAGCCACAGCTTAAATGTCGGAAACATACAAGAACAGTCAACTAGGCAGAATATATACCCAGATGCAGATCGAAATACACCAATACGTAGGTCGTGGATGGTTAGGCTGTGGCTTCGAATATCATCGGGTCCACTTTCCGTAAGACTACAGTCAACCCAGCTGTCAATCCTTCCAAGGTTGATAAATGAGTACCCAGTGTATTCGTTCTAGAATATTGGTCGGTATTGAGTACCCCGTTTGGCAAAAGAGTGCCTAGGGTATTTCTTCTAGTCTAGACGCACAAGCTTCAGGTAAACATCAGCATTAAGCTACTAGAACCCCCAACGCTGCATTCACAAACAAAGTGTTTGATTGCTGCATTCTAACTTCCTACCTTCTAACTTCATAGATGCTGATAAGAAATGCCAGTTGACACCAATCCAAACAAGAAAATTTAAATCTTCGGGGTTTTCTTTGATTGCAACTAAAAAAGAAAAGGAACAAACTAAATAACTTAACGCATTCAGAACTTGCAATTACAGTTGATACAATTAAATTTGCTTTGGATTCAGCCTTGTTCCTTTGGAACCTTACAGATCAGGTACTACAGTCTTCCTAGCAGTCTAAGGAAACAGTAAAAAAACAAGGGTGGGAAACAGTAAACAAACAAGGGTGTTCAAGCCATACATTTCCTCTACACATAAGCTGAGTTAATACTTGATTCTTCAGCTTGAAGTGGCTTCTTAAAGTGCAGTCGGGTTTTAGTTTTATCATGCTAGCTAGTGTCGTCAAAAAGTCAGTGTGGTCAGGTTCCTGCGCCAGCCACTTAAGTGTCACAGCCAGGGTCATGGTCTCGTTAGTTCATCTATTTCTGAGATCCTAGCGACTGGCGCTAAACACACCATTTCATCTTCATCAGAGCCATACTCAGATAACTAAACAAAGTCGCCTATACAGAATGTTGCTTCCAATTTAACGTTTTAATGAGCTAGTTATTTCATGTGATTTATTATTTTAACTAACTATTACGAATATGATTTAAACCAACTTACTTTCATCATATTTAGCCAAGTCTTCAGTATTTGGCAATTTAAACTCTGGTTTGATAAATTCTTTATCATTGGCAAAGAAGGACTGTAGGGAGAAAAAAGGAATTAAGGTCTTATAAACCAGAAAATAGCAATTTAAAATTGCAAAATCTCTTGCCCCGGATAAAATTATTTCTTAACGACAACAATCACATAACATTTCCACGATTGTATCTTATGTTACAAATTGTTATCAATCATATTTGAATGCTTGTGGCTTTCCAATTTGTCTTGGTGTCACAAAATACTTATTGTAAACGAAACACAGGCAGTAAAAGAAAACTTTCTCTGACTGGGATGACAGGTTTCCTAGGTCAAAAGTTTTGCCAGTACTGGAGTTTCATAACTACCTTGCCATTCCAGAGACTGGGTTTCATATAAAGAGTTTCTTATAAAAACACGTGTGGGCATTCAAATTAAAAAAGAGACTTACATTAGCAGCATCAAAATTTTCTTGAAAAATTCGTTCAATTAGCTCTTTCTTTCCCTAAAATTTAAACCAAGAAATTCCAAAATCAAGTAAGGCCCTGGCCAAATCATCAAACATCATTGGTCAAACAGAGACTGTTTTAAAACAATGCTTGACAGTTTTGCCACGTTACAAAACAATATTAGACAAACAGAATTCGCTGCTCATTACCAACAAGAAATGCTTGAAGGAGTAATGTTTGCGACCCAGCCAAATATATTCTTTCTGTCTAGACAGAATAAAACTCTAACTTGAATTATTTGCAATCTTAGAGTTTTTAAAAAAGCTCATTTTTACCGCTTCAGAGCAAGCATCTAGTAATGAAGACTTTATCCAGGTATCACCATTCGTCTTTAACATCGAAAGAATTTGATGGTCTAAAACACAAATAGCAATAGATGTGAATCACCCCTAGAGAAGCATATCAGATATTGCAAGTGACACCCTCCCATGGAAATCAACACACGGAAGCAGATCTGTTTGCAGATCCTATCGTACATACATCAATCAACTAGGTGCCACCTGAACGATCTACCAGCAGCAGTGTAGTTCGTGTGGCCAGGGCCTAATACAGGATAAAGAATAATATGATAACCTACTTGTTTGACTGAGTCTTTTGCATGCCATTGTATACCATATCATTGTGGTATGATTCTTCTCTGATGATTTTTGTATAAACCATGGTGCTTTAGGATTCGGCTCTTTGATTGTAGATGACGTTGAGAAAAGACCAAAGGCAAACTTTGTTGCTACATTCCATGCAATTTCACACTGAAATCAAATCAACCGATACTTCAATTATTTCTGATCTTCTTAATACTGCCAATACACATTCGAATAGTTTTTGTGTAGTACAAAACTTCGAAATTGCGATGAAGAGCTTATTTTATTATATATTATATATAGCACATAAACATATTTCGACATTCTTAAAGCTTTTTTCGTCTGATACTCTTCAGGAGTATAAACGCCAGAAACAGACCGAAACAGTTGACTTAAGCGGTATTCATATTCCTTCATGAGGATCTGATAAATCCACAAAACTATTAATTTGCATAAACATATAGTTGATTTAGGAAGACTTTCAAACTGTCATTTTCTCAGACGCAGAAAAAGATGCGGAACTAAGATTTTCTATTCTATCATTAAAATGACATTTTGTCTACATAAACTTTCCCACAAGTGGCATGCAACAATAGATGGGATTCGACCCTGGATTGTATGACCAGAGAGCCAACAACGTTTCCACTATAGAGCTCAATGATACAAGTCATACAGCCCAAGGTTCTCATCCCGTTTGACTTTCTGTGTTTCCGCTATGTTGAGCCAACTTCAGCACCATACAAATTTGTATATATTTGTCATGAATGGTGAACAAAGGATAGATTTTTCCACAAGTGGCATACCACAATATTTGAGGCTCGAATCCGGACTGCATGATCAGAAAGCCAACAACATTTCACCTGAGCTATAGAGCTCAATGAAATCGCCGAGTAACTAGTGGAGGCACAAGTGTTTTGCCTACCTCTTTCGCCATTTTCAAGATCACTTCTGCCATGTAGAAATACAACTGTCCTTGCATTTCTGTTTGCCATACTTCCACTTCTGATCTTAAATTTTCTACCAAAGCATCTGGGCTGATCTTCATTGCTTCATTCACAGCTTTGTCAAGTCTAAAATTTGAAACAAAGCACATGCCTAAGATCCTCGCCAAACGATTAAACATGATCATATAGAGCTATTGACACTAAAAGTTTTCTGGATAAGGCCATGACGCCACATCCATTTTTCAGCATAAAAACCTAGCCAACAAATCTCAACATTTTACTCAACAATGCTACACAAAAATCAAGCAATGTTAAAAATGTTGAGAAGCGGTGGTTAAACGCTCTAGACTTTCTAATCGACAAGACATTTTGTTAGCTGCTCGAAAATAGAAAAATTCTTGAATTCTTTTGAGCAGACAAATTGCTTTTACAGCAAAGATAAAGGATTTTATTCTGCAAATTCGAGCAAAAATCGAGTAGCTGGCCAAGCCCTCTCGACAATGCTCAACAATCCCTCAAACAATAGAACTGTAAAGCACACTTTTTCCTTGATCAAATTTTGCTCAACAACTCAAGGCAAGGCTCTAAAACACTCGACAACGTGGCAAAATGCTCTCAACATTTCACTCGACAAAAGTCGAGCATTGTCAAGTGAATAGTTGAGAGCATTTTGCCAGCTCTTTACAATGAATAAAAAACAACAGAATCCCAGTACATTTCGAACATTAATACTAATCAGCATTCACGTGAAACCATAAAGTCTAAGTATTCAATACCTTTGTATCAATGTTTTTGCTTCAAGAACTGTGCTGTTCTTTACGGAATTTTCCACCAATAAGCAGAGAACAGGTAAATACTTCATGTAAGCTTCAACTCTTTCAGCTGGATCTACAAGATAATCATAATTGTTAGGCGCATTAGAGCAAAGAGCAAAGAGCAAATAAACATGACATAAAATATACGATAAAGCTTTCTTACCTTTCTTTTTATTGAAGACACTTTCAAAAACATTAGCAGCGCATTTTAACCATTCTTGAGAATTATGAAATGCTCTTGATTCAATAATAGAAGCGCAATGTGCATAGGCTTCATCAAGATCACCTATAAAGAATCAAAAGTTACAGTTAACTATTACAATATAGCACATATTATAAATTCCGTTCAATATGTTTCACATTCTTTTCATAGCCAAAGTAGCCATTGGAAGTTG
Source organism: Chrysaora quinquecirrha (assembly GCA_014526335.1). Classification (NCBI taxonomy): domain Eukaryota; kingdom Metazoa; phylum Cnidaria; class Scyphozoa; order Semaeostomeae; family Pelagiidae; genus Chrysaora; species Chrysaora quinquecirrha. The sequence goes on from JACTAT010000022.1 coordinate 1,983,579, forward strand.
TACCGTAAATCCTGAAAGCAGCCCTATGGGGGCTTAATAATTGTTCATTATTTTGGGGGGTTATTCGAGGTGGTGGCCTAAACAAGGGGGGCTTATAAAATCATTCACAGAAGAATGATTCATCATCAACTAAGAGAATGCATTTTCCAATTATAACTCCATAAAGTACCAATATAGACTCAAAAGGCTAACACCAACATGTCAGGGGTGGTGGCGTATTTTAGGGGGGCTTATTGATAATTTCTGCTCTACGGAAGGGGCTAATTTGAGGGGAGGGCTTATTCAAGGGGGGCAATCGACAATTTGAGGATTTAAAGTATTGGCACTGTATTCTTTAAAATGGACAAACCTTTTTCAATGTACAAGTTGACAAGTTTTATATGCAGTGATACATCCCTTGGATTAGCAACCTTTTGAAAGAGACAATCAATTTTGCAGTATATTTCAACAATAGGTTAGGTCGAGTAGTTAAGATTATAGATAATGACAGTTCAAAAGGACTAAATGAAAAACAAGATTTCAAGAAGGGAATTTTTTCAAATTCTCACCAACTCTTGAGCAAGAATATCTTCCATTTCATCATAATCTCTTTCAACTGAACACATCATCAGATTCCACTGAAATAAATTAAGATGAAGGTGAAATGGTATACTTAGCACAAATAGCTAAGACCTAATTTAAAAGTAGATAAACAAGGAAACCTCAGATGTGGATAGGACACTGCTGTGGTTTGGCCTTGAGCCCCACCGACCCCACTATATATTCCAGTTTATCAGTCTATTAGCTTAGTTTATTGATTTAGTTTACTCAGACATCTCTAAAAATATAATATATAATAATATAATGATATAAAAGTGAAAAGGGGCTGGAAGGCAGAAGCCTATAATACCCTATAACAGATTTATAGTTCAAACACATACTGTGTGTCCTTGTTCAAACAGTCATATAATTTTTCAAACGTGAAAACATCCTTGAATTGACAGCATTAGAAGGTAGTCTGTTCCAATCATTGACTACTCTTTGTGAGTAAGACTGTTTACGTATATTTAGGCGACATTTTTCTATTACAACTTTGAAATTATGTCCCCTGTTGTTATTTCTGTTGATTCAGAAAAATTTCGATACATTTGTATCAAGAAGACCATGGAATATCTTGTAGGTGGTTATCATATCACCACGTCTGCGGCGATACATCAGTGTTGGGAGTTTCAGATCTTTGAGTCTTTCTTCGTACTATAGGTCGCTTAGACTACGGAATATTTTTGTTGCACGTCTTTGCACTGCCTCAAGTTGTTTGACATGCTTAATCATGTACGGATTCCAGACTGATACGGAGGATTCAAGCAGTGGCCTGACAAGACTCTTATATAGGTTTAAAATACAGTGCGATCTTTGTACGTCAAAGTTTTCTTAATGGATGCTAAAACCCTGTTTGCCTTTGTGCATATAACAACTGTATTTTTGAAGATTGATTTTCACACAATATATCAAATTTGATTGCTGCTGGTATTATACATTGGTTAGCTTGCGCTAAATGTCAAGTTGCTGATGGAAACAAACAGTTTTGAGCCAATAAGACAAAGTGAAATGACCATGCAAGAAACTTACTTTTAAATTGAAAACAGAAGGATGGTGTGGAAATATTTTGGCAGCTTTGTCAGCCCAAACCTAAAAATATAAGCACAGACATTATTAAAAAATTTATTGACGAAATATTATAAAATAACACTAGTTCTTATTTCATACCATAGTCGTGCCATGCTAAAAAAATAATCTCTTGCATAGCGGTAGTATAACATCTGAATCAATCAATGATGTTAGCTCAAGCTAATATATTGGCATGACCCATTCTGCCCTGCTGCATGGGGGTGGCTACCGCCAATGCCCTGCATTAACTTGTCATTAACTTAATAAGGCTTACAGGAAAATTTAATTTCATTTGAACAAGATTTGAGTGTAAAATGCGAGATAGAATGTTTGTCTCTAAGATGCCAATAGACAAGCAAAAACATACCATTGCTATCTCAGGTTCAATCCGAGGGACTTTTGAGTACACCTCAATTACTAAAAAAGTAAAAAGTTTAATATTAAACATTAAAGAGCAAAACATTGTACAAAACTGAGTTGGAATAAGTTAAGAAAGCTTCCCAACTGGGCTAATCAGACAAATTGAAAAAAGGCAAAATGAGTAGGAAAGAATTACTTTTTAAGAAGATATCCTTCTGGCTGCAAGCTAATTCTATAGATCTAAACAAAGAAAAAAGATAAGTCACAAAACCAATGTAAAACCTTTCCATGATTTAGTTGATCAAATATATAGATTAGCACTGCAAGCTTTGTTCCGGATTTCTGGGCCATTTTACTGAGTTTTCACTCCTAGCCAACTTCTAGCCATTCTCAAGAATTCCAGTACACATTCCTAATGAGGTGCTTTTTTCTTTTTACCTTCAAGAAATAAATAACTTACTTTTTGTAACATTTTAATGCATCTTCCCATTCTCCAAGATCTTCATTGATGGCACCAAGAAGGTTTAGGGCTCTAAAATGAAATAAGAGCTAGCTCATTTCAATTTACTAATAAAATCTTTCTGCAAAGTCGTATTCGGGAGCCCTGAATGCTAAATTTGTGCAACACATCATCACAAATTAGAAAGCATTAAAAAAATTGAAGTCATCCTTGAGTAGGAGCAGAAATAATTGCCAAAAAGATAGAAGAAAAGGTATTTTTTTAAGAAAGTACAAAGAAAAAATTGGAAGAGTTTTACCTATGATCTTTTTTGTTTACGTCCATATACTCTTCAATACATCTGCAAGAGAAAAGATATTTTTTCACTATTTCTTGCATCAATTTTTAAAGTCCATTAACGTAAATCCTTGAATAAGCCCCAGGGGGCATATCTGCAAAAATGACCTTTATGGTGGGGGCTCATTGGACGGAGAGGGCTTATTTCAAAGTTCAATACATCCAGTGTATTTTTGACAGAATAGCAGAGAGAGAAAAAAAACTTATCAATACTCTGTAACCAAAATTAGCTGCTTGCCAACAATCAATGGCTGATTATTGATTAATCGATAGTAAAACCTGTTGGCACTAGCATTTTCAGTGTTTTTATTCTAAGGTAGGGGTTTACTTGAGGGGGACTTATCAAGGCCAGGGTGAATTCCATGTTACCACCACCACGCCGGAGAATACGTGCCAAAAAAACAATAGATCTATTGTTTTATAACGGAAATAATAGTCTAGGCTATTGCTTTTATCTTTCAATCTATGCCAGTACGCTGATAAAGTTTCCAACTCCACGCTGGAGATCTCTGGCGTACTGTCAACCAGGTGACTTTGTTCAGCGGGGTAACTTTGCTCACTCAGACCTCCTCAGGCTAAATGGTTGTTATAACTGCCGAGCTTCAATTATATTTTTCAGATATCCTACAGGCTATATGGAATGTACACTGGGGTTGGGGGAAATGACCACATTGGGTTGCACAAAACTTCTTACAAGGTTGAGCAAAAAGGAAGTTGCCTAATCGGACAGGACTTGAATCTTTGCGTATGGCTATTGTTTTGTAAACAATAGGAGTCATTGTTTTCTAATGTTTTAGCCAAAATTGTGCCCCGAAGTTCTCCAGTGCACTGAAGTTCTTAGGGTAAACAATAGGCCCTATTGTTCTTCTATTGTTTTCAAGCACACACTTCTGTTCACAATCTACAAGAATTCCAGTCTGTGCACTTCTCCATGCAATCTGCAGAAATACATGGGTCAAATGCAGCAAATCGGCATTGTAGTTTGGTGAGCTGACCAGTTACCTCTATCTTGCACTGCTATCCAACAAACAGGGAACTGGGAAGGAAGAAACTGGGTAAAAAAGGGTAGGGGCACAGATGAACAAAATCTTTTCCCCAAAAATCCTCACTCTTTTGCTTTCTGTGGTAATTTTGCATCTTTGTAGAGTCTTGCAATCTCCAGCTTTTTCATCTTCCGCTGAAAATACAGAAAATAACAATTATTGTCTGGGTTTATTGTCTCAACAATCAACACTCAAAATGGCGCCAAGCCAACTGAAAACGGCCTAGGCAGACAAAATGAAATTTTCACTCACCATCTTCGGGTCTTTGACAGAATTTTCAAGACGATTGACAAATTTTTCTACATCTGCTTTTGAAAGAACCATTTTGGCTGTGTTTGCAAAGTCAGAAAGCTAACAAAGATTTCTGGCAAAGATACAAAGTTTCATAATTCCGAGAAGACGATTGAACGGATTTCGAAAGCTCACCATGCCAAAGCAGAAACTAGACTGCGCAAGCGCTAACTCATAATTCGCGTACTAAAGGTGGGAGGCACTTAAAACGAAGAATTCTACAAAGGTGGGAGGTATATATTAGGAAAGATGGGAGGTACTCAATCAATTGCATTACTTACAATGGAATTTTTAGCATGCTTGCAGGTATTGCGATTTTTCTAATCAGTTACACGCAGAGTTGAAAGAATGCTCGACACGTTTTCCTTTTATCTTGATCTGTTGTTTGTACATAAACAATTCTGAGTTTTTATTGTTATTTTAATTGAACAAAACATGCAGCCACATGCACCAACAAGCATGCGCAGTGTTTGAAATTGAATGGATGTTTTGTTTTGATTTAATTACCGCCAAACTAAAACTGGACGAACATCACATCATCGAGGTCTTCAATTTTGGATTTGCAGAAATGGCTCCGATTGGGTATGGATTCTGGGGTAGACCAACAGCTACCATGGACTGGTGTGAAGAAAATTACATAGTAACCCCGCTCATAGCAGAATTTTGTAAGTTATTCTCGTTGTTATGGGGCGTTGTTTGTTATTCATCATCTCAACTTAGGCCCGTTTCTTGTGACTTTGAAATATTGCATTTTTCAGGGAATACAATAAGCAATTGGATAATGATAATTCCGCCAATCATTGCTGGATGGGTTTCCTGGAAAAACCAACTCGAATTGAGAATTATTTTGTCATATTTATCGATTGGGTGTAAGTTTCTTTATGTCATTGTATAAAAGGGGGTTTTACCGTAACGTATAACGTAATACGTATTCTGCTCATTTAAACAAACATTTAACTAATCTATAGGTATAGCGATCTCTATCTTCTTATTTTTTTCTAGTGGTAGGTTTGGGGTCGTTTGCATTTCACTGCACTCTGCTCTACAACATGCAGGTAAAAGTTGTTTTCAAATTATACTAAAAAATAATTAAATTTTGAGAGTGGCTTTAGAATTTTTGTCTGCGTGCCAAATGCTTTATTGCAGAAAGAAAAGCTGATAATAAGAGAAAAAACTTTGCAAATTGATGTGAAAAGTTTCTTAAAAATTGTTTCGCCCATCTTCCTTTTCCCCCAGCCCACTAAGACGTTTTGCCCAACCCATCGTGGTTGTTTCACCCAATCTGAAATGACACAGACAACTCCCCCAATTTTGTCATTGGTGATTGTTTTAGTGAAAATAATAGTGATAAATAGCAAGTATTTCAGTTGGGTGAAATAACCAAGAATGTTGGGCCAAAAGTCTAGCTTGGGCGAAAAGGAAGCTGGGCACTTCCAACCTATTTATAATAAAGAAAAATGAGGAATCAATATATAGGTTGGGCAAGGTTGGGGGAATCAACCTGATACATTGGGGTTTCTTATGAAGAGTTTCTTATAAAAAGTACGTGTTCCTCAAAATGTCAATTTTATTATTTGTTTCAGCTGCTGGATGAACTGCCAATGATTTATGGAACTTGTATTTTACTTTATGGAATGTAAGTAAAAACATTTATAATACTTAATCCATGTGTTAAGTTATCATACAATACATCACATATTTGCACTAACTATATATTGATTTACTTATTTTTCTTTTTTATAAATAGGTTGGAAGTGAATAGCAAAGAGAATGTGATGAATCATCAACTTGTTATATTTCTTTCATTTTTGAGTTTTCTCATCTCTGTCGTAAGTTAACTATTTGAGTTTCACTTCATGATTTTATATCCCTTGTCCGAAAATGTTTCTGCTGTTTACCACAAATCTGAAATTTTATATCCCTTCATTTACATTGATTTCTCTATTAAATTTTATTCTAAAAATTATATCTCTTTCTACAGGTTTATTTGGTTGTTATAAATCCATTATTTTTTCTGGTAATTTGCTTCAAAATTATTTGATATTATCAAAAACATTATTTCATATTTCATTTTAAAACTATCCTTTATACATTTAGAATAGTAAAGTTAAGTAAAGTAATGAAAAAAGGTAAAGTAAAGAAGTAAAAAAGAGTAAATAAAAAGTGAAAGTAAGAGTCAAGTAAAAGAAAATTTGAGTAAAAGTGAAGTAAAAGTAAAATAAAAGTAAAAGTTAAAGTTAAATAAAAGTAAAAAGAGAAAAGTAAAGAAAGTAAAAGTAACGTTAAAGTTAAAGCAAAGTAAAAGTAAAAGTAGAATAAAAGTAAAAGTAATGTTAAAGTTAAAGTAAAGTAAAAGTTAAAGAAAAGGTAGAGAAAAGTAAAGCGAAAGTAAGAGTTAAAGTGAAGTAAAAGTTAAAGTAAAGTAAAAGTAAAATCAACAGTAAAGTAAAAGTAAAAGACTAACAGGAGAGTAAACGTGAAAGTAAGGTAGAGTAAATAGTAATGGTAATAGTAAAAGTTAAAGTAAAAAAGTAAAGTACCTAAAAATGAAGTAAAAGTAAAAGTAAAATAAATAAAACTTAAAAGTAAAGTAAAAGTAAAATGAAAGTAGAAGTAAAGTAGAGTAAATAAAAAGTAAACGCAAAGTAAAGTTAATAAAAAGGTAAAGTTATAATGAAAATAATAATAATGAACCATTACTCACAGGAAAGCTATGGTTGATTATACTATTTCTGATAAAATGCATTTTCTCTTGAAGCTTTCTTATGGATTTCTGGCAATATCTCTCTTTATCTTGACAGTTTATAATTATAAGTAAGTTTCACATGTTATTAGTATTTAAATTGATAAAACATTCTTTAATATTTTTATTATTTTAATCATTGATCATTGATCATCAAGATCTTTAGGGCAAGATCATTGCTTCATTCTATCATTGAAGCATTTCGGAAACCGTCCACAAAAACCAAAAAACTCCCTTCTGACTGATGCATTTCAATCCGAATCTTGGTTTATATTCCCCTCTAGGCGATTGTTTTGATCTGTTTTTGATTTTATACCCTAATACGCAAAGGTGCTTTGGCGTCATGGGGTAATCCAGCTGACCTGTGGTGTCAGGAGTTCAGTGTGGTCAGGGTTCGAGACCAGCCACGGTAGCGTCACGGCCATGGACGAGGCCTCGATTAGTTAACCTACTATTGAGACCCTAGCGACTGGCGCTAAAAAACCATTTCACCTTCACCTTCACTCTGAGGAAAAAAGCCTTTAAGTTTGCCCTGCAATGTTTTGGATTTGCGTCGAAATTGTAAAGTTCTGTATAATGTAGAAATTATTAAGTTCATAACACTCTATCATTTATTTCCAGAAAATACCAGGGATCATTTGCTTTGCTCATTCTTTCTGTTTCAAGGTATGCCAGTTTTTTTTATCCTTAATGATTGAAGGGGTATCTGATTTGTTTTATTGATTCAGCAGCGTCATTCCTTGGGGGCGGGAGTCCGAGAGGCAGTTGGGAATGTTGGGAATGCCCTTTGAATATCAAACGTATAAATCAAAGTTAAAAATTAAGTTAGGTGAAGTCTGTGTACCAGGAGCACGAAGAAATTACCTGTTATTGCAGAAAGAAACCTACTTAGCAGGCATTGTTTTGAAAATAATGGTTATCAACACACCCCTGAAACTAAGCTATATCAATCTGTTACCATAGACACAGATTATGCCGAAAAATATGCAACATGTGCTCTCTGCTTAATGTGCAATAGAATTTTCGTGTAAAAGCAAATTCTTTGTTTTGTTTTCAGTTATGGTCTAGGTTTTCTTCTATGGAATATCGACAACAATTTCTGTCCACAAATGAGGTGAAAGTTAAAAATTAAAAATTCCTACCCTCTGTTAGCATCTCTATGCAACTATTTTAGCACTATGAACAATGCGAACATTTCATAAAAATTTTCCCTTTTGGTTGGCATTATCAGAATATAAACTTTAATTGTTTTTTTTTTCAGGTATGCTAGAGACACCTTGCCTCTGCTTGCTAAACCTCTTACCCAATTGCATGCATGGTGGCATACTTTGGCTGGTGCAGGAACGTATATCTCTGTATTGTATGGGTATGCATCTTTCAGTTTGGTATTAGCTTATGTTTTAAGCCTGATTTTCATATGATCATACTGTTAAGATCATTCAAAAATCTTGCAATCGGTATTTAGGCCCCGCTTTATACGTTTTCAAATGAAAACGCAATGATTTCTTTGCGTTTTCACTTCCCGCCTACACGAAAACGCAAACTTTTGAAAACCGAACGGTTTCCAGAGTGGAATCTTTTGAAAACCCAACTTTCCCGTGTAAACACTGAAAACGCAAACATTTGAAAACGATGCAGCAAAAACAATAACTTTCTGTGGCTAATTGGTATTGAATTTCAGAATTTACAGTTAGAAAACGTGATGTCATCGTTTACAGACGCAAAACTTTTGTCAATGTGATGTCACAGACGCAAAACTTTTTATATGTTTTCATTGGACTGAAAATGCAATTTTTTGAAAACGTATCCATGTAGACGGGGGCTTAGTATGACCAAAGACTTTCCACTATTTCTTGCTGCTATCTACATTTTATACTTTATATGTTGTGATAACGGTATCTCCTAGTTGCATTCACTATTAAGCATAAAAAATGCTAAAGATAGAAAACGGTTAAAAAAAAAATGCTAAACAAAACGAGAAAAATAGTCGTGAATAGTCAAAACCAAGAGAAAAAAACAAAGGGGCATTTCACTCTTCAAAAAGTGTACGAGACTTTTTTGAAAGAAAACAATTTCCGAGGGATTTCCGTTAAAACAATGGGATTTTCAGCAATTGCGTACGAGATTTCAATGGAGTGAATATCCTCGAATAAAACCTAAATCGTAAAACCCAAACACGACCTCTCTTCAGACTGGTATCTTCTCTGACCATAAATCGTTGCTTTTCTAGCGCCCACCTAAGACTGACATGTCTTGGCCATCAACCAATTTTAAAGGTAAAAAAATTGTTTGGCCATGTTTGTCAAACATTGCTTGTCACACATTTTCGTTTTCAAACATTTTTTGCTTTATACTTTACAAGCAAAAAATGTTTTTGAAGATTTCTAAAGCATTGATCGTCTTTTTCTCTCCACTCAATTCTAACTTACGCTCCATTCTAATTTCCTAATATTTTTCCAGATATATTACCGATTTCTTCCTATAATCGAAAAGAAAAATGGTAAAACAGTTCCTGAAACGATTGAAAATAATAACTATTTTGGTCGACAATCACGGCAGAATGGACTTGCAAAAGTACTAGCGAAGTAATATAAGTATCGAAAAAATAAAATAACAACCAAAATATTAACACAGTAAATATAAACCATTATAATTTGCTCGTTTGCATTTATATTTTAGGCCTGAACAAACAGTCAAACATTATTTGTCAAACATTTAAAATTTGCTTATCAAGCAATGTTTGAACGTTTGGCCATGTCACAAAACACTGGTTCACACAAGCAAAAAATGTTAAACGAACATGGTTTTCCGACGTACCAAATTTTCAGACATGTTCGAAATTTCAAATGTTTCACAAACAATGTTTCACCAGAATCGTTTAACCAGGCCTGACAATAGTTCTGAGGCCCTGGCCAAACGATCAAACATTGTTTGTCAAACATTTTTTGTCGAACAGTTGAACTTTGTTTGTTAAAAAAAATGTTTTATTGTTTTCATGTTTCAAATGTTTATCGTCACAAAACATTGTTCGTCAAGCACACGATCTTTTTAACTTTTCAAAAATATTGCTCCACAATTTCTTTGCCAGGCAATGTTTGTGACGTGGCCAAACATTCGAACATTGCTTGTGAAGTAAATCTCAAATGTTTGAATAACAATGATTGATGGTTTGGGCAGGGTATTACATTTGCTTTTCTTTAGTTTCGTTATTTTGTTATAAATAGTGGGTGTTAGTTTTTATTTCCACTAAATTAGACATTTATAAACATTAGGAGTTTTTCGTTTTAAGTTGTTTAATGGTACTATAGTTTTATTTGTGGGTTGTATAATATTTAATTACTGTAATGCCGATTAATTCTTACAACACGTTTTTCTTATAAGAAATCCATAGTTCAAAACCTATTCCTTTAAGTTTCTTCATCTTTGGAGGGAGCTGAAAAAGTAGACATGTCCGAAATACGTTTGAAATGAGTTATTTCTTCATCTTTTAATTAAAAAAAGTTTGAATCTCAAAATTTTCTTCATTATTATGGTGTAGTTCTAGTTTCTTAAATTTCATGAATAACAATGCTTGTAAGCCAGTTTCTTTTAAGCAAAAAAAAACGTGTAGTAAAAGCTGGTGTTGTAGAAAATTTTGCATTTGATAAAATATTTATTGCACTGTAAACACTTAACATTTTAAGGCACTATGGTAAGGATCTTGCGTGCATATGAGACTTTTGTTCGAGGTATTTTGCATCAGATAATATCTTCGTGGCAATTGAGATGCGTTTTTGCTGCAGTTTATTCTGCCAAATACCATTTTTTCGCAAAATAACTTTGGACTGCACTGGTTTCGTGCGCCATTCACCAATCCGTTTATTTACGTTTCTGAATAGCGAATCAAAACGCAGCGTTTCTGATCGCAGGATAAAACCACGGTTTCTTGATTGGCTGGTGGGCGGGCGGAAATGTGTCTTTCAAAACGCATCAATTCCTGTCGCGTTAGCTCATTGCAACGCTTAGCTTCGCAACGCTACCGTTTCTGCAAAAAGCGAGGTGGAGAAGTTCGCTATAATAGCGTTTTAAAACTAAAGATTTGCAGCTGAGTATTGTAAATTTGAACCCTCTAACACAACATATTTTTCGGTAACAGATTTATTTCCACTCTGCTCTGTACAATGCGTTCTAAGGTCCTGGCGAAACGTTGAAACATTGTTTTTCAAACATTTAAGATTTTCTTGATAAACATATGTTTGACAGTTTGGCTACATCACAAAACATTGCCCGTCAAAATTTTTTACTTAATATAAGCATAAAATGTTTATGAAGTTTCTCAAAAACATTGCTGAAAGAATGCCGCTTGTCAAGCAATGTTTTGTGACGTGGCCAAACGGTCAAACATTGCTTGTAACGCAAACCTCAAATATTTACACAAACAATGTCAATGTTTGATCGTTTGGCCAGGGCCTTGACCTTCTGATTTTGTTCTATCTGAACAATTTCGCAAAAACGGTAAACGTTTCGGAGGTTTTTTTCTGAAAAGGCAAAACCTATTTAAGTTCAGGATCCATTCAGGCTCGCCTAACTTATTGATTAGGACATACTCGGGCCAAACCAACAGTAAACCTCCAAAAATTTGGCATATGCTGATGTGATCGGGGTCTAAGTTTCCTACAATAAGCAAGGCAGCTTGATGCGGTGAGGAGAATCTAGCATTAATAATGATTTGATATGGAAAATGCCTGGAAAACAACAATGTAATATCCCCACATTACACAAAAATGAAAAGAGAATTCGACAATTTTATTCAAGTTCTGAGGTATAACATAGATTTAAAAGCATATTTCATTACAGCTATTTGCATAAGATAAGAAAATTCTTTCATACACATCAAAAAAGACAAGAACCAACAGTTTGGAGTTTTAATTGCGGGTCGAATTCAAGCAACGAGCGAATGACGACCTTCCTGCAGGACTCTGCTGGGTGTCCCAACCGTCGGCGATCAGTGGCTCGAGAAGCCTGCGGCTCCACCGAAAAGAAAAGCGCGAAATCTGAAATCTATCCAATAGGTGAAATCTTTTGCGCAAAGAACTTCTGCGGCAAAAAGTACAATTGGCGACCCTCCTGCAGGACTTTGCTCAGTGCCAACCGTCGGCAATCAACTGCAGTAGCTCAAGAAAGCCAAGCTTCTGCGGCGAAAAGTGCAATTGGCGACCATCCTGCGGGACTTCGCTCAATGCCCACCGTCGGCAATCAGCTGCAGTAGCTCAAGAAAGCCACGGCTTCGCGATAAGAGCTTCTGCGGCAAAAAGTACAATTGGCGACCATCCTGCGGGCTTTGCTTAATGCCAACCGTCGGCAATCAGCTGCAGTCGCTTGAGAAGACTATAGCTTCGCGTGAAGAGCTTCTGCGGCGCAAAGTACAGGCCATACAACGCTCGTCATTGCTACGACGAACACACGAGCAGCAAACGCAGTATTACGGATATTAGCTGTTGACCTGCACCTGCAGTCGTTGTATGATGCATTTTTTAAATATTTTCTCGTACCTATACGCGTATAAAATACGGCGCTGGGAAACTCGATCGCCGCTCGATCACCGCTACGTCGCTGCAAGGTCGACTTCGTGCAGTTTAACCGCTTCAAAGGTAGGACACCGAAGGGCCGTCGCTGTGTTAGAAGTTCATAAGAATAAGGCCTTACTAAATTGGAGAAACGATCGACTTATTGGTATCTTGTCTCACAACAGTTTGCACATTTGAAGAGTAAAGTTGAAAGAAACTTAAACAAGTAATTAAATGAAAATGAAACAATTTAAAAACTTTACAAATTCAAGACTTAATAATAATATATGTATAAAATTCAAGTGCAGCATTGTAATTAAGTTCTTGATGATGAAGTTTCTGTGATTTTTCGCACCACATCTTTCGCATGAACAGTGCAATGGAAAATTGACGAAAATCAAACGAGAAACATTTAATCGTTTAAAACAAGCAAAGAAAATAGTTTGAAGAAATTATTTTGACCATAGAGGGAATCTTACAATATACGAAACTGGACCGACATAAATTTAGATTCCTATCCTTAAAAGGCCCTGTTTGTTTTAGACGGTTCTTAATCAAAACGCTCTACATTAATCTTGAAAACAACAGGTTTTCCAGAAAGCATCGGGTTTTAGAGAAACCGAACACAAATTTACAAAGAGTACGATAGTCTGAAAATCCGACATTACTACGTACCAGGCCCACAAACCGGTGCGTCCGTTAATATTGGTGCAGACGTCGCGGTAACTTTTAGTTGACGATGACGGAAAAGATGATCGATAGGAACACTTGAAAATTCATTTACGAAGCTGATCGGTTAGCTTCGATAGAGTAACGGTAACTATGGTCGTAAATTTACGCCCTTGTATTAACATCGCATTAAATTCGGATCGACAAGTGCCAATCATAAAGTAGCGCTGAGTTGGCATTGTGTTTTAAACACCAATCAGCTTGCGGGATACAGCGGGAAGACCAATAGAATCAATTGAAGAGTCCAAGTGAGAAAACGAACTCTTTCTGTCTACACTTTTTTCAGTCTTCAGTTAAACCTGTTGGTCTTCCCTTCCGCTAACTGCTTGGTGTTTAAAACACAATGCCAACTCAGCGCTACTTTCTGATTGGTGTTTTCGATCAGCACCTGGGTAGAACTCAAATTCATAAAAAGAAGGCCTAGGGGCTTGGGAGAACGTACTTTAAACTGCTAAGCAAAAAAGAGGAGCGATATCAACATCTGAAACACTGCTAGCAGCGCATCAGATTAATGAATCTGACAGATTAAGACTAGCTTTTAAGTTTTAGCGTATTTACAAATTTTGATTCAATCAAGGAAAAAAACGATCAAAATTTATACAATGAGATTACGACTGAAAACACAAAATTCTGAGAAGTAAGCTACTAATTTCGAAGTATTTAATTTTAAAAACAAGCTAATGTTTATATGTTCAAGGAAATTAATTCACCGTACCATGATAATATGGTTAAAAGTGCTGCTTACAATCTGACACCACAAATGTTTTGTTGAACGATATCAGTGTCCTTTTATTGTATTAAAATTAAACTTATTGTCGCGAATGAGGTAATATCTACATGTATCTACACATAACTAGAGGCAAACAGCAATGTGCCTACAAAATACAAAGAAATCACTCAGCACCAGGCATCACATCGCTGGCAATGCCAAAAATGCAGGAAAACAGAGGCAGAGTAAGGCCCTGTTCCCGGGGGGGGGGGGGTAACTCCCATATGTATGGGTACGGGGTGTGCCATTTTTTGAGGTACCATTTTAGGGGTGGAAAATAAATTTTGGGGTATCAAATTTGCTAAAATTACAAACTTGGGGTATCATTTTTTCATAAGATGATCAATTTTGATAAAGTCACAATAACTGCCAAATAAATTCCAGCTGTATAACCCTAGAAACAGACTTTTGAGTATTTCTATGTACTAAATTCATATTTCTTTGTGAACTTTGGGGTACAAATTTTCATAAATTTTGGGGTCAACTTTTTATTACGAAAATGGCACACCCCTGTCACTGATCTATTGAAGTTACCCCCAGGGCCCTCTTCACACCACACTGGGTAGCAAGCATTTTCTTCTAAATCGTAGCCTTTGCATAGCAACAGCTCGCGCTACTCTCAATTAGCCGACGCCTTGTTGGAAACAGAGGGCAATTGGATGCTCTGTTCAGAATACACTTTTGACGTTTGGCCATGTCATAAAACATTACAAAGCAAGCATTAAATGTGGCGCAATGTTTTGGAAAATTTCAAAACATTTTCTGATAGCGGAAAAGGTGAGGAATGTTTTGCGACGTGACCAGCCGGTAGAACACTTGTTTCGCAAACAAATTTCAAACATTTGCCAAACAATTTTTGAACGTTTGACAAGGGCTTAATACTTGCCCAGAGAATTTTTGTTCAGTTTTTTGTCCACCCTGTGTCAAGGAATCGGCATTAACTGTGCATTGCAAACATATACTGATTGGAGTCTAATTGGATTGGAGCAGAATTGGGGCAAACCACTTCCCAATCGTCAACTGGTTTGGGCTCTGGTATCGGCCACAAAATCTGCCACAATATTGGCAATTGGGGCACTGAAACAAGATCCCGAATCGAAACCAAATTTTCTAAGCAAGGGAATGCAAATAATTTCGTTGAACACTGTCAGGAAAGATCCAATGCAGTATTTAGACATTTTGGTGGTTTTTATAACATGTTTTCGACATGGTTTCTGGCCTACTTCAGTGTGATACTATGTTAAAATAATGCCTTAATTTTATCAATTCTATTGAACGAGCAGCAAATAAAATGGCGAATAGACTCTGATCGTGAGAAATCAAGTACTGCCGAGAACGAGGCCTGATATGTGCTATTTAGGAACTATATTTGCAATTTATTAATCATCATGCAAACAAGCAAACTGTGCTATTTCTTAAGGTTTATCGCTCAGTTTTTTGTCAACCCTCAGTCAATTTGTGGCGTAAAGTGTGCAGTGCAAACATATACTGATTGTCTAATTACGAAAATGAAATCACAAAAAAGACACAAACATATGAGAAATTAAAAATTAAAAAAAGCACGCAGAAATACAGGACTCTTACTAACAAAGCATGCTTTGAATCTAAATGAATGGAATAAAAGAGAGACACTCACAATTCGACAGCTTCTTTTATGATGCTGGTGTTGGGACAGTTTTGGCATTGTTGGACTGCGGATCCACGTTACTTGATTCAACAGCTGGTTGAGTTGCATTGCTATTTGTGGAATTTGTTGAATTCTGCGCACGAATATGTGCAGGTATCAACTTATGATTGCTTGCTGACATCATGCTGAGCTCTGAGAAAAGCAAATATAAAAATAAATAACATTCATATGACAATAAACACAGTATATTTGTTTACAACTAGGGCAATGAAAGTTTGCAATAAAGGGGTGAGCTCTGGGTGCTCTCTTTAAGATGGCAAACAACTGTAAACTGTGACATCTAAATCTTATTCTGGCGGCCAGTGAGAAAGCCAGTTGCCCCAGACTGGGAGGGTCAGAATTTTACAGAAATAAACCCCCTGCTGTCCAGCTTGAAACTTTTCCGAAGAGAAAAAACTCGTAAATAATAAAAGTGAGAGTGAAAAAGTAAAATTCCTAGCACTAAAGCTTCTTAAAGTTTTGGTGATCTAAGGCCCTGGCTAAATGATCAAACATTGTTGGTCAAACATCCGAGATTTGCTTTACAAGCAATGTTTGACCGTTTGGTCACGTCACAAAACATTACTTGACAAGGAGAATCGTTTAGCAATGTTTCGAAAAACTCAAAAATGTTTGACGACCAGACGACCAATGCTTTTCGATGAGGTCAACGGTAAAAAATTTTATTTGACAAACAAATCCCACATGTTTAGCAAACCAAGTTTGATCGATTTGATCGGCCTAAGAGTCTCAATTTTTAATTACTCATATTAATGATAGTTACCTTCCGGTGTGAAGTTAAAAAGTTGTGGCAATTCTCTTCCATTAGGCAATCGTGTATTGGGATCTCTCAGTTCTTCGAAGAATGGAAATGAACATGCTTCTAATGGCGCCACTCTACTTGTTGGCGTGTATTCAAGTAATCGACCGGTCAATGTAATGGCTTCTTGTGGTATTCTGGATCTAAATACCTAGGAATTAATTATGATTATGATTATTGATATTTTAGCATCCAGTTGTACAGAACGTCAAGATTGTGGAGAAAAGAGGTAAAGTGTCAGAGAATGGGATTTCTCAGAGTATTAACGTTAGAAACATGTCAAAATGATTGACTAAGACGGAATAACAGCTTCAAGGGTTTTGTCTCTGACACTCAGACCCTGTCGAGAATCAAAGTCAGAAGTATCTAGGCCGAAACAATTGACTAAGGTGGACATATTATCAGATGCGAATCGAAATGTGGCAATCAGAGAAGTGATGCTGGATTTGTATCTTGTTGTGTTACCAGTCAATTCACGGGATACAGTAGGAAGACCAATATAATTAAAATTACTCCAAATGAGAGTCTTATTCCTCTCAGTTCATGGGTTGAAAGCTAGATGATTTGCTCCTATAAACATGCTTAATACTCTCAGGCCTCGAACCCCTATTTATCATACTGTTGACTGTTTTAAGTAACAAAAACAAGCAAAACATAGCCAGTAAGGCTGTTTGGCGAAATTACCAAGAGTGTTGGGTCAAAAGACCAGCTTGGGCGAAAAACAGTTGGGTGATACTTCGCCTTAACTCCAATTAGTTAGTTTTAGTTAGTTAGTTAGCTAGTTGGCTAGTAAGTTAGTTAGCTAGTTAGTTAACTAATTAGTTAGTCAGTTAATTTGTTAGTTTGTTAATTTGTTAGCTAGTTTGTTAGTTACTTAGTTAGCGTGTTAGTTAGTTAGTTAGTTAGTTAGTTTGTTAACAAGTTAGATAGTTTGTTACTTATTTTATTTGTTAGTTAGTTAGTTAGTTAGTTAGTTAGTTAGTTAGCTAGCTAGTTAGTTAGTTAGTTAATTAGTTAGTTAGTTAGCTTGTTAGTTAGTGAGTTAACTAGTTAGTTAGTTTTATAGCTTATGTTAACTAACTTACTAACTAACTAACTGGAGTTCAGAAGAATTTGCTTGATACCCTTTAATCAAGCACTCGAGATTAACTATGTAATAACAGAAAACTAACCTTAGACCATGGATGTGGTTTGATTTGTGGGAACTTGAATTCTGTGTAATGTTGATTCATTTCTCTGATCTGTTCTCTTGTTGGCGTTCCAAGAACTTTGATAATTTCTACTAATTGATCAACTCCACTGTCTCCAGGGAATATCGGTTGGCCTAGCAACAGCTCTGCTAGAACACATCCTGCAGACCATGTATCTAAGGAGAAGATTATTATTAAACTAGAAGCAATTGTATAAGCTGGATAACCACCAAATCGCCATACATTTGAGGTCCAGCCGCTGCTGTGTTCTGGTCAGCTTGCCACACCTTGGTGGTCAACTCACCTCATGAAAGCTTTCTAGAGGGCTTTTTAGAGATTGGCTAAAAGATATTGGGGGCATTGCCCCCCAATCCCAGTTGATATGGCCGCTTGCAAGTTGACCAGTTACTGTTTGGTACACTAACGATTGCACCATTAAGACCCCAATTTTTATGTCAAAATGCATAACAGTACATCTGGTCTGATACAATGGTCGGAAAATTAAATTGTGAAGAATTTCAAAGAGCAATAAGTAGTTGATTTGGATAAAAGTTGATGGGAAATTGTGGTGGTCTGCGCATATCTTACCAATATCTACAGTGTAATCTGTAGCACCAAAGATCAATTCAGGTGCTCTGTAATATCTTGAACAAATATAAGCAACATTTGGCTCTCCTTGGATTAATTTCTTTGCACTAAAATATAATAATATATTCATTAGCTCATTTATCATTTACTGTAATGCATCTATTAAATTTGAGTTTCTCAACATTTAGGGAGTCTTTCTGTAATTTAGGGGGGGCATTCAAATGATGGAGGGGTTTATTTTGAAATCAACTGTACGTGAAATGGTGTTGTGAAACAGCTTGAGCTAAATTTTGCTACTTAAGGGCACATTCTTTTGAAGGGAATCAGAGATTTGCTTTGCTATTTTGATTCTTCGAAGACATGGAAATGAAGAAAAACAAAAAGAACTTATTGATTTGTCCTTCCAAGTATCAATTCACTTGACTCAGTCAGGAAAAGTGAAAAAGCCTTGCGACTGCAATGACTTAACACTTCACCCCTGGTCTGGATGCATTAGCATATAGCAGGGTGCAGCCACACACAACCAGGTACCCAATTATACACCTCGGTGGATAGAGGTAACAACTTGCCCAAAGTTGTCATCTCTGCAATACAAGTGGAAAGACCGTGGCTTGAACCCACAACATTTTCCTTGTAAGTCCAGCACACTAACCACTGCACCACAGAGACCACTAATGTTTGGAAAATAATGGTAATATATAAAACTATAACCAAATAGGCTTATCTACTTGCCTTCCAAAGTCACACAGCTTCAGAACAGCAGTTTCTGGATTCAACAATAAATTTTGTGGTTTTATATCTCGATGACATACACCAGTTGAATGAATATAGGACAAAGCTCGAAATAATTGATACATGTATAGCTAGAAAAGGAACACCATTTTATTAACAAGCAGTTATGCGTGGGCTGAAACATACAATATTAACCAGGAAGAACTAGCTTTAACAAGATAGTGATAATCCTAAGATTATTACATAACTGCTCTCTTCAGCTTTGCTTAGTGGATTAAAGCATGGTATACACTTTTAGGACTTAAATAAGATTCCGAAAGATTTCGGATTTTGAAATTCAAGAGAAACTATCTTAACATAAGCATGCTTTTCTTTTTTTATATTACACCATCTTATCAATCTTATATCTTCTATTGATATATGATTGAGCCTATATTTCAGCAGCAATGTCATGTTAACTTAATGAGCGGCCAAATGATAGCGTAGATACTTTGTTTTGTTTGAAATGTATTTCAGGAAGCAAATAGGTAAAAGATTGACAACAGTGTGAACTTAGACACATGATCTCTTGGGCCAGCTCTCGAGGTAACAGGACAAGTCGGCCCACTACAAAGTTGACCCACCACGTGTTAGACAAGCGAGCCCTTTATGAGTTAGACATGTCGGCTTGTCAGCATTTACCTAATTGGCCCACAAAAATATAATGAATTGTACTACGTAGTGGGCTGACTTGTCTTGAATGCGCTCTGGATCAGTACCCCTCTCCAATGAACTTGGATGCCTCTGTTTTAAACCAATAACTAACCAAACATCTCTTCTACTTAGTTAAGAAGACACAGTATTACATGGCAATCTTCATTATGAATTTACGCAGAGAAAAATATGTCACCTTTATGTACATCATCGGGATTGTTTGTTTGTTTTTGCTATAATGCCTTGCAACTCTGTAAACTGTCTCTGGAACATATTCCAATACGAGGTTCAGATACACCTCATCTTTCTACAAAACAAACAGAAAAATTTACACAATAAATTTTAAAAAACTTACAAAGTGCATAAGAGAATGGTGTTTCAATCAGACAAGGACTTCTGGAAAATTATATCAATTGTGCTCCTTCTTTATGGTTACTTTACATCATGTAGAAATCAGTGGAAAAGTTGATCCTGTGTAGAAGCTGACCTAAAATTTTGTATTTTGGTAACCTTGCACCCCTTGTATTAGTCAAGTGCTGTTTTAACAGCCAAATGACAGGTCTTGAAACCTTGACTTGTACACTACTACATATGGTACTCAACAAGCTTGTACAAAATAAAAAATTTCATTTGTTTTGAAATGAAGATTCTTACTTTTTCACCACTGGTGTAGAAGAAATATTCCAACTTTACAATATTGCAATGATTTAGTTGCCTCATTATTTGCAACTCTCGATTCTGAAAAAAAAAACAAGAAAAATAATCATTTAGACAGACAGCTTTTACAATTTACCCTAAAAAAGGAGCTTACAATTACAATGAAAAAACTAGCTAAAGCACGCCAGAATTTACGCAATGACCCACATCCCCCACAGGCAATTAATCAATGTTTGAATGCTCTGGAAAAGATGAAATTTTCTTTACATGACTGTAATGTCCATTTTTTAGTCAGATAAGCACAGGTTCGCTAATATTCAAGAGTGAAGAAACAAAGTGGGCTTAATTGCTATAATCTGACCAAATCAAGATGTATTGAAAGATTGATGGATAGAATTCTGCATGTAGGTGTGAAGCATGTTTTGATCTTTCCATCCAACCTATGCAATAAATAAGAGTGGAACAACAGTTCCCTTTGGCTGATGATGGAGGACAGATATCACCTGAAAGGTTGTCCAAAAATCAAAGGCTTGTCAAGATGAGTGGCGATTATCATGTCTTATACCGTGTCAGACACAGTCTTGATAAGTTCCGATGTATTTATACATAAATTTTTAAAATCATGTTTCTAAATTTGTTTGTGACTTCTCAATAAACAGAACTGACCTTGAATCTTTTATCTTGTAAAACTTTCTTAATAGCAACTAATTCTCCATTTTCAACAAGACGTGCTTGATAAACAACTCCAAACGATCCATTGCCAATTACTTTTGTGTCACAGTAACTCACTTCATGAGCTTGATCAGGAGTTGAGCCAGTTGTTGCAATAACTGTTGTCATTTTGCCACCATCTTTATCTCCTACAAAAATACAATTTATCTAATTATAAAGAACACTTTAGCAACATTAGTTGTGTAGTGAAGGGTCGCAGGAGGGACAAGAGCCCCTGGCACCACCATAGGGGTTCCAAAA
Source organism: Chrysaora quinquecirrha (assembly GCA_014526335.1). Lineage (NCBI taxonomy): Eukaryota > Metazoa > Cnidaria > Scyphozoa > Semaeostomeae > Pelagiidae > Chrysaora > Chrysaora quinquecirrha. Next base: position 2,004,821 of record JACTAT010000022.1, read on the forward strand.
CTGTTAAGTTTTGTAATAACTTGAGAGACGAACAATCAAAGAATTGAAAGAGATTCATGTCTGCCCCTGGGTACTGATTATGCTTGCTATGCCATGGAGCAAGATATGATGGTAATTTAGTTAAGTGGACTCATTTAGGTCCTGATGGGTTGTCCAACTCACTACAAAATGGGGCAGAACTACCACTCTCATTAAAACAGTTTTGCATTTATGTTTAGCCCAGGCATAATCAATGCAGCTGGGGTGTTGTGTTGAACTTCCTTCAAAAAACCTTCATTCAAAGTAATGAAGCAGCAAAACTTGGGTTTCTAGTTTGCTCATGTTGGTCCAAGTTGGTTCACTGGCCAAATCAACCCAGTGGGGGTCAACTGAGCACCAAACATCATCCAATATTGAGGCTGCCACCTCTTAAAGTGTTTTTGTTTAATCTGCCAAGACCACAGGGATAAGGTTGAATAATAGATCTCTAAAATAGGTCTCCAGAAGGTTGTTTGAAAAGAATTGACCGTAAGTGCCTGATAGCAATCTGCAGGGATTGTCAAAAAAAACAAAGTACCTAATTGCTTATTTCAAGAAAGGAAAAGTGAGACAGGTCTCTGAGTTAAAGTCACTATGGCTGTGAAAATCCAAAAGGATGACTCCTAATGATGCAATTAATATTAATATTATTGTGCAATAAGGCAATCTAAGCATCTGTCCTATTTTTGAAGCATGGAGCCTTGTATCTAAGTAACTATAAGTAAGCCTTGTTCCTTGTATTTCAGAATTGTCAAAAAAGTTGACAAAACTTACATTTTATCGACAATTTTAACTTTAAAATTTTAAATTTTAATATTGCGATTAATCTTGTCAAAATTCCACCCTTCAGTGCCATTGCCAAGGGAAAGGAGGCCTGGGGCACAGTCAAACCTCCAATAATTGCCAAGGTATGTTTGTATATTGCCTAAATCTTATGCAACAATTCCATTAGATACAACTCGCTTATAATTCTTCAACACTATGCCCCAATTTTATTTGACCACACCATTTTGCCCCTCCAATTTTGAACCTCGTGTAATTGGGGTAGGGTGTCCAGTACATTATCTATTCTAATTATTCACAAGTTGAGCAATTTTGAGCAAGAATATGGCCATTCTTAACAGATTGTTTTGAACTAAGAGGGGCTGCAGGGTGGAAACTTTGCTGTTTGGTGCACAATTTTCATGAAAGCAGTGTAAACATTGTCCCTATTGTTAAAAGAACAATAGCCTTAGGTGTGGGTGCAGACAAATTCCTGTCTTGCTGCAGCCCTTCTAGTCCCATTTCCTCCTACATCTATGACTCTGGCAAGGCCATTGCCACCAGGGGCACCGGAAGCATGGGGCTGTGGGGGCAGCTGCCCCCATGCCCTCTGAAAAATTGCCAAATCCTTTTATTTTCCTATTGTTTTGCCCAAAATTGTTGCATCTGCCCCTGCCGCCCTGCACTGCTTTCAGCACCCTTGACTGCCACTCTTGCTAAAGAAATGGTCCCAAGACAGCCTGATATGGTAACACAGTTTGGCAGATTGCTTTGAATTTGGCCACAACCCTTTCTGGCTGGATGTGAATGCAAGTTAAGGGAATAGCCATGGAAATAAAGACCTGGGTAAAGAACAATGAAAATGTTTTCATCTAAGTTTATTTTATTGATAGCTTGAGGCAGGATCTCAGCCACATAGCCTAGTTTTTTGCAGAATTATGCTTTTGTCAGTTTTATTGCCTTGTAATTATGAAAGAATTATAAGGGCATGTTAAGAGCAAGCTGAAACTTGTTCTCTGGACTTCTTGGCAAATTGCTCTTTAGATCAGCAAAGTTAATTGTGATCACTTTATTTCATACTAATTATTATTTAATTTTAAAGTTGTTCAGCTTAATCTTTATAATTAAAGCCAATAAAAAATATCAGAATAAAGGAAGGCCTAGCCCCAGCTGAGCTAACTTCCATGATGAACGATGCAGGCTCCGCACGCAGGGAGGATTAAAAAATATTATTTCGTGTTGCATTTTTACTTTTTTATTAAATTACCGAAAGATGCATTCAACACTTGTTTCATGCGAGCAGTTTTCTGCTCGATCGCACATTCGCATTAGCAGATTGATAACTTTAAACTCAAGATGGCACCAAATCGTTAAATAATTGAAGCAGTGCACTTACGACTGACTTTAATTCCAAACGACCCTGGAGACGGTTGTGACTTGCCCTGCTCATGAACAACAGATGTCGTTCTTGGCCTTCCACTCATAATAGCCTTATTTATCGATGTTTTTTGAATGCAAGATGGGAACAAAGTATGCCAAACAGTCACATTCCCACGAGTGCCCAGAAAGTAACTTTGGTCAACAGGTCAAAATGATAGCCATCACGCGTCCAGCAATGTTAGGCATCTAAAAGCTGTGCATAAAAGAACGGCTTTTCCTGTGGCTTCAAAGTTGATAAATCTCTTGATGAGTGAAAATAAAGGTTCTTGTAATAAGCTACTTTATTTCTGTATAATTTTTAATTGAGCATTTCGTGGATAAATTTCATTTCAGCTGAAGGCTTGTCAAAATTTTGTAGCTTTATCACAATGGCTGCTCTCGGTTCCTTCATACCCCCAGCGAACATCACGAACCAATGGCAACCCGAGCAGGTTTTTATCCTATCATTATCCAAATAGAGGCTACTTCAAAATGGTAGCTAGCAATAGAATTGTTGCGCATTTTGCGGTTTTTGCTTCGCTTTTTTCGGTCTTTTATTTTAGTTTTATAGGGTTTTATAGTTGCAAAATATGGCTAGCTAGACTACGAAAATAATCTCTGCGCTAATGTTCAATTTACACAAACTTCAGAATACTATTGCTTTTATCAGATTTCTAAAAATCCTGTACAATTTATTTTCCCCCGTTTTCATTAGAAAAAGACTTGCGAATTTATTGGCGTTGGATAAAATTTAAAATAGGGGATGTTCTCAGTTCTGGAAGGCCACGCGGCATGTTGCGTCTGAGGGAACCCGAAGTGATAGAATTGGGGTGCAAAAACACAAACTCGATATTCTCTAAACTTCGTTACACTCTGCTCTTACTGAAAAAATGGTAAATTAAGCTATCCACAAATATTTTCATTAAATTATCTAGAATAGATTCATTCTTGGAAAGTCAAGAAATTCTTCAAGAAATGTTTAGTATGTCAAAAGTCCCAAAACCGAAGAAATCCTACTAAAAAAGGATGGACCAGGAAAACTTTAGCTATAAACAAAATTAGTGTAACTGAAAACCACATCAATAAATACCTAGAAAGTTGAATTTATAATAAAGCGAAAAAATGTTCTCAATTTAAATTTTAGTTGACATTCAATCCCGACAAGCAGAGTTTCTAAATTTCTATAAAAAGGGCTTCAAGAGCGGTTTCTTATAAAAAGATTGTATTAGACAGCAAAGTAGGAGGCTTGTAATCTAAAAGGTCAATAGTAACGTTAATCATCAAAACCTTCTGCTTTCAAAGTATTGCGAAATGACGCTCGCAGGTATAAAATACGATTATTTCAGATTAAAATTGGAAGAAATATTATTGCCATATTTTAAAGAAATATAATTGCTATCCTTATTCACAGTGGAAAAATGAGTGCTTTTAAAAATCGTAAACAACAGCTGGTAATTTTCACACTAAAAATGGCTGACCTTTCATCTTGATTTCACAAGAAAATCTACGTCAGAAATTGGAGACACCTTTTATACTTGCTAAGAAAGAATTTAAAAGACTACATCGAAAATCCCAAAAATAATTATTTGATTAAATTCTTACTTGGAACATTTTAGGGAAAAATAGGTGCTGAAATTAAGAAACCGATTTCCTTTGCAATTGTTTCAACTTTTCTTTTTATTTCAACTGAACTTTTCTTTTTAATCAGATGGTGTTATGGTCTGTACTAAGGGGTTGTTATCTGCAGTTATGTGTTTAACGGATCTTCGAGGCCTTCAGGGCATTTTCCTTTCGACATTGATTGTTTTAAAGAAGAACTTAAGCTTTAGGTTTATGATGATAAAAGAACGTCCTTTTACAGCAGCAAAAATGCCATTCTACACAACAGAGAAGTATTTCTTTGCATTCAATTTCATGTCATGCCATTGCAAGTTACAAAAATTCGTAGCTAAAACGGCGAAATGCATTACAAAAAGGCAAGGAGAATATAAAGCATGAAGACGAATCGTCTGAACGCTTGGAGAAAGCAAACGATACAGTTGCAGATAAAATGGGAAGTAAAATTGAATGCTTATAAAATTAATACCTTTACAGGACGATCTTCTGAATTGAAATTGCAGAGGTGCTTGACATTTTCTGCTTTCACCAAAATTATCAGTATGCTCATTCTGTTGCATTTCTAACATTTTGCAATTGTTTCAAAGCAATCTGATAATTTTTCCAATTAAAAAATAGAACAATTACTCATATTTTCAGATGTAGACAATGAACCGATCTTTCTGCTAGCCAATGTTACTCTCTAGAACATGGTGATTTGAGCTGAGCAATTTTGATTTTGAAAGATTTTCCGGTGATTTTATCTCAAGTACAAACACCTGCCTGAATTTTGTAATCAAGCGGTACAATCAATACTCAAAAACGATTGGCTTTCAAGAGAAATGTCAGTGTGTTCTTCGCTCATCTTCGATTAATATTTTATGCTTTCAAACATGTGACTGAACCGATCCATTTCAGAATCATCATCGACTCTATCTTCCTGATTCTCGGAATGTGAAAATAGAAATTGAGCAATAAACTACAGTTCGACTGCTCACATTATGCTGATGAAGATTTTTGATTCATGACGACGATGTTGATCATAATCATGATGATAATGACGATGACGATGAAGATAATGATGATGTTGATTCTTGTGATGATGATGATGATAATGATGATGATGGTAATGATGATGCTGATGCTGATTCTGGTGATGATGATGATTATGATGATGATGATGATGATGATGATGATGGTGGTAACTATGGTCCTGATGATGATGATTGTGCTGATTACGATGATAATGATGATGACGACGATGATCATGATGATAATAATGATTCTGGTCATAATGGTGGTTGTGATCACGATGATTATGACAATGATAATGATTATGATTATGATGATCGACAATAATGACGATGATTGTGAGCAAGATTATGATGATGATGATTTTGATGATTTTGATGGTGATATTTATAATCGACGATGGTGGGATGGTGATGATGATGATTTCGATGATGATCATCTGTGATGATGATTGATGATTATAATAATGAGTATTGATCTAGATGATAATCACTGAAACGTCTTTCTCATTATAATAATCATTATCTCGACTGTGCAAACCTGTTGTTTTTCGCAAGAGTATTTCGAATATTTATGAGGCTGAAAATAAGTTTCAGCGGTAGCTTTTTGAAATATCCTTCTCTCTCTTTCCTCAAACGTTTTATCAATTTTACAAATAATTTATTTCTCTATTTGATAAACTTGCTTTAGATCTGTTCGCCGCTTTCTCTTTGATCGCTTCTTTCAGCAAATAGTAAACATAAGTAAACATCAATTTTAACATTTGGTTTCCTCGATAACTATAAAGTCTGATACCCGATAAAGTTTTAACAGGTTGTTGAAGGGCTTGGAAAGAGGTGTCGTCCAGAGTTTTAGAGTTTCGTGCGCTCCAGGTTGGGTTTAGACTTCCCCCGCCCTATCAAAATGACTGTTTTTAGACTCCTCCCGCCAATGGAAATTGCCTGCTATGAAACCAACCCTACCCAACGTTAACAGTCGATTTTTCCTGCTTTATTGGAACTTCATTTTTATTGGTTTTCGTGTGGAAAAGTGATTTTCATGGCAGTAACACTCCGCACTCGGAATATTGGGAGAGGGGGGGTCGATGCCTCAATGTAATGCCTTAAAAGCCATCACAATTGGACTCAGAATTCAAGTAGCTCTGGGTTAGTGAGATCAGTTCATTTATATGCATACCTGAAGGAATTTCAAGGAATCAATCTTATCTAGCTATCTATGCCATAGAAAATGTCCTAAAGGCTAGCATCATCATCACCAGCATTTCTAGTTACAGAATATAGATACAAATAATACATACAAAAGGTATTGGTAATGAATCTGAAATGCGTATTCTACGCAAAGCCAAAAAACAGTTTTTATCTACTTTGGGTTGCAAATTTAAGTAGCTTCGTATGCAGCTTGTATCAAGATTGAATCGGGGATTCCTTTTTCAGACCTTTTTCAGGCCCATTTATAAAAACGTTCATGAATAATAATCATAAAACGTTGACGAAGACAGCAAAATCGAGATTTTTTCCAAGAAATCGTTGCGATTCAAAAGCACGAAAATTTGCGCGATTGTAGCAGGTTCCTTATGCAGCATCGAGGCAGCTGGTCGTTTCTCAGTAGCTATGAAGTAATTGCTTGTCGATTTATCCTGTATTTTGAGTTGTCGTTGCCTGATTAGAAGCATCGCGTCTGCAGCGAATGTCAAAAATAGAGGCTTCTAGATAAATCCGTCTTCTGAGATGTGTAACGATGTGGTTGACTTTGGCTTGGGGAAGCAAACAGTGAGTTGCTGGAATCGTGAAGACTCTGTATCCAAGAAGTCCACAATTCTGGTCAAAATTGCGCGAGACAGGTTGTTGGCTGTCCCCACCGGAGGAGGATGGAGCCAGTGTGTGATGCATGTACTCGTCAATGCACCTATCTATGAATCTATACATCTTTCTATATTCATTCATCTACATGCATCTATCTAAAATCTATACATATATGAACCCACTGGGGAGGGTCTTGCTAGTGTGTGCGTGACTATATAGCTAATATCGCAGCACTTTTTGTCATGATTACCGCTTTTAAAGCGTTCACTAGGGGCGGTCATATCCCTATTGGGGCAGATCGGTCTAGTTTTCTTCAAAATCTGGGACAACTTTGCTAACACCAACGCTGGCTTTTCACAACTTTGGTTTGGCTTTTGGTTTGTTGGGCCGTGGGCATTGGGCAATTAATTGTCTGACAAGGTTTGTCCCACAAAAGGGTTATCTGGCTTTTTGGTCCCTATGGAGTGACACGGCAATTCGGGCCACACAGGACTGGAAAAAATCGCCTGAAATCTGGGTAAATTGAGTTAGAAAAGTTGGGACATATTTGCTTTGCCCATATAGATATTCCTCAAAAGAAATGGTCGTAGATAACTTATAAGCTTCTTCATGGATACTTTAAGGTGCTAATAAAACAAAAACTAGAAATATTTTGAACAATTACCAAAATTCAACATATTCACAGATTAAATTAATACAACCAAGAAAGAAAGAAGAAAACTCACTGGCTTTAATACGAAAAAGTACCTTTCTGAACTTTGAAAATGACGTCATACTTCGCTGCATTTTCGTCCAAATTTCAGTTTATGACCAATGTGATGATAAAACATGCTATTAACCAGAGGAATTTAGATGTTGTAGGTCCATATGTGCCATCTGTAAAAAAGCAACAAATCTTAAATCGTGATGGTGATTCTTGATATGCCTGAATGGACCGCCCGCAATAAACCATCTTACCGTTATACAGCAATCATGATACAGTTGACATCCGTTATCTCGAACTCTCAAGGGAAACTGGAATTTGTTCGAGATAGTGAATGTTCGAAATAACGGATGCCCCATATCAATATAAAAAATTATAGTTCTTAAGTCAGAAAAGGAACCCCTATTAACATGCAGGGTTACTGATCCCAAATTTCATTAAACAAGTCTGGTATTTATTACATAGGAGTCAAAGCTCATCTGCTTTCATCCCTTCTATTGGTAAAATTGTGATAATGGCGATGCAGCACATCTCGAAAGAGAACAGCTTCATCTATTGTATACATGGGCAGCATATCACTTAGCTGCTGCCATTCCTGCTCTGTAGGCAAAATTATACATATTTTCAGCCTGTCTCTTTATCCAGTTCAACAGAAAATTTGGCAAAGGCAAAGTTCGAGATAAAGAGCAGGTTTTCCTCTATGGGAAATCGAAAATGGTTCAAGACAGCGAATGTTCGAGATAACGGGGTTCGAGATAGCGGATGATTTTTCTATACAAACCCTTATACCAAAACGAGGGGAAATGGAAAATCGTTCGAGATAGCGAATGTTCGAGATAGCGGGCAGTCGAGATAGCGGATGTCAACTGTAGTAATGATGGACACCTCTATGACTGAGAGTGTACCTACTGCAATCATTCCTAGTCACAGTAAAGAAACGTGGTTGCTTGTTTGGTCGGATGTCAGATCTTTAAACCCTGATAATCTTAAGCACTACTATGGTTGGTTATTGTGTTTGCTGTGGTGGTAATTTTGCGTACTGTGGTGGATAAGCACTACTGTGGTGGGTTATTATGGTTGATACGGTGGAATTTTTCTCGTGCTGTGGTGGTCTTGTTCTAGTACAAAATCCACCACATTGCGCAAAAATACCACCACGGAAGTGCGTATAGATTCGCTACACTTATTACATTCGTCGTAGTCTACGCTCCTCCACACTCCGCCACCCTGCTGAATCTACTACTCTGAGGAAACAGCTATATGTTGTTGTAGTTGTAAGAAGCTGTTTCCGAGAGAGTGGGAGGAAGGTAATAAGTCTATAGATATGCTGGCGTGCTACTGAATGTACCCCGTATACCTATATAAAACTCATGACAAATATATGCAAATTGATATGGTGCTGGAGAAGGCTCTACATAGCCGAAATACAAAGAGTCAACCGGACGGGGAGCCTTGGGCCTTATGACCTTGGAGAGTTTCTCGGCGATTTTATTGAGCTCTATAGCTCAATGGAAACGTCGTTGGCTCTCCGTTCATGCAGTCCAGTTTCGAATCCCATCTACTGTGGTAGCCATTTGTGGAGAAATCTATAAAAAATTCATGTACACAACACTTATAAACATAGTAAATACTTTTGTTCTCATGTGCAGGTTTTACTGATGAAGAACAACAAGAAGGCGTACCTGTTAAAAATGTAACACTCTTAGACACAGTCGCATTACCAGCTGCAGTCGCTGCTGTTACTGAGACAGAAGTAATGTTGTAATTCAATGGAATGCCACATTGGCTTATTTGTTGTTTTCCAGTGAAAGTTTTCTGGTACATGACGTCATTTTCAGCGTTGAAATGAACAGTGTAATTTAATGAACAAAGCCCTGTTTCTTCTTTTATCCAATTGACGATAACACAATCTGCTTTTCTAACTGCTGTTATGTTTGTCGGTCCATTTGGCATGACTGCAAGAAAAGAATAAAAACTGTAATAAATAACTAACTCACGAAATAATGAAGACAACTAACTAACTAACTAACTAACTAACTAACTAATTAACTAACAAACTAACTAACTAACTAACTAATTAACTAACTAACTAATTAACTAACAAACAAACTAATTAATTAACTGAATAACTAACAAACTAACTACCTAACTAACTAACTAATTAAATAACTAACTAACTAACTAACTAACTATCCAACCAACTTACTAACTAAGTAACTAACTAACTAACTAACTAACTAACTAACTAACTAACTAACTAAGTAACTAATTAACTAGTAACCAACTTACTATCTAAAACAAAAGGTCCCTTATTCTTTAAGTAGACACTTGCAATTAAAAGAGATACGAAAAAATAACATACATGACACTTGCACTGTGGTGCCTCTCCAATCCGAGCTTGCCTTGAAATTCATTGCTCTAAAATGAACCGTCCTTCCACAATAACTACGGTCAATACGTTCAAAGTTGAAAATTGCTTCTGCAATAAATGGATAGAGGAGAATGCCATCATTGTATGCTGTCCATGCTTCATGGAACCATCGAGTTAGCAGTGCTGGCAATGGGTTTCCTTCCATCATGTGTTTCACAGTCAATGTCATGTTTTCTTCAACTGTTATGCTTGTGAGTTCAGGAGAAAGGAAAGCAGGAATCCCTAGATTGAAATTATAGGTATGGTCATTATGATCATCAACAATGGTTATCAACATAATCATCTCATCGTGATCAACATAATCATTATCATTATGATTATAATTATTATGATCATTGTGGTTATCAACATAATCAATATCGTTATATTACATTACACATTACATTATATTCATTATCGTCGTGATCATCATGATTATCATCATCGTCATCATTTTATTCATGACCATAATAATAAGAATAAGAATAACCATCATGATCATCATCATCTGCGTCAACAGCACTATCCCCATCTCAATCATAATCATCACCATAATCATAACCTTAATCTTGACAATACTCACCATTATCATCACAATCATCATCAACACCTTCGTTGAACATTATCATTATCATCTCAAATCATCAAGATCAGTATCATCGTTATCATCATCAAATCATTATCATCATCATAATGATAATCATAATTATAAACATAAACATAGCAATCATGGACACAATCATCATAAATCATCAATCATCAATCATCTATCATGAATCATCTATCTTGAATCATCAATCAACAATCATTAATCATCGATCACTAATCACTAATCACCAATCACCAACCACCAATCATCAATCATCAATCACCAATCATCAATCATAAATTATCAATCATCAATCATCAATCAACAATCATCAATCATCAATCACCAATCATCGATCATCATCATGGCAAGTAATGTATTTATTAATGAATTGTACATGAATATATCAAACTCTACGTACCTTGTACAGTCAACTGAACAACTGGTTGCAGAAACTCTTCGTAGATTACTTGATTGACTATATATTTGATGATAGCATGATACGTAAACATCGAATCATTATATTGAGCATTATTAATGATAAGCTGACTATCATGAATACTCAGTCTTGCTTCAAATGTATTTGAGATGCCAAATGATGATACATTGAGAACCAAGATCGAATTTGTTGTTGCATTTTTCGTTGCCAACTGCATTGTTTGGTTTGTTGACTTGTCTTTGCATCCATAAACAAGATGAACGAATTCGGCCGATGAATTCACTTGATATGACCAAAATAAAGACACATTGTCGCCTTTTGTTGCTGTTAGTACTTCACTTGTTGATAACGTTAAATTATTTGTAACATATTCATTACCTAATGCATAAATCACATAAAATAGAAGTAGAAAGGCAGGTTATATAAATAGGTATAGTAGGAGGGCAATTTTAGACGAGGGGGGGGGGCGTTTACTCATTAGAGAACGCAAAAATTGAAACAATATCCGATAACTCTTCTCCTAAAATGCAAAAATGTTACACCAATCCGAGCCTGTTCAGTATCTTGAGCCCAAACCAGCCCAAAACGTTGTTTGCTGGTCACGACCCTTTAAACTCGACTCTAGCCGTAGTTTTGATTAGAAATTATGATTAAATTAATATTTCGAGGGTACTGCGGCATCGTGGTCCAATCCAGCTCCTTATCGGGGTCAGAAGCTCAGCGAGGGTGGGGTTGGAGCCCCAGCTAGGATAGTGCAACAGCCAGAGTCGAGCGAGGTCTCGATCAGTTAGCCTATCAAACCGATATCCTACTCTTAGGTACCTAATTGCCGGGGGGGTCCCAATTAGCGGGGTGGTTGGAGTTTTTGTTGAAAATTAATTGCCGGGGGTCCCAATTAGCGGGGGTTGGATTTTCTCCTTCCCCAGACTCAATTTTTATCTTATTTTGTCTATGCAAGACTGGTATCTATTTATTTTGTGATTTTGAATTCTCTGATATGAATTTTCAATACGCGTCACTTACGCGAAGTTGAAAAATTTAATAAGCGGGGGGGTCCTAATAAGAGCGGGGGGGTTGGAAAAATTTTCAAAAATTAATTAGCGGGGGGGGACGGCAATTAGGCACCTAAGAGTAGCGACTGGCGCTAAATACACCATTTCACCTTCACATTCATTTGAAATGTAAAATAGAAGCTTAAATAGAAGTTAAATAAACTATCTTATACCGTTTGCTGCTGGAATTTGTGCAAAGACCCAGCAGAAAAAGCAGAAAAATGCCATCAACATGTTTGCCTTTTGATGAGGGTCTTGTCAAGCAGTATCTACACGTCGCTTCCAGTGAGAATTCCAACGTTGTATCTCACTACAAATAGAGAAAATGCCGGAAAATTCATGATTTAAAAGGCAACAAAAAATATCCTTATGTAGGTAGGTAGCTACTTATAGACTTATTACCTGAGTCGTAGTTATCGCTGTTGAATGGAAATGCTAGCCTCGGTCTCATTAGCGAAAACTGGGACTCAGGGACTCAGGTAATAAGTCTAATCTACCTCCTCTAGGCCTGAGGCCTAACATGACCACTACAGGATAAATTCGTCAAGACAGAAGGGTTCAGTACTTGACATTCATATAAGATTACACCTTTCGATAGCAAGTTCTAGAACAATGATATGAATAGTAATTACTTAAAACTACAAGTTAATTAAACAAAAAAAGAAGAAACAAAATGTCAATAAAAATAATTTCCAACCTGTCAATTTGACGTCGGCAGCGGGATTTAAATTTTCCCGCGTGAAATGAACAAGAACAACAGCAACTACAAACCAAAATGGCTGACCGTCAAGCCATCAGCGTTCAATGGCCATTAGGCACAGGGCGTCTCCCAAAATAAAAACAATAAAAAATTCATGTAAAAATAAAACGAGCATAATAACGGTCCCTTGCTTATGTGAAAATCAAAAACATTGCTCAGTGCTGGAGATGAATGCCCCCACTTTCCTCCACAATGCCGAAACAATGTGGCTGAGGCGTCGCATCTTACGGTGGTTCCCGTTACAGGAAATCGCTATTCCCCCCATGAGTCTTCGGCCAGCCAACCGAGGGAGGGAATATCCGGCCCCTAGACCATGTGCTTACGCTTGGATACCCCTTGCTTACGCTTCGAACTCATGACACTGAACAATAGATCATTTCGGTAGAAAAAAAAATTTTCGAAATCGCAAGATATCAATTTTTTGATGCGAAAATCGTATAAAGCACCCAAAAATTAGTCTAGGTGCAACGTTTTACTATCTCAGCGCTTGTGGAATCGATTTTACGAGCGTTCAAAGTTCACGATTTTATAAGGGCTTTGACCGTGTGGGGTAAAAAGTTTCACCAAGTTCATTTTTTGGGGTCAAAGCCTTTATGAAATCGGAAACTTTGAATGCTCATAAAATTAAGAACACAAACGCTAGGACACTGAAACTTTGTACCTAGACTAAGTTTTGGCTGCTTTATACGATTTTCATATCGAAAACTCGATATCATGTGATTTTGAAAAATTTTTATGCCGTGTGACGTCATACCGAAATGATCCATTATGTGACGACTCTTCTACATACTGACAGAATTTCTTCCGAAAATACAAGTGATGATGGTTAAAACTTAAGGCGCATGCGCTACTTTTTTGACTCTCGGACTTCAATACTTCTTTTCGAGGTCAAAATTTACAATTCTGCGCAGGCTCGTGCTATTTTTACATGAAGTTTCTTTTGTTTTCATTTCGGGAGACGCGCTGCACCTAATGGCTTGTCAAGAAGCAAGAAAGGATGACCAAGTCAAAAATGAATTCAAAGTGACTCTTATTCACGGTATATCTTATATAAAATGCATCATTTAGCATAATAAAGTATCAGTGTTGTTTTAAAATAAAGTTTTTTGTGATCAAGGCAATATATTTGGCGAGAAACAAGATTTAAAAAGCAAACATTTCCCTTAGGCCCTTCGAAATATGACTTAAAGATACTATCAGAAGCAACAGTTAAAGATCTATCTGAGTTAGCTTTCGATCTCACAAAAGTCCCCACGTCAAAGCAAAGATTGATTTGCAAAGGTATATTTAAAAAAGTTCAATACAGTTTAATACTTATGACTTACTTAAACTCACTTAAACAAAATAAGAGGAAAGTGAAAGCTGATTTTTCATTCTGTGTTTTAGGAAAATCACTAACAAATTTTGAAAAAACTTCAAGACTGCGGAGTAAAAAATGGTGCAAAAATATTACTAATCGGAAAAAAGGTACGAAACCATCTCCGTTATAAAACATTATAAATCTTACAAATGTTTTCATTGTTCAGAATTTTGTTGGTCAGAATTTCAGCAGTCTGTTTATTTTAGCATGATCCTGAAGAAGAAAAATGCATTCTGGGTTTATCAAAAATTGAGAAGAGAATAGATAAAGAGGAACAAAATTTCAGAGAAATTGAAAAAGATTTTTATTCTTTAAAACAGGTAAAAATATAGGCTTTGTTATATATTACTTTTTCTTTATTTTAGATTTCTTGAAATTCATCCTTCTCTTATAATGCTTATTTTATTTTTCAAGGGATTTTTAGATGACAGCAAATTGAAAGAATCATTTAAAAGACTTGAGAAAACACTTAAAAATAGTGAAAATGAATTCATGAAAATTATAGAAGTTTTAGATGCTACGGTTTGTTATTCAAAAATATATTTTAATTTCAGCTTATTTTAAGAGATTATCATTTGTTTTTAGATCTCTTTTGAACAAAATAAACTGGTAGGAAATTCTTGAAATGTCTTGAATTATTTGAAAACATTTATCAAGCTGAAATTTTGATCTTTTTATGGAATAGGAATTAGATGGTTCATTTATAGAAGCAAGAAAAAAGAAAAAAGGTCTCATACAAAGAATACAGGTGAGATGCAATGCATGCAATCGATATATTTAATGATTTTCATACATACCAATCAGCTACAACATAAAAATGAATCCTTTTTCTTTTTCAGAATATGCAGGATGACGCAGACAAGTTGGAGCAATCCCAAAAAGACTACTGTGCAGATAAATTAGCTAATTTATAATTCCAAAACATCAGAAAATGTCCTTTCTTTGGAATATTTGTATCTCTTTTAATGGGCGTGGTGTCCCCAATTTCAAATTCCGCGCCAAATTTTGATACTTGGCGCCAGTTTCTATAGCCTCGACTAGGCGATTTTGTTTCACTTTTCAACCTCGTATTCAGTTCGCGCAAAAAATTATTCTTTCAGCGTCCATTTACAAAACATTGCGGTTGAAAAAAGGTTACACCACAAAATTTTGGTGATTTTTTTCAACATAAAGCATACTACTTCTTTGCTCTTATATGGCTAACTGATTTTCCACAGTCCGTTTAAATAAGTAGCTTGTCTTTCTCAAAGCGCAGGCACATGGCATCGGAAAGACAAGCTGGTCAACAAGGGCCTAGGCAAAAATCTGGAAAGAGTTCAATGGATGACCCTGTCAAAAAGAAACTGCATGGATTCTTGAGTGATCTGCTCAGATTTGGCTCTCTAAAGGTATCAGACCTGATAACTGTAAATTAATCATTATTTCAACCAAACTAAACAATTGAAAAAGGGGTGTGGCGTGGCGTACAAAGAGGCGTGGTATGAATAAATGGGCGTGGCACGATGATCAGTGAAATGATTATCATTAAGCACACTAATCATTTGCCATGATACAATAATGACTGATACAAAGCGGTAATCATGATAGATAATGTTTGCATTGATTTAGCGCAATGATTATTGGGCATGATTTTCATACACTATAAATTCAAATTTTTTGAAAAAAGTCTTTTTCCAGGGTTTTCGATATTTCACAATGTATTTGCGAGGAAGAGAAGAGTTGGTACTCTATGTTCAGAATGAGCAAATGGTATGTAACTTGTTTTCTTTTGCATTAAGTGAAACCTGCGCATAACTGTCTCCATTACTTGAGGAAAAATAAATTAATTAGTAAATTTTGATATTTTATTGTATGATTTTTAGTGTTCTGCCAGTGCACTTGGAAGATGTGAAAGTCATGGATTTGAAGATGATGATCATGAGCAAGAATCCTCTGATAGTTTTCCAAACAAAAAAACTCTTCCAAGAAATAGGTAAGCCTTCAGTCATGCAAGGACTTTTTATTTATAATTATAAATTCAAGTTGAAGTTTGAGGCTACTACCTAAAGTTTGTTTGGCCCTACAACGAGAATTTGTTAACTAATTTCAGAGGAGAAGTGGTGATGATATTTGAAGGGCAGCAAGCTGGTCACCCCCCTCACCTAGCTTCTGTGAAGCGATTTGTCAGAACGTTTTTACTAATCATAGAATCTTTGTGCAGGACTCACCCACTTATTATCTGATTAATTCTGTAACAGTTTCATCCCTACCAGTGATATGAAAATTTTGTTTTTTTCTAGTGAATCTTTTGTGTTATCAAGGGACACGCAAAGAAGGTAGAGTTGAATTTTCATTAAAATTGTTGTTGTATTCTTTGCATGGTCAACCAACCCTTTTTCTGTTATGAGATTTGCATAGAAGAAAACGTTTCATTTTCATTGAAATGAAAAATACAAACCTGAAGAAACAGGTTTGATCAGCTTCTCAAACTGGCAAGATACCCTTAAAACCAACAAACGTTGCAGCTGCACAAACCAAGATTTCAGCATAAATATACATCGATCAACATAAGTCCGTTCTTCTGGGACACCTAGCGACTTTCTATTTTTTTTTTAGCGAAAAAGCGAATTAGAGACATTGCTGATTCAAAATACGATTTTTATGGGAGTTTTTTTACTCAAAGACTATTTAAAAGAACGAACACTCCATTGGCCAAACTATTACGATACGGTGCAATACGAACGGATTGAGTGGCTATATCAAGTACGAAAGGAACATGTGATACAAAATCGAAATAAATGATTTATAGTCACAGAAAACACACAGAAAACAAAAGTTACACTTCGAACCACAAGAACTCACACAGAATCGATACGACATTGTAGAACCTTGACTACACGACATGAGAAACAAAGTGATGACAGAGACTCGACAATGTTCTTTCGTATTACTATTACCAGTGCCAGAAACAAGCGGCAGTGTAGCTCACAGTCTATACTGACTGGACAATATATTTATAATCGATTACCTATCTTTATTCTTTCTTTCTACAGCCTGAGTGGCTTTCAGTTTCTCACAATTGGTCTACCTCCTGCGAGTCCATGTCGGACTGAAATCTCTCCGTTTGATCCAACGAGAACAACATTCCTAGTTGCTGCGTATGCAAGATACAAATCACCATATGTTTGGGTATGTTCCACATTTTCCTTGATAAATCATGAACCAATAAGTACCATAGTCGGGTCAAGTCAGTGTTAGAGTCAGGAAAAATTATGGTTACAGGGTCAGGTCATTGACCGGATGAAGGTAAATTGAATGTGGTTTGCGGCTAGTGGGTTCTAGGTCAATTCTGTAGCCTTCTGGTCATTGGGGCACGATGTTGTCACCTTCCTTCTCTAACTTCCTGACCCATCGCACAAATACCACGCTTCTGTCCGTCTAATCCACGATGTTACTCAGCCGCGTTCGTTTTCGCACATGTTTTGCTTAAGTTGTCTTCAACTTCAAGAAAATTTTTATTTTAGGTTCGTTCTAATCACGAAAGACTGATAAAATTATCTGAATGTGAAAACGAAGAAAAAGAAGCAATTAAGGACAGCCCATTGAGCATCAGAACCATCAGAGATTGGGCAAGTAGAGGTGGCTATATTTTTTTTACCTACAATACCCTGATGCTGCATCTGATGCATATCCTTAGCAGATGAGAAAACGAACTCTGTCTGTCTACACAAAACCTTCCTTTTGGTTTTGAGTATGTTTTCAGTATGTGTACAGGTTTTGAGTATGTGTACAGATTCCAAAACTCCTAAGTTTAACAAAAATCTTGCTTTGCCATCGTAAAATATGATATATTTGAAGTACTTAATAACGATGTTTGTATATTCGTTTAGATATAAAGATCTGGGAAATCGTATCAGAAATAGTGCGCCTGAATGTTTGTCCCTCTCCAAGGAATCCCTTTGCTGTGGATCATGCATACTTTGATACCTTGTGTTCAGAAGAATGTATCATAGCAACGGGTGCCATGGTACACTTCCTTCAAAATCTTCTACTTGAAGAACACAGTTATAATTCCAAAGGTAGGAACGTTAAAGCTGTTCTCAAAAAAGAAATCAGTCTAAGGTTCTGGCCAAACGGTCAAACATTGTTGCCAAACATTTGAGATTTGCTTGTGAAACACAATGTTTGACCGTTTAGCTACATAACAAAATATTGCTCTTCAAACATTTTTCGCTTGATACAAGATAGCTAAGAAATTATGCTTCTCAAATAATATTTTGTGACCTGGCCAACCGTCAAGCATTGCTTGCAGAGCAAAATCCCACATTCTTGACCAACAATTTTTGATCGTTTGGCCAGGACATTTTCTATCCGTCTGGCCTTTTCATTTGTTAGAAACAAAACAAGTCATTAAAAATGCATCGTCTGTTTTGCTTATTCAGCAACACTATACTACAAAGAAATCGACTTGTTTTTATTGATTTTCAAGATCAGCATAGAAAAAATCGTGAAAATTTGGGTAAATATTTTACGAAGGACTAACAAAAACACATAAACCGATACGGCAAATGTATACTACTCTTCCTATAAAAATAAATTCTTGGCGTATTCTTCTCTCTTCGAAATCTTCTCATGTTTGATGCGATTTTCTTCCATCGATCACGGGGGTTACATCGTTCTTCATAAAGGGGCTGCGAATGCGAAATTTTGGGTGAGGAATTGATTCCTTGGTATTCTGGCACACCCTCCTCATAAGATAACAGACTACAGAAATAACGGGAACATAACCGCTTAAATATAAAATATGCTTGCTAGAATAATAGTGAAATGAATTTTTTTTTCTTTATTACAGTTTCAGCTGATCTACATGAAGTAACAAAACGTCATTTCAAAGATATTCAGATGCTGCTTCGTAGATCTAATCAAAGGAGTTAAAAGAATCTAACGGACTTTACACTAAGAACGGCTAACTACCTCTTGTATTTGAACCAGTTTAATATTCCACCAATCAGATTAATGCTTTATGTTTGATTGACCAATCAGAATCAGGGACAAACAGTTGTCACTGAAAAACGGACACAATTCAACCAGCTTTCTTATAAACCTAGTTAAATGTCTACGAATCAAATAAAGTCGAGCGACAAATCGTAACGAATCGTTTGTACAACTGGTTTGGTTTAAGTTGGTTTAACTCTTGGTTACCCTTGGGTGATTCGTGTGTGAGCAGTGAGTCTGTGCATAAGGTTTTTCTCCGGGAAAGGTTTGAGGAAACTCAATTCAGATGAGTGGCGTTGTTGACTCGTTTGCTATGCTTATTTAACGAGAAGCAACTCAACTATACATAAGACTAGTTATAAGACTTTCTTTCTGTGACTGTTTCGGACGCAACCTGCAACCACGATATTCATGGTCATATCCCCGTCACAGTAGAAATCACTGATTTATACTTGAACGCATATCAATTTTGTTTTCGTTAATGTTGAGTTGGTTATATATTAAATAAGATTAAGATTATTTAAAGATTTTGCATTTGTGAATAAAAATATTTAATTCACTCAATTTATGATGATTTATTGAATTGCATTGAAAGATTTTCTCTCTCTCCCTGACACTACCTTTTATATGGTTATACAACTTTTTTCTTATTGGCTGTTCCATACTCTGATGTCATTAGTATATGTGAATGCAATGAGAAATCCGAAGTAGCAAAGAGCTAAAACAAAAACATATGATCCGGTGTGAGAACAATTCTCCCCACTTGCGTCCACAATTCCGGGCCCGGGATAATGTGGCTGAGGCGCCGCATCTTACGCTTACGACCATTACGCCAATCGCTATGCTTTATGAATCATCCACCCGGCCTCTGTGGCTGTTACGCAAACACGACCCCATCTCACCCAAGATTCCACGAAGACCAGCGCTGCTGGCCCACCTGGTCCACCGAGCCGCATCGCACACCGCAACAAATTATTCGACGGGTCGAAAAAGTGGAAGGCACTGAAGCATTTCGCGCGGAAAAGTAAAACTTTCAATTCAATGGCTGCCGTGTTTTCATGAGCTGCGGTTGTGGCTTTCGTTGACTGTTGAGCCAGGCAGTGATGCATTAAATGGAATCCATATTTGGGAGGTAATTGCAAACCTTTTTTAATTATAATTATATAATGAAGACAAGAAATTAATCTTTGCTTTGAACTTCAGCCTAAAACCTACAAGTTAGTAGGTATAGGAAGGTAAAGCCTAAAGGTACGGTACGGTACTCTAGGCCTAGGCCTAAACCTCCTAATGCTTTGCACAAAGACAGCTCAATGCAACATTTATAGGCTTATAGCTACCCTTATTATCAATCTTTCTTATTTTTCAGAGAGGACCCTTTCGCCACCAGTCAACCAGAGAATGCTTTTTATTACCCAACAACACCCAAAAACATTGATTTCAATGAAAAAATGGTATGTAGATACAATAGAATGTACAAGTTAGATCTCTTAAACCTTATCTCACGGCATGTTTCAGAACATTCTCAACTTAAATGGGTCTTATTGTCAGTACCATCGAGAGGGGGTCCTTTCGTGTCAGAGGTCTGTAGCCTTCCCCTAAACCCTCCTAAAGGCTCAGTAAGATTACATTATCAGGGGCCCATTCTGCATCTTGATGGCCCTGCTCCAATCACTATCCCAAAATTCAAGGATTACGGGCAAGGACAAACCAACATGGATACACCACACCCCTCTCTCAACTTTGATCTGAATTTCCCATGGCACTGTACCAAGGCTAGTCTTCCTTAGCAAGGGGTGATTCAGTCCTTCGAAATCTGTACACCTTTGCTCAAGAAAATCCTTTGAAAATCCTTTCATTTTAGTCTAAATCTCATACACCTTTTTGAAGCCTTTTGATCCCTTAACATTTAAACATAGCTACTAAATTTACTTGAATGCTTATTTTTTTAGACAAGTCTAAGTTCCAATATGCTAAACAGAGAAAGCAGAAATGGTACCAATATTCTTGAAAGTGAGAAGTTTCTTGTCAAATCAAATACTTTACTCTGTGATGAAATACCAACAAAAGACAGTGGAACAGAAATGAAGGATGCTTCAGGATCATCAAAATTTGACGAAACATGGCCAAGTACCATGGAACAGACTACAAGTCCAAATATTGACAGCTCATCTCAATCGGATTCAAGAACATTGTCACAGATTGCTAGGCAAAGTGTTGTCCCAGCAATGGTGGAAAATCCAAGCACAGAAAGCAATCCAAAAGGAACAATAGCAGGGTAATTTGATATTTTGAGATATTTTTTCCAAACCTACACATCATAAATGAAGAGAAACAACTGAGACATTGGTGGAACAGGGCTCAATGGTTAATGGCCCTCCTTTGAAATGAAAGTATTCCTTTCTTTCATTAGGAAAGTTTCTTCTGGTCGCTATTATGAATCTTCCAAATACCCTTTGTATAATTTCCCTTGCATTATAATCAACTAAAAATAATCCTCTGTCTTTCCAAATTGGTTTTTAGATACATCAGTAGATTCAGAAATGAGCCTCCAAAAAGTCGTGAAGAGAGGCAAAGAAATTCACCTCTTGACAAGAAAGCTGGTGATTTTTGGTGGCTTCATTCTCCAGACAGCTCTTCAACTCCGAAAGAATCTGACAGCAGCTTTACTCCACCACAGAGACTGAGAAATTCTCACTTCAAAAAACCTCCACCAAGCCCAGAAAGAGTAATCAAGAGACAAAACTTAGGGAAGACGAAGGTATGAGTAACATACCTATGTATAAAAACATAGGGCACACTTCAATGTTTTTTTTTCGTCTGATCAAAGTCGTTAACCAACAACTCGTTCATATTCTGAATTATTTTTAAGGAGAAAGAGCTTCCTTCCACCTATTTGAAGAACATCAAAGAGAGTGACTCGGAAACTGCAAGAATTCAGAAAAGAGCAGAAAGACTATTGGAAATAAGGTATTTTATTAACCTTTTTCTCAAACGTGATCAGTTTAAACAGTGTTCTTGAACAATTATTGAGGCATTGTTTCCATACGATCGTAACTGTCGCTAACCTGCAGGCAATCTCGAAAATTACCTGATCTGACTTTACTTGATTATCGACTGATCGCGAATCATCTTTTATCATGGGATCATGATTAAAGAGTCTTTAAAAAAATAAATTGAAACAGAGCGTTTATTTTTTATTTCTTTCCAATTTTCGACAATTGTTTAAGCCTAGTTAAGGCTGATGAAAATTTTTCTGGTCCGTAAAAAACTCCTTGACTTGATAAAGGGTAAAAGTCTGAAAAGTTGTTCGTCAAAAGTTGTCTCTTTTCCCTGGTACTGAATTTTGTCTCTACAATTTTGTCGTTTTATTTATTCGATAGTGCCGTACACTTTAACCGTCCAAAATACAAAGTGCTATTACCCAACTGCATAGATAAGGGGTTCCAGGGAACACGGGAACATATGAAATGAATCCAGGGAAAAAGGGATTATGGCCAAAATGAAAAGGCAACAACGGAACATCAGGAAACAGAGATCAGGTAAAATCCTCCCTATGATATCCGCTTGAATATCAATCTGAAAATATGCCAACGAAACTCCACAGAACAAGGGGTTTTTCTCAAAGGAACAGAGGAACTTGTAACCCCCCTAAACGACCCTCATAGATGATGACCAATTAAAAGGCTTGATATCCATCTACCATTTAATAGTTAAACGATGAAATAATAATGAACATATCGCATTATCTATATCTATAGATATCAGTAACGACTTTTTGTTTTAGTGAAGGGACATTATCAAGCTCATCATCTGAGCCAGTCAGATCCACGCAACAAAACGTGTACGCAGCCCGCACAACTTCGTCAGAAAACAAACAAGAGACAAACTTATTTAATAAACTTTCCAAAACATTTAAACCTCCAGAAAAAGTAGTCCATCGATCAAATCTCACCCCTGAAGATGATATTCTCTATCAATGGCGCCTGGCAAGGAAAATGGAAAGAGCCAAACAAGGAGGTAATGTTTTCTCCAAGCTGCCTCATATGGATATTGACAAGCAGTTGTTTGTAACTGATGCAAGAGTTGTGATGGCTGATAAAACAAACAAGGAAGATAAATCAACAACGATATTGGGTAAGAAGCAAGATTTTTTATTCTTTAATATTATTCTATCCGAGATGTGATTCTATATATTGGTGATTATATCGACATTGGTTAGCGTGTCTCTGATGTGCTTTGTATTTCTACAAATTAAGGCAACGAACTCCATCTTCTTGTTAAAAGTAAAAAAGTAAACGTATAGAAACGACAGATGTCTGACCAACAATACTAAGCCAGGGCCTCGGTATGGCCCAGTTGTCAAGTCCTCCAGCACAAGATCGGCAGGTGGCAGATCGTGGGTTCGAATGTCGTCGGAAACCACTTTCGACAAACCAACAGTCAACTCAGCTGTCCATTCTTCCAAGGCCGGTAGATGAGAACCCAGGGTATTCGTTCTAGAACATCAGACTGGGGCACAAGCTTCAGGCCCACATCACATCAGTAGTATGACCTGCATTAACAAATGAATATTGCTTGCTTGGTTGCTTGCTGATAGTGACTCTGACAGCATACGCAATCTTTCCTTCTTATTCTTGTTAAAGGTAAAGGAACTCCAATAGAAAGAAGAGATGGAGAATTCCATGGTAATAAAGCTGGGTTACCTCCAAAAGATGAAGCAACAATGACAATGAATACTAGAAATATTACACGAAATATCGATAGAAACTCCAAAGACTCCTCTGCTCAAACTCAGAGTCGTTATATATACCCAGATAACGGAGAAATATTGAGCGTCGATTATCTAGACCTTCCTTCCCACATGCATGCAGTTTGTGATATATTACCGTGTCCTCATGTTGCTCAAAGACAAAAATCAGAAGAAGCCAGTGAAATCATTGATAATAACATAGCACTGGGTATAAGAACTATAGATTATGAGAGAGCATTAGGAAAATGTTGCAAACAGAAAGAGTTGATAGATTCTACACATGTACCTTTAAATGCTCCTGTTATTAGTTTGGATAAAGATACAGCAATCATGAACAGAAATTTAACAAAACAAACTAAAAAGTCATCGTCGGAGATTCCCAACGTTCAGAGATATGAACATGCTGATAAAACTAAAGAAACTGAGGTTGTTACTTCGAAGCGTGAAAGTGAGAAAATAATACAACAACGAGACGATCATGAAGGAGTTGCAGGCAGACAAAAAGATAGAATGAATGATGTTTCTAGGGATTTCAAAGCTAAAGAAAGAAGAGGGAAAGGCGAAGAAAATATCAGGCAAAATAAAGAAATGAAAAACGTTATAAGCGAGGTGAGTATTCATGTTTACTTACATTTTGATATTTACTGTGTTTTGTGTATAAATTTATTTTCATATTTGCACTTCTAGTGTACCCCTTTATGGGAAATATCCATCAGTTTCAAACAGAGTTTCTTACAATGGAAGGGGTGAAGCAACAAACCCGATCAAATATTGTGTGTCAAGCATTTGAGATTTTGTTTTACAAGCAATGTTTGAATGTTTGGCCACGTCGCTAAACATTCCTGAGAAGCAGAATTCCTTAAGTAATGTTTTTGAAAATATTTAGAAACATTCTATGCTTATTCTATTCTACGCTGCAACAAGCAAAATGTTTTAGAGGCAATGTTTTGTGACGTGGCGAAACGGTCAAACAATGTTTTTCACAATCCAGTCTCAAATATTTGACAAACAATGTTTAATCGTCTGGCCAGGGCTGTAGAGATTCTTCTGGTAACATAGCAACATTCTGCTATTTTTTCACTCGCTCTTTTGTAACAATTTAGTCTGGCTTGATGCATTCTGGTCTGGCAATGAAGGTACTGTGGGGTCGTGACTCTATCCAGCTGGCTCGTGGTTTCAGAAGCTCAGGGAGGCCGAGGCTCAAGCCCCAGCTATGGTAGCATCACAGCTAGGGTTGAGGTGTCGATTAGTTTGACCTACTACTGAGATCCTAGCAACTGGCGCTTAATACACAATTTCACTTACACCCTTCACCTTCACCGAAACTCCGTCACCTTCGCAATCTTTCAAACTGCGCAGGTTGTTATAAAAAATCACCATGTTTGACTGATTTCTTTTTTATTTTTAAGGTAGTATCAGATCATTTATTTTCATCCTCAATGGCCAGTGAAAATTCTTCCACATCTAGTAGGCACGATCAATCAATGGATGGAAATCTTCAAAATGGAGATCAAACTTTACAAAACTTGCAAGGTAACGCGATCCATCCTTTTGGTACTTATATTAGCACTCACTCTTTTCAATACAGCACTCCCCATTAACTGTATTAGCGAAAGTGTCGTCAACGTATCTTAAACAAATCGGAGGTTTTGATGATTCAAACATTTGCCTTCGTAGAAACCAACAAATCAAAGAGGTTAGTCAGCGCTGGTTTAAGAGGACCTCCCATAGCAACACCGCATTGTTGTCAGTAATTAAACAATGAAGTGAACCGAAAATTAGTCGGTGTTACTACGGAAAGTCCTCTTGGACCAGCACTAGCTAACATCTTTGTCTGTTTCTACGAAGGAAAACGTAACTGTTTTTGTCCTTTTACACCGTCTGTAGTCAGGTTGTCTGTAGTCATGCATGTTCTATCTAGTTTGCGTGAAGTCTATGCGCCAAAGAAAAACAAAAAAGCATTAATTTGAACGCGTAGCCTAATTTTTTTTTTTTAGAATGCGATTCTGAAGGCGAATTCCCTGAAGATGAAATTTTGAAAATATTACGGCAAAAAAGAGCAAATTATCTTAAAACTCTAAGGTATAATATAACTTATATTTAACTTGTGTTATTAAAGGTTTTTTCACTTATTTTTTATAAACTGCGTTTAGTTTCCTAAATAGTTAGTTAATTAGTTAGTTGTTTAGATATTTAGTTAGTTAGTTAGATAGTTAGTTAGTAAGTTAGTTACTTATTTAGTTACTAAGTTAGTTGGTTAGTTACTTAGTTAGTTAGTTAGTTAGTTAGTTAATTAGTTAGTTAATTAGTTAGTTATTTCTAGATCGCGAGTAAATCAGTAATAACAAAGCAATTACGCGCTGAATCGATAAAGATATATAAAATGCATTGATGGGAAACTTTTTGTTTTTTTTCAGGAAAATCGAAGAAGTGTTATCAGAGTACCCTTTGGAACAAAAATAAAAGCACGAAGGACTCTGTTAGTATACAAATTGTCAATATGTCATAAAATGGTATAAAATTCAATTTCAAGTAAGAAATTATTGTACATACAGTAGTGTTATAATTTATTATCATTATGATTATTATTATGCTGCATTTCTGAGGAATTCGAAAAATTCGTTTGATTAGCCTCGTTTCAAATTTCGCAAAAAGGCGCGCCATTTTGAAGAAAGGATAGATGTTTGCTTGCTGAAAGTACGTTCAAAATTAGACTAATTTAAAGACAAGATAGCACCATTAAAATAATGTTTTACAAGATTTAGATGCTCTCCTTATGTAAAGAACGGAATCTATAGGCCTAAATCCACAGAGAAAAGGAAAACTGAACCTTTTAGGCCTAATGTAAACCGTAACCGACAGCTCCTCGACAACTTCTACAGAATCAAAATGGCTAACACCTTCACTGGCTTGTTAAGAACCCTGAAAAGCAGCTCATCTGCACGGTAAATATATAATTTAAGTGCTATCTTTTCGGACTGCGATTTCAGCAGATAATTTCCTTTTTACGGAACTAAGATTACCTAATTGACTGATTGACAAGACAAAATCTTGGTTTTTTAAACATAAATTCATTTTTAGATTTCATTATTTTTTTGACAGTGATTCAATGCTTCTTTCTTCTTGTGAAAGTGAATTAAGTGAGGTATGGATGATTATATTTGGCTTGTTTCTACATTTATATATTCTTAGATTTATATTAAAAATAATTATATATTTTTGTTTATTTTCCAGCTAATGCATCAAATAGACCTCATGGTTGAAAATAAAAGAATGGAATGGGAACAACAGATACAAGGAATTCAACAACAATATGACAGAAAAGAAAAAGAAACGATCAAACTGAGAGAAACAATTGAAATGAGGAATCAAGAGGTAAAAAGCCAAAAACTATGATTAGAGGTATATAAATGGAAATTTTGTTTGGTGCACTGAGGAACATTGATGTGCAATTTTGGCAAAAACAATGGAAAACAATATCCCCTATTGTTTAGAAAACAATATCCCCTATTGTTTAGAAAACAATAGCCCTTGGTGCTTGATGAGCAAAGATTCCAGTCTTGTATAACATGAAGGGGTGTAGGTAGAAATTTCAGTGGAGGGGCAAACCAAAAATTTTCTGGCAAAGCGATGTGTCAATGTGGGCATGCCCTTCAATGAGAGCTTTGGCATTGATCTAATTTTCCAACAGTAGGTAAAATTTTACATGAACCGCTTTGCAAAAAGCGTAGGTCAGGTGGATGATTGTACCCTAAACCTCCTTCTATCTACACCACTGATAACAATCAGAAAGAAAAGCTTGCAAAATGTGAGCAAAGGTCAAAGAAATCAGTCAGATCTATGTGCATATGTTGCCTTAATTTGCCAACATCACAGTTGATATAGCAGCAGTGTAATTTTGTTTTCAAAGCACTTTGCTTATATGAAAGAGCCCCCATTCAAAGGATGGAATTATTAACATTCATTTTTGATTTCCATCCTTGATCAAGGGTGCATCTTATAAAATTCCTGCATATGAAAAATCTAAAGTATCTTAGATCCACCAGGAAATGTGTTATCGAGAAGTAATCATTTTATTGGCAAAAATTCTGAATTTTTTGTTGAAGGTTGGGCAGTTACAGCAGCACTTAGAGGGTCACGAAGGAGATAAAATGAAATTAATAGCAAAGTATGAAGAGCGATTAGCAAAACTTCAATCAGAGGTATGGTATGATTCTATGCATATTGCATTCTATGCTTATCTTGAAACACTCTTCTTAACTGCCCTTTTTCTTTTCATGAAGATGGAAAATGTGAAGAAGAATTACGGAAAATTGCAAAGAAATGCAAACAGGCAGACATCAGAAGCAGAAAGGTTCAAGCAACAGGTAAAACCATTTTTATTGTAATTATGTTTTTAAACTTGGTGTAGTGGTTATTGTTTCACTTTTGCTAATGGAAAATACGCTAACCCAAACAAGACCTTTTATGATTCAACAGGCATTTGAACATGATTTTATTATGGTTACAGCAGCCATTTATGCCTAGGTGTTTTCCATTTGCATTCACGATCTTGTGATTATAAAACTTTGAATTGTGTAATAATAGTAATATGACTAGTATACAGACTCAAGAAATTATAGCCCTGGCTTTCTAGTCCTAACAAAACAACACATGCTGGTTAAAGCATAGAAACTTATCAGCTGTAATGATCACCCCCCAAATGGAGAACTTTTGATGACATAACGAACAAAACATCTTACAGTTGAATAATTGCAACAAATTAACTGAAACTTTCTTTTTTGCTATTTACTTTTGTTATAGATTAGCGAAGAAATAGAAAGAAAGAATCAAGAAATACAGAAAAGCAAAATCAGAAAACAGGTGAATGTCTTATTTCAAATACTAAGAATCTCTTACTCTCAATGCAATGAATATCTTGCTATCAATGCAGTGAATCTCTTACCATCAATCCTATTAATGCCTTATTATAAATACAATGAATGTCCAGCCTTTCTACAAACTAAAAGCTAATGTGGAGTACTTTTGTTCACTGTCTCATCAAGCGGCAACTGTTGTGGAACTTCTTGCATGAATAATTTCACGTGCCATGGTATCTGCCAGCTCGCAATGAGCATCAGACGTCAACACTATATGATACTTCCCTTTGCATGCTGGATCATTATCCAGAATCTCATTCAGCTTTCTGTAGAACAACACCACTTGCTCATCTCTGTCTGCCAATTTCAAGCCACTGTTGGCTTGTTTTTCCATGTCATACAAAGACATCAGTGGCGTTGCATACTCCATTAAGCAGTAGAAAACCCTTCCATCCTGTGATGTGACTTTGTAGACACTATTCTTGTAGACTCTTCTCTGAACTCCTGCTCTGTTGATCTCAAGTGGATGTGTGCAATCAATGAACTTGATTCTTGGGTCGATATCAGCAAAACTTGTGTAGCAATAGCAATTCTTTGGGATGACAATGAACACTTTGTAATCTTCAATTGAATCGCATAATGGTTTCCCATCTACTTCCTTGTCTGTCAAGCTGATGGTTTCATCAAGACGTGGCAGGATCAGTTTCAGATATCCAAAGTAATAACTCCATGCAAGACCATCAGCAACATTCTTACTGTCATCTTCATTCAATGCGGATATCTCAGCTTCTGTTGAGGAACGCAGACCAGTAATGTAAGAGAATAAAGGGACCAGAATGATATTGATCAACAAGATCTCAACATGTTGATGATTTAATGATGTTGTAGATGTGCTTGAAATGAATGCAGTGATTGCCAAACCAATTGTCATGATAGAGCAGACCAAAGTCCATCTTCCTGGAAGCAAGCAAGCTTTCAATGCTTTCATTTTGTTTCCTTTGTGTCTGAAAAGAGGAAATAGAAGATTATGTCATCCTGAAACTGAAAACTCCCTAGCTAGCAGTCTTAACCTCATTGCATCCTGATTGCTTTATTGATATTAAAAACACAATGCCAATCCACTTTCGTTTTCATTTTGTAATTAAAAAACTCCTTTACAACAAGATCATGATTCACAAAAGCTTACAAAAAACAGAAACATTTACTTCAGCCTACCTTGTCTCAATATGACCATACTCTTCAGAAAATAAGCAAATTCTTCGAACGAGTTCTCCTAGAACAGCTCCAGAAATAGAGACCGCAATCGCGACGACGGAAAAGCTCCATCTTTCCACAGAATCGGATTGCATGTTGTTCAAATAAAATCCTCCCAAAGCGCAAAAAAGGAGCATCAAAGTGAATGCTAAAAATGTTGATTTCTGGCCACGTTTCTTTGATATAGGCCCAAAGCCATTGTTTTGTTGGTCAGTTAAAACAGTCGGCATCACTTCAACTTATCTTTGCAGAAAACAAACAGCAACTGTGGTTCACGATCGTCAACAAGATGCTTAAATTTCAAGGCTTTGAATAAACTAGAAAGTGAAACTGCTTTCCGGAAATTCCCTTCGCTTCTAGGAAATTCCCCTCAGCCTCATTTGCACGCTGTCTCATTGAAACGAGGTTTTCGATAATACCGCGCTACCCGCTTTGTGATCGCGCTTTATGATTGGGCTGAACAATCTCGAAACAACGATTTCGAATTTGCGCTAAAAGTGATGTCAACATTATTTCTTACTACAGATAGATTCAATTACAACAACAACAACTCAATTGTTGTTCGCTTTAGGCTGGTTGCTTAACCAATCGAATTTTAGGATTTTTTACAGCTGAATTTCAATTGGGTCTTCGGATAAGCGAATCTTAATTTTCATACTCCCGTTGACTAAGTGGCTAAAACTTTAATTGGTATAACTCTTTGTTTTTTTTCAAATTTAGGAACTGGAAGATGAAGTGAGAAGTTTTGAAAAAGAAAACTTGATGCAACTGAATAAATTAAAAGCGATGGAAGATCAAAGAAAATCACTTGTCGAAAAAAGTGAATTGATGCAAGTATGAAATAACATTTTCGTCTTAAAAAAGTTTCTTGAAAAACTAAAAGTATATTCCGTGTTTTTTCTTTGTCTTTTTAACTTGTTTGTCTGTTTATTCAATTATTTATAATTTAAAATAATTTGAAAAACTTACATAATAGTTCGATATTCCGAAGTTCTTTGTTCTTCTAACGAATTTTATCTGTAAGAAAAAATATTTTTCATTTTCAAAGGAGCAACTACTTGGTTATCAAGGGCAACTGACAAGAAAAAAACAAATGTTAGAGAATCTGGAAGAAAAACACGTAACGAGGCTATCAGAACTCGAAAATGAGGTCAGTATCAATGACAATGTTTTAGTATGCTGGATGATGAGCACTTGACATATCCAAAGTTTGTCTCTCTTCGTGTGGTGCAAATGCAAAACATTGTCACACGCAAGGAATTTTTGATAAACAATGCTTGATCACGTCACAAAACATTGCTAAAGAAGCAAAGTTTTCTGGACAATGCTTTCAAGCAAGGAATGTTTGACAAACAATGTTTGGTAACAGACCATTGTTTGACAAGCAGAATTTTGTGGAAGATTCTTTCAGGCAAGGAATGTTTGACATTGACAAGCAATGCTTTGTGTCGCGGTGAAATAGTCAAACATCAGTTTGACAAACACATTTCAAAAGTTTAGCAATGTTTGATCGTTTGGCCAGGACCTTTAGAATGGATTACTACAACAAGGATCGAAATGGGCAGCTCGAAAAGAATGTTGTTGTTAAGTACCATAGAACACATGTGATTTTATTTGTTTTATTAATTATTTTAAAAATTTCAACATTTCGAGCAATAGGAGAATCATCTTTGGAAATTCCATAGTCAATAGAGAAGAGGACGTGTCCTCCTTTTTTGTTGACCATGGACATACTAAAGCATCTTTTGGACTAGCATGTCGAAGCTTTGTGCGACTCAAAAGACTTTAATCAAAATGCTAGAAAACTGTTTTCTTTTGTAGATATTACAGTACAGAGATGAAATAGTATCTCAAAAGAAACCATATCAAGGTTAGTTACTAGGCAGCAATTACATAGGGCAAAATCTATTTCCAAAGTATGATTTTAATATTATTAGCTATTTTTATTCGTCGTTTTCCAGCTTGAAAGAATCATTGGAACAAGCCAGAACGGGAGAAGAACGAAATTGGACAGATCAGATTGAACTAAAAAAGAAATACAGGATTTAAAAAGACAGCAAAAGGTTATATTCAAAATATATCAAATCATTAAATGATCTTTGAATTGATAATTATTGGAAGTTGATTTTATTTCAGCAGAAAGTGAATTATAATGAAGTAAATCTATAGCTTATAAAGATAAATATTTGCAAAAATACTTTTGCTCGTGCATCAAGTCTCTCGATCTCCATAAACTGAGCCCTGATAATATATTCTAGGTAACGAGCGACGAACATGAAATGCTGAAGGAAAAATATCATGCAGTAGAGGAAAGCTCTAAGGTTAAATCTTAATGTTGGACCTTCTTATATGTAATAATGATTTTTTTTCTTTCTTTATAATAATAATAATATATCTAACACTATTTCTTATGTTGATTTCTAATTTTAGAAAAAAGATGAGCAAATTGCAACTTTTGAAGAAAACATTGAAACCTTGCAAAGACAAATAAAAAAGAAAGATGAACTGAGGTAATTCTGATATTACATTAATGATAGCTATCTAATAGACGTTGTAATACGTAACTTAAAAAAATATTTTAAGGTCACATTGTTGGTCTTTCCAGTAGCTGAAGCTTACTAATACGTATGGAACAAATAGTGCAAGCCTATATACAGGGAAGCAGTGCAGCTGAATGCTTCGAAATTTTCAATAGACTGTATATTTTACTTTTTTTACAATGGTATTTTTCTTAATAGTATTTGTTTATGTTTTAGAGCTGCAGACTTGTCAAAGATGCAGTTCAGTGATGAATCAGAAGTGATCAGAAAAATGCAAAGATCAATCAACAAATACCAGCATGAAATAGAGTACGTTTTCATACTTTTGTTTTTCTGATTATCTGATTTTCAGTTCCTTCTATCTGATTTCTTGTCTCTTTGCTTTGTCCCACTAGACTTGACTTGATCTTACATCGGATATACCTGGCTTAATTTCAACTGAATCTTATTCGATTTGATCTGAACTTTTTTTATCTGATTCGACTTGACTTGATTTGACTTGAAATGACTTGACCAGACCTGACTTTATTTTATTTGACTTGACTTAACTTGACTTACCTTGACTAGACGTAACTTGAATTGATTTGAGTTGACTTGGCTTGGCTTGACTTAACTTGACTTACCTTGGCCAGACTTGACTTGACTTGTCTTAATTTGAGTTGACTTAATTTGACTTGACTTGACTTGACTTGGCGTGCCTTGGTCTGATTGTTTTCGATCCTGCTTGAACGGTACTACAATGTAGTTGTTCTTTGAGACTTGACCTGACCTGACCAGAACTGAGCCTAACCAACGCGATTCCATGACCAAACAGAGATCTGTTTCGTAATAAATAAAGTGTTTCTTGCAGATTGAAGTCAGTGCAGTTTGAAGCTATGTCTCAAAAATACAAACAACAAGAAAAAAGGTTTATTATATTGCTTATTGCAACTCTTCCAGCTTCTTACGTAATTACAGGTTTCAATACTCTTGTCACATTGTCTCCCAGTGTTCCAAATAGTCTCCTGTAAGGCAATGCAAATGAGATGCTTTGCAATCATCACCTGCAAATTGTAGCGTTGATTTCAGCATCCAAAGTTGTTAGAATCTAAGTCGTAAGTAGTAATAAAATTTCGGCAACAGTTTCGCACACTAACACAACCAATCCTCTCCGTTCAACCTCTATGTTCCACCGCTGCAACCAGAAAAGTAGCGAAAAAGCTGTACATTTGACATACTCCAATATGCAACTATCAAAATTTTCTTGTCATCTCTGCAGGATGCAAGACCTAGAATCTGAGTGCAAACAACTACAAGACGAGCTCACAAGAAAGGCATAGAAATTTCTAATTTTTCAATTTTCAAGCGGTCCAAAAACCGTTTCTGTTCCTCCTTGAGTTCTAGATAATGATTTTAATCTATTATCTAATTTGTTTCAGCGATCTTACGAATCAGCAAATGGAAAATTGAATTCTTCAAACTCAGATCTCATTAAGGTGAATAAATCAAATTGATGCTCTTTTCTGCAACCCTACCATCCACCAAGCAATAATGTCCCCAACCCCTACAATCATGCTTTCACCCCCCCCAACAATAATGACTACGTTTTAGCTTCCTAATCGTAAGGCTATACAATGTAATCTCCATATAATGTACACCAGTCCGTTTTGGAAATTTTTCTACAAGTGGCATACCATAACAGATGGGATTTGAACCTGGACTGCCCAGAGAGCAAATGACGTTTCCATTGAGCTATAGAGCTCAATGAAATTGCGGAGTAATTCTCCAAGGCATACAGCCCAAGGTTTTCCTTCCGTTTGACTTTTTCGGCCATGTTGAGCCTTCATCAGCACCATATCTTTGTCATGAATGGTGAACACTAAAGGAGAGATATTTCCGCAAGTGGCATACCACAATAGATGGGATTTGACTGCACTGCTGGACTGCACTGCAACCTGGACTGCATGATCAGAGAGCCAACAATGTTTCCACTGAGCTACAGAGCTTCATATCTTGTTCAGTGGTTTATCTGGTATATAGAAGTTACCCTTTATGCAGGTTCGATTGTCTTTTATGTGTCATTTTCGTAATTTGTCGTTATTTGCATTTGCAGACTATGAAACGTCAAAATGAAGAAAGACATCTGGCAGAACTATCTGGAATGAAACAGAAAATTTCGTCTTTGACTGAAGATTTGCATCACAGGTTCTCCCACTTCTTTTCTACACATATTACTGCAAAACATTGTTTGTAAAGCAAATTTAAAATGTTTGACCAACAATGTTTGATCGTTTGCCTATGTTACTTCCGCATGCTTGTAGAACGATTCCGACCAGATTGGACTCCTTTCGAAACAACACAACTTGACTACATTATCTGCCACATCAGTGGTATTATGATATCATTTTTTGTAGAGATACTGCACTGGCAGACATGAGCGAAAGAGCGACAACTATGGAACAGGAGCTGCGCGAAGTCGCTTCAAAACTTGATAAAAAGACAGCAGAATTACAGGTATTGAGATGTGATTGATTCTATGTTATTATACTAATGAAGTTGATTTGATTTTATTTGACGTGATTCGACTCGACCTGATTCAACTCGACTTGGCTTGACTCGTCTCGACTCGACTTGACTTGATCTGACTAGACCTGACCTGACCTGATCTGACCTGACCTGACCTGACTTGACTTGACTTGACTCGACTTGGTTCGACTCGACGTGGCTTGACTTTCTTGGTTTGTTTTATTCTACTTTATTTGATAGGACATGAGTCTGATTGTTCTTGGATTACATTCTGCATGAATTGACTCAACTTGACTGTAAAGGCTTGATATCACCAGGCTCGATTGGATTTGACTCAACTTGACTGCACTGGACAGAACTGGACTAGAATTGACTATATCTGCCAAGACCAGACTTGTCTCAAATTGTATTTTGACGCGCTGAATTGTACTTTGAATGGTTTTGTAATGTAATGATGATTTCTTTTGCAAGGTATCAAATGCACAGCTTGAGGCATTAAGGTTAGAGAATCGTCATCTGCGAGATACATCAGTGGATGACCAAATATCTTCAACTGCAGTAAGTGATGCCACTTTTTTTTACTTCATCTCATAAGTTATTCATCTCTCGTCCTAAGGAATTACCCTTTTACTCCAGCGTTATTTTGGGTGATAACGTTTAACACTGCAATACGGCGAGAAGCAGAAGAGAATGTTAAGGTGAAATGGTGTTTTAGCGCCAGTTGCTAGGATCTCCTTAGTAGGTTAACTGATCGAGACCTCGACCCTGGCTGTGACGCTACCGTGGCTGAACTCGAGCTCTGACCACACTGAGCTCCTGACACCACGCGTCAGCAAGATTACACCACGATGTCACAGCACCTTCTGATTTCTGGTGTCTTCATTTCTTCAGGATTTACGAATGTTCGAGAGCCATTTAACGGAAATGAAAGAAGCTAATGCAAGGGTTGTTGCTCAGCTTGAGGTAATCAGACCTTTTTCCATTACACACTAACCATTTCAGCCTAGAAAATCATTGGTTCTCTTATGCGGGTCTTACTGTATGTGAACCTGCTTTCTCTGTTATATATATCATTGAATATTGTTTCTTCATAGAACGAGAATCAGTATTTGCAACATGAACTAGAAAGTTTAAGAGAAGAAAGAAATTCGCAAACTGTTGTTGATCAAACACAACAATCGTCGTCACCAAGGTTAAGGATAGCATAAAAAGATCCTTCTTCTTAACGTGTGATTTCACATTTCAAGATTGTGACTGTTAAAAAAATCTTCATCAATCTAACATGTTATTACACAGGCTGGATGAGTTGTCTGCTCTGCTGCATTAACGCCTTCTTCTTCTCTTCTTCTTCTTCTTTTCTTCTTCTTCTTCTCCATCTTCCTCCTCTTCTTCTTCCTCCTCTTCCTCCTCCTCTTCTTCTTCTTCTTTTCTTCTTCCTCTTCTTCTTCCTCCTTTTCTCCCTCCTTTTCTTCTTCTTCCTCTTCTTCTTCTTCCTCCTTTTCTTCTTTCTCTTCTTCTTCTTCTTCCTTCTTCTTCCTCCTCCTCCTCCTCCTCCTCCTCTTCTTCTCTTTCTTCTTCTTCTTCTTCTTTCCTTCTCCTCTTCTTCTTCTTCTTCTTCTTCTTGTTCTTCTAACTCTTCTTCTTCTTCTTCTTAGGTGCTCTGCCATCAAGCAGGTTTTAATCCCCTATCTCATTTTGTCTTCAGCTAATCTTCTCAGGCTAGCGTAAGGCTGACCGTCCTTCAAATCTTCAAACCTTCTTCTTTCCTGTCCTCTTTCGCAGGGAAACCTTCCATCGATGGTTGTTGTTAGAAAACAATTTTGCCGGAAAGCATGACCCATCCATCTTCTCCATCCTGCATGATTTCTCATTTTAGTAATGATGATATCAAGCGAATTTCCATCTTACAAGAACAGCTTGATACAACAATAAAGAATTACGAAGAAAAGATTGAACAACTGACTCATGAAAACCAAAGTCTTAGACAAAGTATGGTTCAAGGTAACTAAACAAATAGTGGTCTCGTTTGGCCGGATCGTAAAACATTGCTTGTGAAACATTTTTACTTGTGACCAGCAAAAATTGTTTTCAAAATTTATCAATAATTTTCCTAGCAAATTCTACTTGTCAAACAAATGTTTGCGATGTGGGCGAACAGTCAAACATTGCTTAGAAAGCAAATCTAGAATGCTCGACCAATGATCTTGAGGAAATTGACAGCTACTGTTTAGTTGCTTGCGCTCATAAGCTTGTTTTTATCATAAGCAAAAATTTCAGTATCTCTTCTAAGCTGTTGTTGTCCAGAATTAAGATAAAGCTGTGACTGTACTAGGAGACATGTCACGCGCAACATTGTTTTCGGCGTGTCTCCCAGGATGGCTCAACATGCAAACGACGAGCAACATGTCCCCCCAAGTCACGGAGACAAGAAATGTTTCTGTTGTCTCCCAGAAACATTTGCGTGCCTCTCGCTACAATTTTTGTCGCAAGCTACAAAGTTTCCGAGGTGGCTAAACTGGGAGACATTGAGTTGGCATGTCACGTGCAACATGTCTCTTAGTTTAGCCACGCCCTAAAGCAATGGCTAAACTAGGAAACATTTCGCGTGCGACACTATTCAGCGCGTCTCCCAGGGTAGCTAAACGTGCGAGTGACATGCGAGCAACATGTCCCCTGAGTCATTTGCATGTCACGGAGACAAGAAATGTTCTGTTGTCGAGCAGAAACTTTTGCGTCTCTCGCTAAAAAATTTTGTCGCGCATCAGAGTTTCTGAGGTGGCTAAACTGGGAGACATCGAGTTGGCATGTCACGCGCGACATGTCTTCTAGTTTTGCCATGCCTTAACACTGCTCATTGTTTGCGTAGATCGAAGCATAAATGAAGACTCTGAAAGATCTCAGGAAGGAATCGTTCAAATCCATCAACCATACAAGATGCAGCTCCTCATGATGACAATGACAAAAACGAAAACAATGAAGATATGGATTTCAGTCATTTGTTTGACTTTCTCGAGGTAAGGCATTTGCCAAACCATCAAACACTGTTTGTGTTTTTCAAACTTCTGAGAGATTTGCTTTTTGCCCGTTTTGGCACGCGGCAAAACCAGAACTTTCTAAGCAATGTTTTGAGAAACTAAGGGGCCGATTATATGAGAGTTTTCAGCCCGGGCTGGAATTTCAGCCCGGTTAAAAGGGCTGCAAACTCAGCCCTCCTCTCCGGTCAATTCTCTGCAAAATTGATTTTGTGATTACATGAAATAATTTCAGCCCGGGCTGAAAACTCAGCCCGGACTGGAATTCCAGCCCTCCTTCAGCTAGGCGGGCTAGATTTCCAGCCCGCTTGAACGGGCTGAGATTTCTCAAGTTATCGCAAATTTTTCCCAGCCCGGGCTAGGAGCTCTCTTTGCGCAAGCCCAGTTTGACTGTGGTTTTAGTTTCGTGTCAAAACGTGTCAATTTTGGCGTCATTTGTCTTAGGTATTCGATTTCAGCCCGGCTGGAAACGTTCATTTTATCGCACGCCAATTCCAACACGGCTAACCGAGCTGAAATTCTAGCCCGGGCTGAAAACTCTCATATAGTCAGCCCCTAAGCCCTGGCCATATGATCAAATATTGTTGGCCAAACGTTGAGATTTACTTTACAAACAATGTTTGATCATTTGGCCACATCACAAAACATTGCTAAACAAGCAGAACGTGCTTAAGCAATGTTTTGAAAAACGTAAGCCCTGGCCTAACGAACAAACATTGTTCGTCAAAAAGTTGGGGATCTGCTTTAAAAGCAATGTTTGCCCGTTTTGGCCACATTACAGAACATTGAACAAAATTTTATTGAAAGGATTCAGTACCAAGAGAAAAGATAAATTTTAACGACGTTTCGGGCATTACCCTTTATCAAGTGAAATCATTGACAAACAATCACAGAACATTGGTTGGCAAACAGTATATTGAATGTATGTTTTGAATATTTTAAAGTCAGTATGCATCGACAATAAGCCATATTTCTTACATTATCAGGAAACAAACTTAACAAGTGGAAGAAACTCACGCCGTCAATCAATAACAACAGAATTTATTAACGAGGAGAAGAAGAGAGAAGAAGATTTACGCAATTTACTGGCATCAAGAATCTCTGATTTAGAAAAAAAGACAAATGCGACATTACAAAAATACCTATCGTAGTCATTATTACGCAATTTATTTACTTGTATCTTATATGTAAGATATTTTACGGAACTGTACAAATAGTTGTTTAAATGTAAATTGAAGAAGCTGTAAGTGATAATATCATGCATGAATGTGGCTCATCATATTGGCTATTCTATTTAAGCAATGCTTTGTTGGTTTTTCATTACTTTGGAACAAGACGTTCAAATTGCGATGCCGTCAATCTGCGCTTGTTTTGGCCAACACGAGCCTTACCTACCAAACATAGATGCTTTTTGTGCACGGCAAATCGCGTCATCTCGCGCCAAAATTAGTTGGGCCAAGGCTCTTAAACAGAGTTGACACTCATGATCAAAGTCGAGCGCTTATTCGACCGCTTATTGGTACAGCAATAAGCTTGCCTTGATTAAGTTATCAGAGTCTCGTCCTTCAAACACAATTCGGTGGTTTTATCCTTCAATATCAGCAATACCAGCTTGCCTCGATTCAGTTATATGACGATCTCGTATCGAGATTGAGGGTTGTTACCCTTAAGTTGCGATGTTTTCGCCTTCTAATAGTCTTCTAAATCTCGTACGAATTGGCGTAGCAAACAAAATCAAAACAAACAAACACGCTTTGGAAAGTCACGGAGACAGATATGGGAAAAGTAAATTCAATTGCTATACTAGCCTCAAAGTGAACCTGCCTCGATTCAATTACAATCTCGTTTCGAAACAAAAGCTCGTTAAGTCTCCAGTGTGCGATGTTCTCAGCTACGAAATTTCCCGCGTAAACTGCAGAGCACGCCAGCTTAACAATGGAAAACACAATTAATAAATATGACCATGACTTGAAAATTGAGCTTGCCACGATTCAATTACAATCTCGTTTCCAATGTGACGTTGTTCGTCCCTGAGTTCCGATGCTTTCGCTCATGAATTTTCGCTCGTAAATCGCGAATTACCTCGGCGTAAGAGCCGAAAGCAAGGAAAATAAACACACCTTGGAAAGTGACAACAAACGTGTAAATAAACTCAATAGCCAGACTTGAAAAGAATCCATCTATAAAGGCCATTATCCATCCTAGGCCAACCAAAACAGTGATTTTCAGCGCCAAAGTTGTCATTATGATTTCACGTCGATTACTCGAAGAGATTTTACTCGCGGATCTCTTAGCGTAAATTAAGCCTTTGATAGTGAAAACCAACAGAACTATATTAACAGCTAGTATGATTCCAATTGGGACTACAAATGCGAATAGGTTAGGCCAGAATTTCACAATAAAGCATCTTTTATCGACGCCATAATTGGTGATGCCCTTATTTGGGATGTCAAGCATTAGGCAGATGATAACGAGTAACGTTGGCAACAAAAGGGTGGTCAGGCAGTATATTTTGAATCTCGCTTTTTTGGTTGATTCCGTTGCAAAGTTGAATTTGTTGAATGTGATGAAGAAATCATACGAAATTAAGGCCATCCATGTAAACGAGAGTAGCAGTATCCAGTGTAGAAGTACTCCAAATATGACGCATGAAATCCTTGATTTTGCCGTATATACGATGAGTATCTGCAGAATGCTTGCCACGATTAAACTCACGGACAGACACATGATGTTTTTGCCAGGCAATGTTTTATATTTCTTGTAAACCAAATACGTTACTAATAATATAACCAAGCAAACAACACTCAATGCATGACCACAGATACTCAGTACTGCAATATTAACCGCCTTCTTTCGCGTAAGCTTGTCCATAATCAACAGTATAATTTCGAGTGCGAGTTTCATGATCTGAAATCACGTCAACAACAATATGCATGCAAGTGTTGGTGATATCAATATAAATACCCCCGTCTTCTTCGCATCGCCTTTGGAAGTTTAGTAATGCGACTTTAGCGATGATTTTCACGGCAATCAGTAGATATTCTGTAGGGCTAGGTCCTCCAGGAGGGGGGAGAACAGGCTTAGGACGAAATTTCGTTCTTGTTTCTGTAATCTAGTTTTATTCGCTTGTTTTTCTTCCATATTTATGAAAGATTGATTACAAATATCCATCAAATTCTGTGACAAGACTTTGTTAGCCTCCTTTCGCTCACCGCACAAGCGATCGCAGTTTCCAATTTTCGGACATAAGGGCGCTTACAGAAGTCACTTAGCTGATCGAATATCGAATGAATCCTCAAACAGAGCCACGTTTGATTCAATACAGTCATGTTATTCAGTTCTTTTAAAACATCGTGTGTGATGTTTAATATTTCTGGATAACGTACAACGATACCAAGTTCAGTTAGGGAGTCATTTGAGCCCAAAACAGACCTTAGATCTAGAATCATCCTCGCGTTGACTTCTTTTGTGATGTGGCTGTCTGTAACATTGTCGAAATACAGAGAAGCAGGCTTTGGAATGAGAGGTGGTCGTGGTCGTAGTGGTGGTCGGAACGGTGGTCGTGGCGGAAGTCTTGGTGGAAGTCGTGGCGGTGTTTCTTGCCGTCTTTCTGGCGGTTGTTGCGCCGATGGAAGTAGTCTAGGCCGTGGTTTAAGTGTTTGACAATTTGAGATCAAAATAAACAGCAAAATAAAACTGATAATTACACAAATATGTGATACCTTCATAATTAATAAGCTTCCAATTTCTGGTCTCTACTTATTCTATTATTCTTGATGTGAATAAACTCAAAACTTTTCTTTGTACGACTCAAAGATTGTTCCTCTACTCTTCTTGTCTTTGCGTTGACTTTATTTTGTTTTCTTTCAATTCTCCGCATCATTCGCAACACTCCCAAACATCGTGCGACTGTACACGCTGTCAAACTATGCTTCAATAACAATTAAAAATATCCAGCCTCAATTAACCAATTTGGAACATTTAACATTCCTTTGTTATGATGCGGCTAAACTTCAACCAATTAAAAATCCGGATAAAAACCACGCAAACTACTCTGAATCAATCAAATCTTGGCTAATTAGGCAATCAGCTGATTTTAAAACGTAAATAAAGTCAAATGCTTGCTTCCCTAATCTTCCGAAAATAGCAAAAAAATCGTTAGTTTATTTCTTCTCTTATGTTTGAAATAAAACTTTTTTGAAGTGTAGTAAAATTACTTTTAGAAAAGGGAAAGAAAAGAAATCTTATAAAAAATAAACTAAACTATATATGAATGAAATTAGAAATAGAAAAAATGTTTTTCTGAACTAATAATAATTATCAGATTTATGTGGCTGTTTTGGTCACTTTGTAGCAAATTTGATTTGATATTGAAAGTTAATAGCATCGTTATAAAAATTGCAATATTCATTTGGTGCCCTCATGTCTTAAATTTCATGGCTGCAACTTTAATTTAAACCTAATTAAAATCAGAAGATGATAAAAATAACAAGAGTAAATA
Source organism: Chrysaora quinquecirrha (assembly GCA_014526335.1). Lineage (NCBI taxonomy): Eukaryota > Metazoa > Cnidaria > Scyphozoa > Semaeostomeae > Pelagiidae > Chrysaora > Chrysaora quinquecirrha. The sequence goes on from JACTAT010000022.1 coordinate 2,047,178, forward strand.
AAATAAAAGCGCTTCTAAATGCAATGTTTTTTGTTTTTGTTTATTTTTGCATCTTTTAATAAAGAAATCTGACCTTTCATTGTGATGTTAGCTGTTTAGCTCCAATTCACGAATTTCTAGAAGGATATCTTTTTCACTGTTGATTTTATCGATCTGTGAATAAGGAGAAAATAACAATAAATACAGGGCTGTGAATATGTCACTGATTATACATCAAAGGGCATTTTATGGGCATTAATAGGAGAAGTGCGTATGCTACGTAACTACGACGTTTCGTTGCTGTTGCTAAAGGCCTGGCAAAACTAGGAGACGTCCCTCAGTTTAGCTACCTCAGAAACTTGTAGCGAGAGACACGCATGTTTCTGGGAGAAAACCGTTCTCGTCTCAACGACATGCGGGACATAATGTTGGCTTACGCGCAGAATACAATATCATGCTCGAAATGTCTCCTTGTTCAGCTATTAGCTTAAGTTGTACTTTAAGAGAGAGTTGAAGAAGGTGAAGGTGAAATGGTGTTATAGCGCCAGTGGCTAGGATGTCAGAAGTAGATGAACTATCAAGACTTCGATCCTGGCTGTGAATCTACCGTGGCTGGGCTCGAACCATAACCTGACTGAGCTACAGCTGGATTACCTGGATCACGACGCAACAGCTCCTTCGAGCATCAAACAATTCAATTCAATAGAGGCAATCACGACACAGAATTTTCAAGCAACTCCACACTTTCATGGTACAGCAAAACATCGGACTGGTACAAGACTAAATAACAAGTTGCAGAAAGAAATGTAAAGTGTAACACTAGTTTATACTTATCCAGGTAGCATGAATCTTTACCTGATTCTTTTCAAGCTTTTTGCCTTCTTTTTGTTTCGCTTTTAAATCTTGAACTTGCCGCAGTTTCTACAAGAAAACCATTCATCAAAAATATATTTTTGCTCTTAAATTCAATTAGATAATCATAAACGAAAGATGTAATTCTGAGCTAAAGTACCTTTTTAAGTTCTTTATTTTCTTTTCGTTTTCTGTCATAACTGTACTTATGTTGGGCTGAAATTTTGAATAAATTTCGTTATTACTGAAACAATATTTACGACATAATAAGAAAAAATTTAACAGTTCACAATAGCTCCGCTTATCTCCGGCTGGGCCCTCAACATCATCATCAGTTACTTGGCTTAACGCTGTGGGGGCAGGAAAAGCACCATCCACCAATGACCTTTACCTTTATGCGGTCTTTAGTAAGTAAGATGGACGAGGGCATGGCACGGCAAGGAAGTCCAGTCCAGGCATAGATGCAATCTGTCCCTTTAAACAAAGGGGTATCCCCTTTGTAGATTCCTCTTTCCCTTTCTGTTGATTTCCCTTTCACCTTTAATGGGTTCCCCATTCTCCGTTTATGGATTCTCTTTCCCTTTCGTGAATTCCTGTCACTTTTGTGGATTCACCCTGTCACCTGAAATAGCTGGGTATGCCACTTGTGAAATGACTGGAAAATTCTGGAAAACATGACTTTAATCTACAGTCGTATCTCTTACCTCAGAATTCGTTTGTTGATTAGTTTCTGATTTTGCTTTTGATTCTCTTTTCTTTTGTTTTCAAAGCTGCTCCTGATAAATCCTGTGGCTTCATATTTTGTGCCGGTTCCTCTTCATGCTTTATTGAAAGAAAGAACACAAGTATTTTTAACGTCTGTAAAGTCTTGTTACATTTGGCCACTGTTATCGGTCAATGATCGTTACGGCGAACGACTTATAACAGCCTATAATGACGGAACAAATTGCTGAGACAACGCTGCAAATGCTCCTCCACCAATCCAGTTCCTATATCTTCCTACTTCTCCCCCCTCAATTTCAGGGTTGGATACTGAGTTTGATTGATATTGGTATCAACATCGTCATCGTTTAGGCAATAATGTATTACAAAATACGTCGAGAAATAATACAAAACGTTGAATTGGGGAGGGGTGTATAGACTGGAATCCCAATTCTTGTATACCTGCAAACATGCCTTACAAGGCCCTGGCCAAAGATCAAACATTGTTGGTCCAACATTTTGAATTTGCTTTACAACAAATGTTTTACCGTTTGGCCACGTCAAAAACATTGCTCGACAATTTAACGCCTTGAATGCCCGAAGCTCTTGCAGAAGGCGGTCTGTATGCTTGAACTTTAGCTGAAATGAACAAACATTAAACACTGAAAACATGCGATACGCATAAAAGAGAGGATACGCTGAGACAAAAGCAACACTGCCTTGCTGGGGATTAATTTTCCATTTTTGGACAATTTGCAGAGTTGTCCTTCATAAAACCCAATTAGATTCCCTGGAAAATTGCTTCGTAATCTTAAATCGAGAAACATCACTCGATATTCTTGGAGGACCACTAGAGTTCTATGAAATGGTGCCTTCGATTATTAAGTAACGATACAGAATAAACGTTCCTCTGCAAGTCATAAGATTGCATGACTAAGCTTTGACAATGCTAGATTAGCAAGCCAGAGAACCACAATTTAACGCTATACGGGCGAAGGGAAGGTGAAAATGTCTGTTTAGTCCCAGTCGCTAGGATATCAATAATAGGTTCACTAATCGAGACCTCGACCCTGGCTGTCAAGGAAAGTGATTGCTGATTATCTGATTGATTTTGGGATTCACTAACAATACAAGTGATTGATCTGGTTACGAAAAGCAAAAACATTAGAATACTTGATTACCTTGAGTAGCAAGAGGTTTTGATGTAACAACAAGAGCTGCCTCTTTGTAAATGCCTTCCAAAGCAGGCTGCCATTCAACCTAAAAATCAAACGATCTATCTTAGAAGTTAATAGAAACTAAAAAATGTGCATCTTAATATCTTCTTTCCATAAGGAAACGTAACAACAAAGTAGGAGACCTGTTACCTGAATCCCAGATATCGCTAATCAAACCGAGACTCACATCAAACCGAGATCGTTCAAACTGGCTTAGTTTGAGCGTCCAGCATTTGAACTCAATAGCGACAACTAAGACTCAGGTAATGAGTCTATCCTTAAACTAAAATTTCGAAAAAGCAGCAAAAAATAATTTCAGCAAAAAAGGGAAAAATTAGAAACGAACCTGGTAAAGTTCATGTCCTGTTGAAAATGCAGTTTGATGCAATTCTTTGCCAGTATAATGCCAAATTTTATACCTAGAGGTATTAAATGTATTAAAATATCAAACTTGAAATGCTAGTAACTAAAAGATATCAAAGTCTAAAGAACTTTAAACAAAACAGCAATTATACATGAAAACAAATTTCTGTCGAATTCTACATTCATCTTTCTGCCTTTAGAAAGAGCAGTTTGTAACCTATATAATATTAAGTTCTACCAACCCATTTCCAATTTTAAGACGTGGTGAGGTCGTAGCAGTGAGGAAATGAACACCATCTGGGGCCCATTGGAAATGGGTTGCATCCGATGCCTGAGGAAGAAGAAAAGACATGAATAATCAATTTAAATATGTACCATAGGCTTGATAAATCATAAGTTTTTGTAAGTTTTGCATAAGGATGCAAACACTTACCTGTGGCTTGCTGATTTGTTTTTGTCCTTGACATTCCAGAATTCCTAACACAAAAAAACCTTGTGAAACATTCCTTATTAACACTAGAAAACTATAGTATTCTTAATAATTTTTGCACTCTCTATCAGTTTAACCTATTAAGATCTAGTATATTAGAAAATTAATTGATATAATTTAAAGTATACGCACCATAACACCACGAAGATTTCCAAATCCAGCCAGACAGAGAAGTAACAAATGTCAAGGAAAAATATGTAAACGTGCTACATGGCCTACATGACACACAGACTTGAAATCCTTGACTGTAAGAGCGAAAAAACTATATTTGTTACCGTATTTCCTCGAATAAGCACCCTCCCTCGAAAAGGCACCCCTTTGTGATTGTATGTGCAAGCTCAAGATGGGAGGAATTAAGAGACACCTTTTGCTAGTTGCTGCAAAACCTAAGTTCTCATCTGAACGTTAATTTAATCATGAATTTTTATGATTGAATTGCTCCTCTTTGAGAGGTATTTCTAAATGAGTGCCCCGGTCGCTTAATTGAGGAAATACGGAATCTTACAAAGTGGGAAGGTAGAACCCTGACGCGCCAAAAAAGCGGTTGATTTTCGTTGGTCACAGTCGACAAAAGCCCCTTTTCGATCGCGATCAACTGAATCCTATAAGTTCTGACTAGCTGTTGAAATGTCGACACACGTTAGCAGTTACAACTAGTTGGCGTTTGTTCTATCGTATCTTATGTCGACATACACCTGACACTTCAGAATGAAAAGGATATTAGTTCCATGTGCATTGTAATAACATTCATTTCTTGGTCCAGTCCCAAAATCAAAGACTGGTTCACATTTTGTGTTGAAAATCTTCGCTTTCGCAGGCATGTCTGATAGCACAACAGTCAAGAAAAGTTAACATAGATTGAGGATACAAATTCTGAAAAATTAAGACAGAAGATTAATGCAATAAATAACATTGATTAGGCTAGGTTATAGGCATTTCCACAGAAAAGTTCAGGCCTAAATGTGTTCGATTTGTTCGTTTGTCACTGGTATTTCTTTTGATATGACTCCCAACCAGGCTAAAATTTGGGACAAAATTCATTGCTGTCTCCAAAACTATCTGAGATACGCACAAGCAAAGTTCAGCAGCTTGAAGCCCTTGCCCGGAAAAAGGCATTTTAAACATGTTTTTAAGAAGGCTAGGAGGTGACACGTTGGTGAAAAATCGCTTCAAAAAATCGCTTGAAACAAGCAGGCTAAAATTAAGCCAAGTGTTCTTAAAAAGAAGCGTGTAAACTAGGGCCCCATACCTGGATACGGGATTAGTATGCCTAAATAAATTGAAAAAGCAAGGAATAGCAGTCTAATCACACACTATCTCGTCTTTCGAAAGACATTCTGAAATAGAGGCCCCATGCCAGGATGTGACATGAATAGAATGTCTACATTAGCTGAAAAAGCGAGGAAAAACAGCCTTGTCAAAACAAAGAAGCATCAATAAAGGATACAACCATAAATGACACAAAACTCATTTGAATTTGGACTCCAATCAACCGAGTAAACGGGACCTTTTTTATCTGAAAAGAAACAAGTGCTTTATAACGAGGTATCACTCGGATAAATAAAAACTTGTGAAAAATCTTTGAATTTACGCTATTTTTGCTATGTATTTCAACCAGACAGGAGTTTTGCAGCGGTTATAGTGAGGCCAAGTACAGGATATACTCAGTTAGGGAAATTTCAGTACTTAGACTGACCTGAAAGTTCTTTTAAAAATACGTGCGATGCTAAGAAACACTTTCTGGCATCTCTGGAAAAAAACTTTTGGAAAAATCTCACCTTTTTAGGGGGGGGGCACAAGACCATAGACCTGATCATGCAGTGTAAGTAACCACCAAGATACGAAAGTCAAATTAAAGGATTGAGAACTGCGTAAACACCTAATGGACTAGACAATATGAATAAGGTAACGAGGTAAAAAATAAAACAAAACTCATACCAAATGCGACAATACTTGAATCTCCTTTCGATGATATGAAATGAAGTGCTTGTTCTCCATAATATGAACCCCAGTTGTATCAACTTCTGTACTTGTTAATATCAGTAAACTTGTTCCTTTAAAATAACCATTCATATGTTTGAGTTAGACTAGACTAATAACCAATCTTTCGGTATGCAGCAATCCGTGATTTTTTCCAACCCTTCAAACCATAATGACTTAAACCCTTTAAACTTGATATGGTGCATAAAAATATAGGTACCAATGCAATAATTAATAATACCTTTTTTATTCCAAAACATGTCTACTTTGTCAGCCTTGAAAAAACTTTTATTAGCAAGTGCACTTGCGTTTTCTAATTTTGGATATTCAAACATTCGAACAAATGACGGAGCTGCCTAAAACAAAGGGAAGAAAAGATCTTTGTTGTTTTACATTCCCAAAGGATAAAAATAACAATAATTAGACGAAATTAGAACGAAATAAGAGAATTAATAGTTCAAGTCCCTTAGACCTTCAAAGAAGCGCAGAAAGGAATAAATGATGGGAATTGAATTGCTCTTAAACAATAGGAACAAGCAACCATTAAAGTAACAACCAAAAACCATTTGCTTCACAAACTATTTGGGAAGGCCACAGCCCCCAGTACCCTAGGGTAATAAAGTCGTACACTTCCAAACATACTAAAAGGTAGAGAAAGTTTCCAAAGATCCTTCACTTGAATTATTAGGCCAAGAAGAAGAAACTGGTCGTTTGGGTCATCTGTTTGTTAGGCTTGCTACAAGTCTACCTTTTTTGAGTCCTTTATCTTTTCGTCCTAAGGAGAGAAAAAAATAAGAAACTCTCCTCTCCTGTTTTCTTATTTTTTCTTTACTCGTTCTTAGGACCAAAAGATAACGGACTTCAAAAGGTAGACTTGTAGCAAGTGCAAATGTCTGTTTGTTTTGCAAAACTTGAACACTGAAAGGTTTTCTCGTACTTACTTTTGTTCCTTTGACAAATATTGCTATTCTGTACGGGCTTTTTCCAGGTGCAATCGAAAAACTTGTTAAATTTGCCTGATAGAGCTTCTTTGCAACAGAGCCTGGAAAATAAACGTGAAATAACAATAAAGAAAGGATGAAAAAGCTCGTAGGTATAAAACAACCCCATGTGACGCATTATTTTCTCAATGATCTGTCCCTCATTCACAGAGCCTTCGATTCGTGAACACTTAAGTGACAGCCCAAAGGAGACCTAGAGAATTAACCACGAAAATGTGAATCTTCCAGCGAAGAATCGAGGATAAACCCATTTTTCTCGGATATTCTGCTTTTCTTGGTCTGGGGGGTACATGACTTATGGACAACCGGGATGAGCCACCAAGGTTTTACAAATCCACCAAATTATAATGTAGACACAGACCCTATATTATGAGTGGAAGATTACAGTTAAGACTTTTTAGGCCTTATGATTACTTGACATTGTACTAAGAACATCTTCGACGAAATTTTAACACTATTTTGTTTCAAAAGTGGTGAAATTTTAAATTTTCTATAATTTCCTACCATCGATTTGGCTGAAATCAGGAGTTACATTTGATAAAGGACTCACTAAGATCTCCATTCTCATAGAAATGCACTTCATTAGAGACACAACGAGCACACAACGCTTCATCGTCTGTCCACCTTGGTTCCCTAAAAAGAAAAATAGCGTTTCTTTTTATAACAGTACTAGTCAACACACAGGGAAAAAGAGGAGAAATATCTTTGGTCATACTTACGCATGCATCTGGGTATAAAGTCTATTTCTAATGCTTATACTTCTAGAGTATGAATGTCAGAAACAGACTGAAACAATAGACAAAGAACGCAGATATTATGCCCCAAAATGTTTCCGCTGGTTATCGCCATGGCAGTTTTGCTTTGGGTTGATTTTTGGTTGCCTTGAGTGCCTGTATTCGGTCAAATCTCAAAGTAATAACTTCGGTCCATCTGACCGCTACTTTAGTCCCAGTATCATTTCAGGTTTGCATTTCACAATCTGTGGATATCCATTCCAGTGTACTTTTCAACCCCACAGAGGTTCACCTCAACCCAATTTTTCTGGAAGAACTCTCTCTGGATGTTTATGCTTTTCTTCACAATACAATACACATCTCGCAAGTCTCATACACATCTTCACAAGTCTCGTACAACTCAAAGACAAAAAAACGTAAATTAGCTTTGAACAACAATACATTACCACGTGTCTTGTTTCTTTTGCACAAAACTTCTAACGAGTGCACCGTCACTGATCTGATAAATTTCCAAGTTGTTAAACCCTTGTGGATTATCTGGCGTAGTAAAATATCCTTCCCAGGTTGACAGGAAGTTGCCAAGTGGAGAAAATGACAGCAATGATGTTTTCTGTTTTGGCACTTCTAAGACAACATCATTGGTGTTTATGTTTGCCACTTGAAGACTACAAGAAAATTTGTTTTATAAACCTATTTATATTTCCTAATCAGGTTCAGGGTTCTGGCAGCTATAATGCTGATACAAACCTGCAGCATTTACTAACAATTATAGAATGCGCACCCTTGGTACTCATTAACTAACCACAGAAGGATGGACAGCTGAGTTGACTGTAAACCTATGCAAAATTTTCCCAAGGAGATTGGAACACATGATATATCAATGATGATTTGGCCCCTTGTATGCCTTCTATTTTACTCTAATGGGGCAAGCAATCAAGTATATTCAATTGGTAACCTAGGTTGTGGTTATTATAATATGTTAATGCGGATCTGCAGCTTGTGCCACCAGACGTATTATGGAATGAATAAGGACCCCTGGGTGGTCTGAAGAAAATCTGGTGCCCCGTTTTAGTGCAATAAGTAGAGAAAAGCAGATCTCTTTGTTGTTAATTACTTTTCTATTGTTCAAATTGCACATGCATGTGTCTTACTCTGCAAGCAGGGTTAGCATTACTCACCATTGCATATTACACCATGCAAAAAGATTGCCATCCTTGCTAAACCTGAAGCATCTGCATCTCTGAGAAGGATCACTATTGAATAAAAAATGGATTTTTCACATTATTATATATTGCTATAGATGGGATTTGAACCTTGACAGCAAGACAGCCAACAACATTGTCACTGAGCCATAGAGTTAATGAAATTGCAGAGGAACTCTTCAAGTCTTACAGCTGAAGGCTCTCCTCCTGTTTGATTGTTTTTGCCTTTCAGCTATATTGAGCGTTCCACAGCAAACTACATATTTATATATATTTGTCATGAATAGTGAACACTAGGATAGTTTTTTCCACACGTGGCATATCACTAAAGATGCCATTCTCTCTTTATTCCAAATAATAATACAATATAGAAGAATATTTTCTATACCTTAGTCTGTTTTCAGGATCTTGGAATTGATTTTTTCCATCAATTACAAAAAGTCCAGTAGTTCCTCTTGCTGAAAACAGAATAGAAAGTTTAGTACCTTAACTTTATATGACACGACACTGTGTAAAGAAGGCCTAGTAAATGGGCCTACACTTACACTGCTGGCAAAGAATAGAGGTTGAGTGACTTAGTCCACAAATTAATAATGCGATATTGTAGATATTTTTAATTTTCTACGTTACATATTAACAATTTCATCTAGAAAGAATGAATCATTAGCTGATAAGAAATAAATTAATACCTCCGAGAAGAGGAAGCTCTCGTTTGCACGTCGCCATTTTTGCTGATGACACACATGTGGTGACTGGTCAGTTCTAGAACGTAGTTGACTTATGGTTATTATGACACAATGCAAAAATCCGAGAATGCAAAGAGCTAAGGCAAAAACATCTGATACGGTGCTGAGATGAATGCTCCCCACTTGCATCCACAATGCCGAGACATTGTGGCTGAGGCGTCGCATCTTACGGTGGTTCCCGTTACAGGAAATCGCTGTTCTCCCATGAATCTTCAGCCAGCCAACCGGGGGAGGGGATATCCGGCTCCCAGTCCATAACTTTAGATATCCCCTTGCTTACGCTTCCGACTCATGACACCGAATCGAACGGTAGTACTACTCTCTTTCTTCTTATAGGATTCCTTCTAAAAAATTTATTAATTACGGGAAGAACTTATCGCGCATGCGCGTTCTTCTCAAACAGGGCAGTTAATTTCAAATTAACTATGCTAATTTATGCATTGGCTGAGAGGTGCGTCATTTCTTTCGTCTCGTTTGCAGATTTCTGTTTTTTTGTGAAAATGGCGTCTGGAGTTGCACAGCCGGGCAGTGTTGCCTATCGTCTTGGTCAAGGTGTTGGCGGAATCGATGCTGATTTTGTCAATACTATGTCTCCAGATTATGAATGTCCCATCTGCCATCTTGCTTTTCGAGATCCAGTTCAAACGAGAGACTGTGGGCATCGATTTTGTGAAACATGTCTCGAGCCGATTTTGAGGTAAAAAATTAGGCCCAGTGAGAGTGAGGGTCAAGTCAAGCCCTCAAGCTTATGAGACCGCGATTTCCTCTTCATAATTTCCTGCCTGCCAAACCGACGCGTGCTGCTTCATCATGTTTTAGTTCACTTAATGCGTAACGTATGAGAAGTGTGTCTTAAGAAGATGAAATGAGCATTTCATTGTAGTTTTTAGTTCCCTGTTTATTGTTAAGTGGTAAACAATTGTTTACAGTGGTAAATAAGTGGTAAACAATTGTTTACAGTGGTAAACAATTGTTTAATCTAGCTCGTAATTGGTTACACAGTACAAATGATACGTAGACATGTTTCATCAAATAACCAAATAAGTATTTGGGTAGATAGAAATCTGGAAGATGATATACTGTAAGAAATATTACTTGGGTGTACTGGTTTAAAATTAATCTATTAAAAATGCTTTCCAAACAAGTTTATCCACTGGTAAGTTGGCCCACTACCAAGTCGACCCAAATCCATGCATGGGCAAGTCTGCCCCCTGCATTGTCAGCCCAAAACATTATTTCCCAGTTTTATTCTGCATGTGGGGATATTGGGTGCTGCCACCCCAAAACCTATACTTTAACGGTGTACATGCAGAGCCATAGCTACAAGGAGATGTAGGGGGATGTGACACACCCAGGCAAGTTGCCCGTTGGCAAATTTGAGAAATATGGTACATCCTGTAAATTTTTGTACATGATTTTTTCAGGAAATCACCATCCCTTTGCCCAATCGATAGAAGACAATTGTCAAGAGATAAAGTAAGTAATAGCTGAAGCTAAAGGACACAACTATTCCATTCATTTCAACTTCTATTTCTTGAGTTTTAAGAAGCTTTTTTTTAAATATTACATTGCTTATTATATCTATAGGTTTACCCTGACAGAGCCTGCAAAAGAACCATTCTATCTTTACTTGTTCGATGTTACAACTATGGAAATGATTGTACCTGGACTGGAGAACTTGCAAATTTACAGGTAATACTCAAATTAGCCAGTGCCATTACTGTTATTATACGACTGAAACAATTGACTAAGGACAAATTCAAAATCTCAATATAAATTCTGCCTTAGTTAATCATTGGTTTATACTCTGAGGAGAAGTGTCAGACCAAAAAGGGCTTTTTAATTTAATGTCATGAGATTTCCACTCTTTCTTGCAACCTAATGTGTCTTTTTTCCTGCAAGGATCATCTTGAGTCTTGTCAAAAAGTTCCTGTTAGTTGTGTGAATGATTGTGGAAGAACAGACATTCCAAGAAGTCAGGTTTGTCTTGTTTCTATCTTAACCTTTTTTTCTTTAGAGGCATTTTGCAAAATGTATTAAAGGGAAGTTGGTCAACTTTACTTGTAAATGGCCAGACACTCACTGCAAGTACCGATGAATCACATTTTCTTATCAAATTAGCATAGAAATTGATATGAAATCTCATTATCAAATCTATATCTAAAGTGTTTTCAAACCATTTGTTTGATAGTTTGTTGCTCATTAAGAGCGAACTCAAAAACATTTACAGCATGGCAGATTCCTGAATTAAACCACCAGTTTTTTCAGGAAGTGTAGATCTCGAGTTTGTAAGCATCTTTTAAAACCATAGTTCAGTCTTCTAACTTGCACTTTCATTACAAGTGAAAACAACTTTTCTGAATAGCTTTGTTGAATTATAGGCTTTAATAATTAACAAGCTAGAACGTATTATTAAATGTGCAAGTTTGGTGATGTGAATTTAGAAGGGTTTTTTGAATAGTGAATAGAATTTAATGATTGAATAGGCAATGATCATTAGTTGACCGCAAGGTTCACGAAAACATGTTTATTTGTAATCTATTTCACTTATATATATATCAATATCGTATTATTAATATTTTAAACGCTAAAACTACGAACTATAAACAAAACAAAATGCTTCAAACCAAACGGACATTACTCGCAAGTTAATCAGGCAATAAAAATGGCTCAAAGCAACAAATCGTGCAACTCTGTAAGAGAATTGAAATTGACAGATAATAGTAATAATGGACAAGTAAAAATGCATGAATTAGAGAGTTCTAAGTATAGCCTTGGTTTGGTTCAAGTGCGTATTAGTAACGCATTGCCAAAGAAAGAAGTAAGTTTGCCTAGTCTGTAAACATTTTGTTGTTTTTATTGCACATAAGAAATGAAGAAGTTGTTGGTAGAGTTAAACTGCAGAATTGGTTTGTAAAAGCCGAACTAAAGTGAGAATGGACAAGTTGTAAGCGAGTCCTACTAGCCATCTGTGATTGTGGGTTCGACTTCCACGAAGCTCAAACTTGCCACAAAGAGTGAGGAGTGTTGCCAGCTATCTGTAATTCCATGGCTGACGTTGAGAGGAAGGAGTGGGGTAGCGCTGCTGAGATTACCCTTGTGTTATTCAGTACATCCTTTGTCCTTAGCACAGAAACCCGTACCTTCCGAAGACCGCACGTGTTTGTGCCTTCGAGCCAACTAATCAACTCATTTTCTTACTAACTAGAAGACTACCTAACTAATCAATTTACTAAGTGACTAACTAACTTACTTGCTAACTTGCCAACTTAATAACTTACTAACATACTAACTTACTAAAACTAACTAACCGTCTAACTGACTAAGTAACTGCTTAGCTTACTAACTAACTAACTAACTAACTAACTAACTAACTAACTAACTAACTAAATGAAAAACTTATTAACTAAAGAAAAACTAATTACTGGCGACCTTAACTGCAATAGCAACACTTCCACACTTCCTAGACTTACTACATCAGCGTCTTTTTACCCCGAATTCTGATTTGTCGCCCCAACAGCCTTAATCGACTGGTCCACACCAAACGAAAGTAATAAACAACAACAACAACATCGAGTAAAGTGGTTGGACGTATGTGACGATTCTACACACAACTCTTTATAGCGCGGACCTAAGTAGATTAATTATTGAAATTGCAATCTCAATTCGTGTCTTATTGTGACGCTGAGTTTAAGTATGAATTTCCTATTGTAGATGGCGTCGCATATAGATGCAGATGGGGATTGCCCACTGGCGGTAATTCCCTGCAAGTATCAAGATTTCGGATGCAAATTCAAGGTAATTTATGCATTATGCTTTGTTATCATCTTGCATAATTAGTGCTACATGTATCTGTATGTGAGTTCTTGCTTTTTCTTGAGAAATTTTGGTCAAACAGTATTATACAATTCATGGCGTGGACTGAATAACCCTCGCTATCGAATCTATAAGCACTACTGTGGTGGATACGCACTTCTGTGGTGGTATTTTTTGCGTAAGCTTCTGGCTAATTATTCCTTGACATTGCTAGCTTGCACGAATTATGATGTAAGATCATCTTAGTCATGTACACTGTGTTCTTATCATTGGAGCCTAAGAGCTCCTGGAATAGAATCCAGTTTTAATCTGAATTTTGGTAAAGTTGAACATTATTTTGCATTTGCTTAAATCTTCCATCTATCGATGGCTTTCTGTAGCCTTAAAGCCTTGTTGCTATGCTTTGCTGCCAGTTCCAGGAATTTTCAGAGTATCTATCGTGTGAAAGTGGGACCCGTCAGCTTTTCCGTAGTCGTCTAATTGAATCAATTCAGTATACAAGCAATGAGTGACAGTCATGATGTCACAAACATGGTCACAAACACTGTCAGAATTTAGTCATAAAAACCGTAAGTGACATGAAAAAACAGTGGAAAGGAGCATGTTTAGCATTCCCATAGAAATTAACGTGATGTGGAAAGAAGTAAGAAAATAGAAAATGGTGAAGATGCGGGCAGAATATGGGAGATCGAATCGTGAGAAGACTGGAATTGAAGTTGATGAATAATGGACTATAAGATGAATGAAATGGAGACGAAGAACACCAAGGGAGAATAAAAGTCAAGCAAAGCAAGTAGCCTGCAAGACAGCATAACAACTGAAGATCAGAGAAAGGTGCTCCTTTAAAACCAAAGAAGAAGAAATCTCGAATCTTAAATGTCCAAACTTTACTTTTAGTGATTTTATATTAATTTTCCAGGGAAGAAGAGTTGATATGGAACCGCATTTTGCTGAGAATATGCAGAGCCATTTGGATTTGGCGCATACTCGCATCAAAGAACTCGAAGTTCGTCAAGAAAATATTTGCATGAATGGTAAATTTCTTTGGAAAATATCAAACTATTCACAATTATCACAACAAGCTCAAACTAAGAAAGAAAAAGAGAAACTATGCAGTCCGCCATTTTATACTGGTCAGTACGGTTATAAATTGCGAGCTGAGGCGTTTTTATGTGGATTAGGCCAAGGAAAGGGTTCTCACTTATCGTTGTATGTTGTTATCATGAAAGGAGAGTACGACGCCATTTTGCCTTGGCCTTTTCAACAACGAGTTGACTTTACTTTGATCGACCAAGATGATGAACCGAGTAGCCGACAGAATAAAGTATGGAGACTGTCATGTGATCGAAATTCGGATTATTTTAAAAGACCGAATCGCTCCAAAAGTCTTGGATTCGGCTGTCCAAAATTCGTCTCTCTTGAGACCCTGCGGACTGCACGAAATTACGTCAGAGATGATACCGTGTTTGTCAAAATTGAAGTCGAACCAACGGAAACATTGATTTAGCTAGTATGTAATAGATCAATGTATTTTTTAAACTTATTAATTATGTTATAAATTGTTTTATATGTTAATTAACTTGTATATATGTCATTATTCCTGATATAATTGTAGCATTTTAATGATCATCTTACTTCAGTTGTTCAATATTTCTAATCACAGAGAAGAAAAGGAAGATATAACATCTCCTTGAACGCTCATTAATATTATAAGAATACTTGTAAAAAAGACCTTTTTCATGTTTTCATTGATCATTAATATATCAACTATGTAACAATGTATATGTTCTTGTTAGTTATGCCATAAAATGAACCGCTTCGAATCTCCGAAACTTCGGGTACGGTTTTAACCATAACGATTCGCAGTTTAAGTATACCGGAACACAGCAAATAGCCCGATGGAACATTCGGAATATTGCTTTCGCTCTTCAGGTATTGAAAGTTCACTAGCTTTCCTTGAAGGTCACGTAAGTTCTTTCTGTGGTCATCTACGAGCGACCACTAGCTCGATTTATGGGGCCGGTCTGACTTGATTTATAGGGCTGACTTTGGTTTAAGACAAAATTAATTGAGACCAATTACTAATTACTTGAGAAATTGAAACCGATTAGCTTATGAGTTGCGGAGTTAAAGGTGTTTTCTCCTCATTGAACCGTAGTTACTTGGACTTGATGATTCAACTAAAAACAGCGACTATGATTATGCCTAGTGCTTATGATTTTTTGGAACTTATTGAAAGTCTAAACTCTTTTTTACGGCAACTGGTCGGCGCGCTGTTCCAGAAAGTTGGGCATGCTCTACTTCTAAATCGATAACTAATGAGCTAAAAGTTATTTAGCACATTCGTCGACATAAGCTAGCAGTTACACCTAGTTGGCGTTAGTTCTATCGTAATATCCCAGGTCGACAAAAGCCTGGTTTAACTTGTTGTATACAGAATATGCGTTAGAAACAAGCGTGCTGCGAGCATTGAAATGAAACAAGCTGAAACTGCCATCCTTTCTTTCATTGTAAATTCTTTTTCTATCTCATTATAATATTAGCTATCTTATATAATCTTTAAGTATTAAGCACATCTTAAGTAAATAAAAAATTATTAACTCTTAACCTATTAATAAAAAAGTATATAACATTGAAATAATTTTTTTTATTCAGTTTTAATCATTCTTTCGAGAATCGTTTTTAAGTCTTTAATTGCTTGTAACATCAGAAGTCTTGTGTTTTCTTCTGATACTCTTACTTGTTCCAGTAGTTCATTATGTTGTTGACGCGATTGTTCAAGTAATTCTGTTTGCCGTAATAATAAATTATACAAATTATCATTATGATGATGATGATGACTATCTACATCCTCCACCCTCGCTCGTTTATTTGCATCATCCCCATCATCATTTCTGTCATTTGATCTTTTCAAATTCCTTTCAGGAGAATTTGGAATTTGATCAGATGCCACTATATTAGTATTCCCATTAATTTGAACATGTTCAATTTCATTTTCTCCTTCGCTTCGCACTGTACGTTCATCTTCGTAATGCGCAGCTCGTGCAGCCTCGATTGACTGCTCTTGGCTAATCTGGTCTCGATTTGGTGTTGCAATATCGCTGCTATACATGGCGCTCTCTTTCGTATATTTGCACGCGTTATTTGACTCAATATTATTGACAACGCTATTTCCCACCATTGTTACTCTTTCACAATCATCTTCTATTCCATCCTCAATTTGTTCAAAACTATTACTGAAGTTCACTTGACTTTCACAAGTATTCTCAAAGTTCAAAATCCGCTCAAGCGCTTCAAAGATATCCTCCTCTCGATCGCGCGGTAATCTCCGCTGCCGCTGTTTAGTTTGGCGAGATATTCCGCTCTACGATATTTATGTTTCTTCATCATATTATTCCACTTATCCTTGCATTGCATCCATGTTTTCTTTGTAACTTGTGGCAGCTTTTTTCTGCTGTCTTGACACAATCGATCCGCTATCAACTCCCATGTTTGCTTTGTCATTTTTCGCATCTTTTTCCCAAACGTAAATTCGCTGTAAATATTGACAAGAAACTCTTCTTCCACGTATGTCCAGCAAGCACGTGGCACGTGTATTTGATGATGCTGATGCTGATTCGAGGGTGCTTCCATATTTGGGCAACTGTCATTCATAGGCCCGTTAACTGTGGTCGGTGGACCTGGCGGTGTTTCGGTTTTATTTGCTGGAGATAATTGTGGTGACTTTGTGGCAACAGATGGTATCGGCATCGGAGGCATAGGCATCGGACCTGGCATCCCAGGCATCGGCATTGGTGTTGCTTGCATGCCACCAGGCATTTGTCCAAACATCGGCGGATGCTGCTGGTTTGACGAAAAACCAGGGTGCGGTGCGTAATAAGGGACCCTGAAATATCATAGGAAAATTTCTTAAAAAACATCATAAACTCAAAATATTGCGGAAATAATGGCACCGTTTTTTACAAAGGTTAGCAGTTACAACTAGTTGGCGTTGGTTGTTTTGAAGGTTAGTTCGACATAGATCCCAATAAGCATGGCTTTAGATCAGTCGAAAAAGGTCTTATTCGATGGGAAGTAATCGGGAATCGGGGCACTTTGCTTGTTTTCTTACAGGTTGGTTTTTTTTGTTTTGAAGTCGATAAGGTTTTTTTTGAAAATAGCGAAAACCTTTTTCGAACCGTCGTAGTCTTTGAGTTTCTCATGTACTTGAAGTTTCTTAAAAAATATAAAATACATGTCAAAGTTACGGGGTTCAAATTGCTTCCATGAGCATCACAGCAGACATATTTCTTTTCATAATCCCGCCTTTGTCCGTGATGAGCCTAGCATAACCACGCTGATTAGGTAACCTTCATTTACAACGAGATTTTCTGTAAAAAATATACAACTAAATGGTAAAACTTACATGTAAAATTGTGGGACATATTGCCCCACGCTTGATTGAACTTGTTGAGAAGGTTTACTTCGTTCACTCGCTGGTAACTTTTCTGTCATTTTGAATCTTTTACGAAGAAAACCTTGGCAAAACTTTGGTTGACGATGTTGAAACCAAGGTCAGAATAAAAAGACACCTGCTAGGTTTAATCTTTGTTATATTGGGTCAATTTGCTTTACCTGATTGGCTGTAAACAATAAAGAACTTTGTTAACTCTCACGTGAGTGGTTCATTTACGATCATTAACGCAATCCATAAACAATAGAATAACCAACACCACGTTCGTCAAATCACGTGTTCGCATAAATGATTCCGAATGCAACCTCGTTTTCGATTGTATTGGAAGTTGCTATTGGTAACGTGAAAACAAAATAAAGATGGTAGCCTGCAAATTTTTGACGTACCGGTAGATCTCGGAAGTGCTCATGAGACTTAGAAAATTTCGCGGAAACTAAATCTAAAACACAAGGTGGTGTCGTGGATCGATCCCACGACCTCATGATTCACGTGACAGGCACTAATCCACTGAGCTACCGAAGCGCTGCCGAAACACCGTGATTTTATTGATGTGATGAACGGAATATATAGATATTGATATTGCATATAGCTGTTGCCAAACAGACAACCCTATTTCCACCCTGAACCCTATGTTGGCCGGGCCCTAAACCCTGGTTGAGAACAAAGAAGACGGGGGTATGCGTGTGTGAAGCGCCTTCGGCGCTTCATTATATTCCTCCTCCGCTTCAATATCCCTGCTATACTGTACATTACGGGATGAGCACTTCCGAGATCTACCGATATCTAATTTTTGATACACAACAAATTGGATCTGCGGTGGGAAGATGGCTACGAATTTCAGCGCAAATCAGGTAAAAACCTATATATTCTATAGAAAAAGCGACTAGATTATTAAATTCGGATTTTTTCTCGATTATATATCTTTATTTTGCCAAAGAAAAGTCTCAGTTCAGGCGTAAAAAGAGAGAAAGACAAGAAGGAAAATGAATTTAGGCCCCCAGAAGAACATAGGCCATGCTAGGGCGTCGCCCATCTCTCTTCACATAAGCTTGTAAATCCAATCTTTTGAAAATTTTGAAGTCATTAATATGTATTTTTCTTTCTTCCCTTTCAGTACGAAAATTCATTCGCTGCAAAGCGCTTACAAAATTGGCAAACCCCGAAAAATTTTAAAGAGGTACCTACCAAAAGATAGAACTCGATTTCATTTTTCCGAGTTTTTTAACATTAAAGCAGAAGATTTATTAACTTTCAATTGTTCTTGATTTTCTAGCATCCATCATCGAAGAATGGCTCAACGATACCAATAAGCAATGACAGGGGACATTTATTGACGGAATTTCGAAGTCAAGCGCGTCCCCTTGGGGCAACTTCAAGGGGACATGGGATTCTGACATGAATTGCCAACGCACAAAACATTGCCAAACTTTGACAACTTTAAAATCAGAAAATGCAAGCTGTCTCAACAATCAAACTAAAAAAATGCAACACCTTAACAAATCAGATTTTAAAATGTCAAACAAAGAACAAGATACGGTTTTTCAAGATTTTAGTAAACTAAAGCCAGATAAAAGTGGAAGCCCTCTGCCAGAGCTCCATTCTGAAATGCCTGCAGCATTACAAGATATAAAGGTCGCAAGTCCTTTGCAGATTGTGGAGCCGAAATCACCTACAGAAAATAAGAAAATCGCCAGTCCTGTTCAGCGAAATGATTCAACCTCACCTCTTAAAGAAAACGAACTTATTGATAACTAAAATGTGTAATTTATTCAAGGCTTTGCTTTTGAACTACTCTATCGTAACGATTTATGTTTATTTTTAAGAGCACTGAATTTATACGTAAATAACATTGTAAGTAATTAAAGTAAGATCAATGTAGACTTCATTTAATAGAAATAAAATGATAAAAATAATAGTCTTTTACGATAATATTTGCTCTTTTTTCTAAAGACAACACTCTTTTATTCTTGTTTGTTGCATGAATTACGTAACCAATAAGGTGTAGATAGCAGTTTTATTTGCTTTACTGAGGTGATGACTTTACTTGCGACATATTAACAATAAATCCTGATCATAATCTTAATCTTAATCGTAAATTTAAACTTAATATAAGGCCTATTCTAAAACTTGATCGTAATATTAAACTTAGTATAAATCTTAAACTTGAACTTAATCTAAATCTTAGTCTACGACTCTAAAAGCTCTGAGCTTATTTCACACACCGTAGCATTCGATTAAGATGAAGATTATGATAAAATTTTTATTTAAAGTTCAAGACTTAGACTAACACTAAGATTAAGATTAAATTCAAGTCTAAGATAAAAGACTAACTTTGATATTAAGATTAATTTTAATATCAAGTTTAAGACTAGGCCTTATATTAAGTTTAAGATTAAGATTATGACCAGGATTTAGATTAAGATTAAGTCCGAGTTAAAGATAAAGATTAATTTTTAGTTTAAGACTGAGACTAACTCTAAGATTTAGATTATGATTAAGATTAAGATAAACTTTCAGAGGTGGGCAAGGGCTAGTCTAGCTTACTAATTTACGAACTAAACAACTATCAAGCAGCAAGTGCATCAACTAAAGAGCTAATGAACTACCTTGCTAAAAAGTTCATTAGTAAATAATTGGTTAACTAACTAACAATGACCAAACAACTTACTAACTAGTTGACTAACAACTTACTGAATAACTAACTAACGTATCAATATACTAATAGTTCACCTAAGTTAGCAACTAACTAGCAAAGCAAGTAACAAGCTAACTCACCCCTACCTAACTAAATAACTCACTTACAAACTAACAAGTAGCTAACAAACAAGCTAACTAAGTAATTAACTACTTACTAACTAAGTAGGTAAGCAAATAACCAACCAACCAACTGTCTAATGAACTATGTAACTAGCGAACTAACTAACCAACCATCTAGCCTACTACGCGATCTTCAATCAAGGCAGTTTAGCAGAAAAATCAAGTTTTAATGAGAACTACATCAATTATAACATCATTAAAAAAGATGATATTTGCTATTTTATTCAAATTTCCAACTTGTAACATGGTGGTGCGTAAATCAAAAGTTTAAAAAAATTACACTGTCTATTAATTTGTATTTTTTGCGTCGATCACTTTTTATCTTCATTGTTCTTTCATTCACTTCTACTGCTGCAAATCTCTTTTGTCACGAAATTTTGACAAGAATTCAACTAATTTATTCAGATGTCCATATATGCAAGATCTGATTAAATAAGCCATGCTTTAATATGCAAAATCTAAACATCACTGCTATTTGCCGTGAGCTACTTTCTACAACTGTCTCAGTGCTTGTTCAACAATCCAATTCAACCCAACAACAATGCAATTCAATCGAATAACAATCCAATTCAACACAACAACAATGCAATTCAATCGAATAACAATCCAATTCAATTTACTAAAATCATATCACTGATATTTTTTCGACGGGTGCAATATCATCGCCATCTTCTTCCTTGCAATAACTCCCCTCTTCGACCCCTAGGTGTCCGTGTGGGGGGAGACAGGGAATAATACACAGTCTCGATTTCGATTTAGCCAGAACTGAACTTTTCTTATCGTTTGTTTTTGGTAACAAAATAAAAGTGTTATCGCTGGAATTCTCCTCGGAGATTCGTTCTAATTTATCAGCAATTAAATCATTTTTAGATGTTTCTGTTTCATCAGTAATTAGTATCTGATCGACATCTCTACTTTCCACGTCATCTTCGGCGCAAAAAGGTATTAGAAACATCAAACAGACGCCAGCTGCCATAAATCCACCCGCCACATAAAACGCCACTGAATAGCTTCCCGACAGATCGTAAAGCCAACCTAGAACCAAAAACACATCGCTTAATCAATAATGCCTAAATCAATCAATATTCCACAGAATCATGTGCAAATTAATTTTTAAATACGCGACAGAAATCATAGGGGGCACATTGCGAGGGTTAGACACGGCATTGGTTTGAAAATAAGGTTCTAGCGACTTTTAACGGGTTTTAACCACAATGCTTTAGGGTTGACAATAGAAAAAACCACATCCTAGCAAAACGCACACGAGAGAGCACATTTAATCAAAGCACTTGCCGACAATAACACTTGTTTGGATCTTGTCAGAGTATGGCCCTTTCAAAGGGGTGGGGGGGTCCTTTCCTTGCTCCTGAGAAGCATGCTTCCTTCAGCTTGTAAGGCACCAAGTGCTTCCAAATTCTTGCGTTCTCTCTACACCCAGTTTTTGCGCGACACTCCAAAATCTTAGCGAAAAAGCGTAACTGCTAGCTTATAACGTAAACATTAACAAAAGTCGAATTTACGAAGTATTATTGTCCAGAAAACAAACGACGCTTACCTGCCACAGGTGGTCCAAGCATGGTCGGTATAGCCATAATCATAAACAGACTACCAAGGGCTGGAGAGAGCCTTTGAACTCCAACTATTTTCTTTGTTACAAGTGGAATTAAAACAACAAAACAAGCTTCTGCTAACCCAAAAACTAGCGCATAAACAACTAGTTCAGGATATCCTCTGCCAACTGGAACTAAAGTCGTGGAAATGCTCATAATTAGTAATCCAGCTTGATACATGTATAAGATGTTAACTTGTTTTAAGTCGGCTACTTTTCCAGCAAATACTTTGCCGATCGTCGATGTAATTGAGAGAATTCCAATTAGAAATGAAGCTCTCTCGTCTGATACACCAAGTAATGCTGCGTATTGTTTCTAAAAATAGATACAGAATTTTTATGGCATCATCTATCAGTGCATCATCTTAGTAAAACTGGTCACTAGCCTAGACAAAGAACAGACGCCTTCACACTTGAACGTCTTTATCTAGGGTACAGGGCAGGCTTACCCATTCTTCAACGTTCGCTGAGATTTAGTTGGATGGTTGTTATTCGCTTCGTTTCGAGCGTTAAGCAATTCAATTCAATAGCAATGACTTCTACTCATGAATCAAGTCCTGACAGGGGACCCTTCTATCGCTAAAAGCACTCTCGCACTCCCTCTGATATTGCGCCTCAAAAGTAAGATCTTCTAAGTCAATCAAATCTTTAAAGTTTGGACTGAGCATAGCACCCATTCGTGAGTTAACAGCCAGACACGTTTACGACTAGTGCAACGCTATTGCTTTTCCCCAAAAC
The DNA here is from genome assembly GCA_014526335.1 of Chrysaora quinquecirrha. Taxonomy (NCBI): domain Eukaryota; kingdom Metazoa; phylum Cnidaria; class Scyphozoa; order Semaeostomeae; family Pelagiidae; genus Chrysaora; species Chrysaora quinquecirrha. The sequence continues at coordinate 2,069,877 of JACTAT010000022.1, forward strand.
CATATAAGCGACGTTTGTTTAATCAAGACTTAATTGTACGTTAAGGTTAAGACCCTTGGAAGTCAATGAAGTTTCTGCGATTTGATTGGCTTTTAAACCATTGACGTGTCTAGAATGAAAGTGAGGCTGGGCGTAGAAGTGCTACTAGCAATGAGGTTGATTGTAAGCTATATAGTGCAGCAGTACAACAACTTACCAAATGAACAAAGGGAACAAAATAACCAAGCATAAACGTAGACAGAGCGACAGTCCAAGCGACATATGCTTTATCCCGCCATATTGAAACAGTCTCTGCTTTCTTATTTTCATTTGATCCTTCTTGTTGTGGTTGTTGTTTTTGTCGTTTTGGACATCTCCGACTTTGTCGTCTTGCGTATACGTCACTAACCGGCTTAAATGACAGTCCACATATAAAACTAAGGGCATTAACTAATGCAAGAATCCTTAGACTATTAAACAGTCCAACTTTGGATAAAATAAATTGTGTAAACGGACTGATAACAAGCGTGCCTAGGCCACTGCCTGATGAAACAAAACCATTTACTAACGCCAATCTTTTATCAAAATATTCAACGAGAATGATTAAAGTTGGGAAATAACAAAATGAAGCACCAAGTCCCCAAGTTGCGCCATAAGTGACGTACATGACTTGTAATGATTGCGCAAATGATGACATCACTAATCCAAATACACACAGAAATGCTCCGATGCAAGCGACTACTCGACATCCATATTTCTCGCACAATGTTGTTGTCAATGGGCCACATAGAAACATGACTCCGATTCCAAGAGAGCCAACCCATGCTGTAAAGAAAAGATGAAGCAGGGTTATAGAAAAAGCATCTGAAGTTCCGTTTAGATTAGTAGACACAGAAAGCTACCCTACGAATAGCCTATTTGCCGGAGAAGTGTTTCTGTTTCAGTCTGCACGGGTCTGTATGGATTGATCGTTTTAAGTCTATCTATACAGACTTCAAAAGAGGCGTGGCCACCAGAAGGATACAAGACTTTGTACCTCCAATACTTTGGCAGCTAGCTATCTGCCGGGTACAAGTTGGATTTTTCTCCGAACATTCGCCGGCGAGCGAAGCTTTTGCCGGCCTCTTGGTTCAATTTTCTAACGAAAAGAGGAATTTCTACCGCATTTTTCAGTACTATCGCAACAGCTTGTAACAGAAGTAATTTGAAAACTTGAAGTTTGGATTTTGGTGTGGCTTTGCACACCGCTTTTTGTTGGCAAATTGTGCACTGTGCCTCTCCGAAGAACATTCCTAGCTAAAAACATGGTAGAGAAAGGGACAGAAGCCTAGCACCGAAATATTTTTCTATTTGTGCTTAAAGTCTCCTGCAACTATGGGTACAATGATTTCAACACTATGGTTACGAAGTCCCAACCCAATGACTGATCGGATTGAAATGAGCGGTGTGGCTTCCATGTGCTACACCGTCAGACCGTCTAAAAGTCAGACAAGCGATCAGTCATTCAGCAACATTGACAAAATTGACGGAAGGGGCAAGCGATGCAATCAGTGCAAGCGACAAGCAGCGAACATTTTGCGCTGCAAGGAAATCAGGGGATTTCTATTGCCAGCAGTATAGGTCAAATTTAGTTATTTGTGACAGCAGTGTTGACAACTGCGCAGCAAGCAATCAACCATGATTGCCCTATTTTTACCCGGTTCGAAAAGGCTATCGCGTAGGGTTTATTCGTTACTCGTTTATCGCGAGTACACTTTTGCGCACCTATATGTTACATACCTAAAACTTTACGTTTTAGGCTGTTTTACGTAAATTATGCTGTTTTTGAAGTGAAACTGAGATTTTCGCATCGCGGTGTTTTGTTTAATCACAAGGAAATGCCAAAGCAAATATGGAGGTTAACAATACACCCGGAAGTGGGCCTGAAGCAAAAGATAAAGGTTTTATTAGATGTGATTCGTGATACTGTATTTCACAATACTACATGTAATGCACGCTCAGGTTAAAACTATATCACTATATCACTGTTCTCAGTCCTCGTATCATATCATGAAACCTCATGAAAAGGTTTGCCAAGCTAGGCTGATGGGAAATAGCAAAATGCATTTTGCTTGTGCGTCTGTCTGTCTGTTAATTCTGGGTGGAGTTTTCTAAACGACATGTGCACTTTGAATAAACAAAACAAAAACCGCTTTAGCTGCCAAAGCTTTCATGATCGCGTAAACAAGCATAATCAAACCCGTCCAGTTATCATATGCCCAATTCATTTTAGGCATAAAATCTGTCAAGACTTGCTTGAAAATTGCATCGTAAGGGCTTCCTTAAACACTTCAAATGACTGAAACCCTTGAAATAGTTCATTGGGTCAAAGGACACGGTTAAATTCAAAATAGCAACTATTTATTTTATTATTTTGACCGTCGATTGATGCCTCATTTTTACAGCAGATTTTTACAGAGAAATTCCTTTTTCATCGCTAATGGATTATTTTTGTTCGTTGATAATTTGATAAAATGATTCATTGAGGGTGCGTCTTTAAGGTAATCTGGTAAATGGGGGGCAATAACAACAAAACAAAATAAAAGCCGTCTTACCCGTCTCTCCTTTCGAACGACCGTAGGCATGTATCAAAGCAGGGAATATCGTTCCGGATGAATTTTGCAACCCGACTGCAATAAACTGAACCGAAAAAGCTGCAAACACAACAAGCCATCCATAACCTCCATCTGGATGTGTTTTTAGTTTATCTTTTAAAACTATTTCTGTTCTAACAAGTTTTTTCCCCATGTTTTCTATCCCGCCCGACCTTAGGCCATCTGTAGCCTCTAGCTTCTGGGTTTAGCTTCATCTATTTGTATGATGTAAACACTGATTGATTTAGCAGCAGGACTGAGGAATCCAGCGATTTGATTGGCTGGAATAGAACAGCACGTGATCGGAACATGATTTCCAGTGAAATAACATGGCAGCAGGTAGGTTTCAATTCAATTCAACTCGTATTTGTGTGGACTTTTGGACTTCTTTTGAGGCCCGAAGGAGAAGCTGGCGCAAAACGTGATGAAATATTTTTATTTGGAAATATCAAAATAAACCGCGCAAATTCGCTCGAATTTCATTCTGAATTGAGATGGGATTATGATTGAAATGCGATATTGTGGCCTTTCCTTTGATGTTTTTTATCTGTGAACCTTGCTTTTCCATACAAATACTGTACACCCTATTCTGTTACAGTTGAAAAGCTCGTTTGGTCTGTACAGTAACTGAGTAGTCCTGTCTCTATATCTATCTATCTATCTAGTCTACAAATTTCTAAAAATACATTTTCTCATTTCTTATTTTTTTATAAGCTGGAACAAGCTGGACTTGTTCTCTTGTTATTCTTACGTTCTTGGCAAATCGAGCCTCGATGTTCTTACTGTATAAAGTGGGTTCTAAAAAAAGAGTGTATGCGATGCAAAATTTATCTGGAGGATATACGAGGGTCGTATAGGGGGGGTCCTTGTTCCCCTGTTCCCTTAGAAAATTATAATTTGTTCCCTTGAGTTTTGTGGAATTTTCAGAGTGTTCCCTGAAAAATATGTGCAAAATGTTCCCCTTGTTCCCCTAATTTCATGCAAATGTTCCCTGTTCCCTAAGCCATTTTGGGGCTTGTTCCCATGTTCCCCAGAACCCCTATACGACCCTCATATACGTATAAAAACTTAAAAATTGATAAACGAAAATCTCCCGAGAAACGAAAAACTAATTATCAGAAACAGACGCTAACTGTCGCCAACTGTCGCCAAACGCCTCGTGACTCGCGACGCAGTCCAAGGTCAGCCATGGACCATTGGCCTCAACGTACAAGCCGTACATTAGAAACAAAGGAAAGATTATAGACAACTGGGTGGGTTCAACAAACGAATCCCTCGATGATGATTGGTTAATTTTCATGATGAAATGTTGCTCTTCTTGTGTATGCAAATTTCACTGTACATGTCAACATATCGACCAATCAAATCACAGTATTACTATGACGTAAGGTTAAGTTTTGATGTTGGATCGAATCTTTCCTCTCGAACGATTTGGTTTTTTACAAGCGGACTGCCAGCATCAGGTTGGCAGGTTGGCCAAATCCTGAACTTTTACTGATCTTGACACTATGTTTCATTAATTTTATCAATAATTATATAATCTTAAGTTTATTAACTTGTCTGGAGATCATAAAGCTGCAAAGATGGGCAAGGAGGAGAAGAGAAAAGAGGCAGAAGCTGCGGGAAATATGGAAGAAGAAGGCCCACTTGAGGCCGAATGTGTTGAATTTGATTTCACTCCTCCTGATGGTGGATTTGGATGGGTTGTTGTCTTCGCTGCGTTTTGTGTACAGTTTCTAGTTTTAGGAGTCATGAACAATTTTGGTGTGCTCTTTTCAGAGCTTCTTGTCGAATTCAAACGAGGAAAATCGAGAACATGTAAGTTTGATGCAAATTTGGTGTTGATTTAGGCCTACGAATTTTTGTGCTGTAGATTTATGCTTCTGTTTGTGCAGGTAATATTAGAATTTTATTTTGGCTTGGCAGAGTTTTTCACGGAGGGAGAGCACTGCCTAGTTTTATTTTTCTGGCCGAATACCAAATGAAGCGCTAGACTCTAGATACTCCTTGGGAGAGTTTTTACTAAACAGCCCCCCTTGATTTTGAATAATTTTGTTTCACGACCAAGAAAGCATTTTGTTGAAAACGGCCATTACATTTTAATCTATTTTGTTACTTATTGTAAAATACAAAATATCTATATAAGAAAATGCACCTTTATTCTTGGATTAAATAATTATGTTTGAAATTTTTCTCCAGAGCAGAAAATAACAGGCGTATGATTAAAGTATCAAATTACAAGCAAGCCCTCAAATTTCTGAAATCGACCGTTAAATTTCACAGAAAGGCCGATTTCTTGTGAAATTTATCAGAAATTTTGTTAGTTTCGTAGTTTCCGTGTAACATGGTTACTGTACTTTATAAATTGCGTGGCCGGCATTTGGGAAATTCACGTGAGTTTCCTGTATTGCAAAATCACCACAAGAAACAACTGAGATTGTTTTCAGCTTTTCAAAATGTTTTTCGCTGTTGTGGGTCTCGTGACTCGTCTTCAACACAAATTGAATTAATATCTTTCTTGTTTTTGTCTTTTGAAGCGAAAAGAAAGAAATAAAAGGTTTTAGCAAACAAAAAGAAATTAAATATTAACCACTGAAGGGGCTGCCTTATGCTACTCACGTGTTACTGTTCTAGCATCAACCAATCAGCTCGGTTTCAAAATGAATAATTTATTTTTCGAAATTAATTTTCTCAACCATGGTTCGATCTTTTCTAAATCATGGTTTGATTATGGAATGTTTTCCCAGACACTTTTAGCTGCAATTGCATCATAAATGTTGAATGTTGTACATTCAATTGTTCAAAAATATTTGTATCATTTATTTCATATCATTTATTACAGTAACTGGAATCAGTATTTGGGGGGGGGGTTGAAAAACTGTAAAACCACACATTTTTAGCCAAAAATCCTACAAGCATACATATTTTCCCATAAAACCTCACTAAAATCACAAATTGAAATACTGTAAGTCTTTAAAAAGTCGTTAAAAGTCTTTTGGAAGGAAAAAACCATAAAACCACACTGAAAATGTTGAAAACTGCAAACCATTATGCTTAATGACCCTCTCAATATCCCCCAAATTCTAGACTTCTGAAAAATCCCTGAAATCAAAAAATTTCAAAACTCGTCCATATGAAAGTCTAGATGTTTTAAGTATTGTAGCCAAGTTTGCCATACTTGCATGAAACTCGAACAGTTTAAGATGTTCAAAGACTTTGTCACTCTGACTGAAAATTTCACCCCCTGTCAGTTTGTGGTCAACCCAAACTCAAAATGAAGCTTTGCACTCTGAACAGTCAAGAAACTATAAATCTAGATCTAGACTTAAGTTGAAGTTCCAATGTGCAGAGGCAAAAATTATTGGGGTAATTTTTCAGTCATGTTAGAAATTTTGGAGTTTTCCTTTGAAAATTGCACAGATTAACACATTTTTGGTTTGTCAAAAATTATGGCCTCTTGACCTTGCCACTCAGAATGTGGCCCCATTGACCCCACCGAATGCTGAATTTCTGCCACTGTGGGTATGAGTTCAAATGTATTGTATTATGTTTTTGATTGCATTTTTTCTTTTTAATAGCATGGGTTGGAAGTATAACATATGGACTGATGTTTTGAGTGGACCAGTATCAACATCACTTTGTGAAAGACTTGGCTGTAGACCAGTTGCTGTACTAGGAGGACTTATAGCTGCTCTTGGCACAATGCTTGCATCATTCTCAACAGATATCTATAAAATGTATTTGACGTATGGTTTTCTGTTTGGTGTTGGTGCCAGTATGTGCTACTTCCCGTCAGTAATTATCTTGCCTCAGTATTTCCACAAGCACTTGTCACTTGCTAACGGACTTGTATCATGTGGAAGTGGTGTTGGAACAATGGTTATGGGACCAGTAATGCAAGTCATGATTGATAACTATGGATGGGTTAATACCGTTCGTTTCTGCAGTGGATTCATGATTGTTGTTACGTTAACAAGTTTAGTTTATCGACCAAGGATTCCACCAATTCCAGCTGAAATTGCAAAAACAAGGCCATTGTTTGATGTCTCTGTATTCAAGAACAAAGCCTACATTTTGTTTGTTGTTGCACTCTCATTTTTCATGTTGGCTTATTTTGTTCCATTTGTGCATTTGGTAAGTACCTAGAAAGACTTTCATCATTAGCACTCTTTATTTTATTTGAAATCAAATCAAGGTAAAATGGTGTATATAGAGTAAGTTGCTAGGATCTCAGGAAGAAGACAAACTTAGGAGACTGGGTGTGATGGTACCATTGCTAGAGTTTGAACTGCAAACCCCAATCTCACTGAGCTCCTGACACCATTAACTAGCTTGGTAAGCTACCAAAGCACATTCAGCATGCTACAAGCAAGTAAGCATTGGGTCTTTGAGGTAGCCTTGTGCTATTATAGACCCCAAGATGACCCCTCCCTCTGTCACTATGTACCGATTGAGAAAGGATTTCTAATGTCTTGAGTTCATTATGACTGGGATAAGAGTTGAGTTTCAGCCTGCTGAAAGTAAATCAGACAAGATTCACACTCTTCATGTTTGGATCTCTTGCCAAAAGGCCCTGATGGATCAGAGCACACCACAATCGAAATAGGAAATGGGTCATTGAGGAAATGGGTCTTTCCATGGTCATTTGGCTCAGCCAGACCACACATCATCATTTCTTAAGCTCCATATTATAAAAGGCTACAAAATCCCTGCATGCTGTTTGCAGCAAGTTTGTCATGAACTAGATTTAATACTACAGACTTGAAATAATAGAATCTTACTCAAAGCCTCTCTGTTCTCCCACTGAGCTGTATCATATGTCCTGTACACTCACTAACGGTTCTCTTCTAGGGTCAAATGGCAATTGAGTATGGTGTTGAAAAGAAGAAAGCTTCACTTCTTGTTGGTTTCATGTCAGTTTCTTCAACTGTTGGAAGATTATTCTTCGGCAAAATATCTGATCATCCAAAAGTGAACAGACTGTATCTCTATCAACTTGCTCTTTTGTCAATGGGTATATCAAATACCCTGTGTCCCCTTATGAATGATTATGCTGGTCTGATTGTCTATTGTGTGGCATTCGGATTCTTTGAAGGTTGCTATGTCTGTCAGTGTGCTGTGTTAACTGGGGATATTGTGGGACGTGAAAAAATGGCACCTGGAGTTGGTACTTTGTTTGGCATTAAGTCAATACCCTTGACGCTTGGACCTCCTATTGCAGGTATGTCAAAGAACAATTTAGTAACATTATCATTCTTTGACGTAATGTTTCATTTTACTCGTATGTACCAATAATAACACTAGTTTTATCCCCATTTTGGAGAATCTTAAAAGCTGCCAGAAATTTCCACTGAGTTAAAGAGCTTAATAAGTTTTCTGAGCATTTCTCCACATTTGACTTTTGAAATAAAATATTGTATTTATCTTCAGGTTTCCTGTATGAAATGTCAAGCTCCTACCAAGTTGCATTCTACATTGCTGGTGCAGTACCTACGCTTGCAGCCTGCTTGCTGTTTGGTGTACCATTCCTGATGCCTCCTGCAGAACATGAATTCTGGCATCGCAATGATACCATAACCAAGAGAGGTGAAAGTGACAAGAAGCTCATTCCGTCTGGTTCATCATCTGACTCATCAATGGGAAAACGACAACAAAGCCGACCACCTGTCACAAGAAATGTCCCAAGAATAGCAGTTAGTCCATCCGTTAATTCATTACATAGGTATTTTGATATGCCTAAAAGAGTATCTATGGTAGAAATCGGTAGCGTCAGCTCATTGGCAATAATCCCAAGAGACATTGTTGACCCAAACATCGCCCCGGACAGAGCATCAATTGTGTAAAGGTTTACTGAAATGGACTCAAATCGGAGAATGCTCCTTTGCCTTATTGCAGATAAGTATTACGTTAAAATAAAAACTAAATTTAGAAAGCAGCACAGGACTTGTCCAATAAAAAATTACACAGATTTGATTGTCGTAAAAACTTTGATGTTGAAATCAGACTGCTTTAAGCTTGATTGTTGTGGTGTTTTAATCATGACAACTTTATTAGTCAATATTAAATTTTGTAGTATAAATTGGGTTATTCTATTTTCTGTGCAAGTTTGCGTAAATGTCTTGAGATAACATAGATATAGTTGTGGAAATTATTGTCTTTGTGTTATCTGTGTTACCTGTGTAACTTTTTGTGTTGTTGTTTTTGTTGTTGTCTGGTCCATGTGCTTGTTGCGGTGTTGCAGTCAATAAGATATTCATGTGGCAAAACCATGTGATACGTGCCTAAAAACCTATTTTATGTTTGCTCTTTTTCATGTTATTTTATGTATTATTTTCTTTGTTTTTTGTTGCAAATTATCAGATATTATTGCATGCTGTTTTGTTGTATAAAAAAATTAAACTTTGCACTAAATCCTAAAATTTGATTTTGTAGATTAATTTAGTGCTCTTATTATTGTTATATATTATTTCTTCATTTTTTGTGGCTAAGTTTACTTGGAAAGTTAAGCATCGTTAAATTTCCCGTTTCGTTTTGGTATTGTATTGTATAAAGCACTGTGCCCAATTCAACTCATCTTACGCAAAAATGGTACGCTTGGCTGTCCTAGAATAGTTGCAGTGAAGTTCGATATAAGTTTCACCGTTGGGAAGTTTTTAAACTAAGTTTTAATATGTTGGAGATGCCAAAACACAAGAAACTCTATCGTAACTAGTTGAGCAAAGTTTGTTATTTGCTTAACAAGCACTGTTTGAACGCCACAGAAACATTTGAAAAAGTTAAAAAACATTTGACGCTTAACGTAAGCAATAATGTTTTGCGAACAATGTTTTGTGACGTGGCCAAATGGTCAAACATTGTTTTCTATAGCAATCTCAAATGTTTGACGAGCAATGTTTTGTGACGTGGCCAAATGGTCAAACATTGTTTTCTATAGCAATCTCAAATGTTTGACGAGCAATGTTTTGTGACGTGGCCAAATGGTCAAACATTGTTTTCTATAGCAATCTCAAATGTTTGACGAGCAATGTTTTGTGACGTGGCCAAATGGTCAAACATTGTTTTCTATAGCAATCTCAAATGTTTGACGAGCAATGTTTTGTGACGTGGCCAAATGGTCAAACATTGTTTTCTATAGCAATCTCAAATGTTTGACGAGCAATGTTTTGTGACGTGGTCAAACGGCAAAACATTTCGCTTGACAAGCAAATATCAAATGTTTGACAAACAATGTTTGATCGTTTGGCCGTAGCCTTGGGAGAGTTGGGGTAAGTTTTAGGGGGTTATTTAGTAGACAAGAGGAAATTCACATAAGGGGTGATTAAAGCCAATTAATGAAACCCCCCTCCCTAAATGGAACTTATTTGGTTATATCGGGCCCTCTTCGTGTATTGTTAATCGTTAGCGTGCTTTCTGGAAATATTTTGTGTATGTACTTTTAGTATTGGGCTGGGATATAACCACTATAAAGAATTGCACGTTAATTTTACTTAACTTCACCGTCTTCGAAAACCTGGAAAAAGTCGTAAAAGTAAACCTGTTAAATTTTGAAAAAAAACGATGATTATTTGTTTGCAATAATGTTACGACAAAAATGATATGATTTTGGTGTAAACGTGCTGCATTCAGTTCAAGAGAACCTTTTTCTTCAACACACTGAGAAGTGTGAGACGAAATGACACAAATATTTCCGCTTTTGCCCCATTCCGTCAGATTTTGTTTGTAACTTTATTGCAAATAAATTTACGATTTTGATATATATTTTATATTATTGATATACGATGGCTATTTCAATTATGAGTATTTTTGTCTCTTTCTGTTTTCAATTTTCAACCCTCTGAGTTTCCCTCATTCAAGGGGAAAATCCCGTCAGAGATGTCACGTGTCCCCCACGTGTCTTGCCTGTTCAGGCACGTTAAAGTTAACTTGAAATTTCCCGGATTGCCATCCCAGAGTAGCAACTGTTGTGTTGATCAAAAAGCTTAAAAGCTCAAGTTTCGCTTCCTCTATTTTTAGCTGCGAAAGCAGTTTTCAAAGCCCCAAAACTGTTTGACTTTGGACTTAAGAGCGCCAGCCTGTGCCCCAGTCCACAAATGCTCCGCACCAATAACCCAAAAAAAATAATTTCCACAAATGTGTCCACTATAATGCGAAGCGTTTGTTGACTGGGTGCAGGCTAAACATCGTTTCCAAGGAAACTTAATGCGAACGTTTTCAGCGTTAATGCCATGGGTCTTTTTAACGAAATCTAGCGGTTTTGAAATATCTTCCTTACAAAAAGGTTTGCAAACAAACTAAAGGAATTGAGAAAAAATGTCAAGGATTGGGCAAGGCCACTTGAATTGCTAGCATAAAGGATGGACCTTTGAGCTCTTGACACTGCATATGCCGTAGCGGCTTGGTAGCCTCCTGCATCTCCAATATTTCCCATTAAAATCTTTATATAACTACTGTATTGCACGATATTGAAAACATATCACTGCATCTGATCCACGGAAATCGTGAAGTCTTAAACTTGAATCCAGCTTTCACAATTCTGCTACCGGACTGACCTCTCGACAATAGAATCTTCCGATTATGGATTACTGTATAGCTAGTTTTGCAAATGCGATTACGTAAATACCAGGATAGCGCGATTTGCTTGTGCAATGCTTTTTTTTTTTTGTTTGTTTCAACACAATATCCTAAGATACATGGTCTACTCTGTAAACAACAATAACAAAACTCTAAGAAAATTGTAAGGTTAAACTACGTAACAGTTTTTGTATTAAATTGAATTACTATTCAACAATATGTTAATTAACTAGCATTATAATCAACTAGACGTTTATTATAGATTTCAAATATGAAGTTACCTAGAATTTCTAAGAATGCAGTTACTCTGTTGCAGACAACTGACCCGATGCATGCTCAATATCCGAGGCGACTGACATCGCTCGTTTTGATCAGAAAATCCCAAACGGAAACGTTTTGATTGTCAAGGGACATTTCACTCTTCACAAATGCGTACGAGATTTCCTGCAGATCAAGACGATTTCCAAGAGATTTCCATGAAGATAATAGAATTTCGAGCTAAGCTAAGATGTACGAGTTTTCCAAAGGGTGAATTGCCCAATTGTTGGACACAGTATTTTCATGGGTAATGGTATGGTAATGGTATGCTTTGTTAATCAAGACGCACTATTTCAACCCGTGGTATTTTACGGTATTTTCAGGAGAACTTGATATTGCTAGCATTGATTAAAATGTGATACCCTCCGCTCTTACATAACTTAACTTGATGCAGTTATTGTTATACCTCTATGTGCAATGCCTGTGTTTTTACAACCACAGACCACAGAACGCATTTGCAGTATTTTCAATCAAAGTTTTTTCTTCCGTTTCGCGATGATGACGTCACTTATTTACTCGTGCCAGTCTCCTGTTTACATTACCTGCATAAAAGGCCTAAAAAGGTGCTTGAAATCTGAAGCAGATGCTTGGTTTTCTGACGGAAATTACTGTAAATATTAATAAAGCTGACAACCATGGTTGCACACATTGATTCCAGAATGCCTGCTGCAGGCGATAAAACTGTTTTAGTATTCAAAATTTTGGCAGGTGGCAGCTCACATTTGCTAAAAAGACTCGCGAAACGACAGATTGATGTCGTAAAGAAATCTTCCAAAACAAACGAGTTTGGACAGAAATACGCAAATAAACATTGGTTTTGGATTACATTTCAAACCAAAAAGGTGGTTCCAGATGGGATAACTTGATTAGGGAGTGCAAAGTTGTATTTTGAAGCGTTTTATTGCGTCAAGAAGTCAAGAAAGATGGTTTTGAAAGCGTAAGGAGAAATTCGGACTTGGTTCTGAGAAAAAGCAAGCCCGCCATGCTGAAGTCTGAATGAATGACAGAGTACAAATTTAGCCAAAATGTGTTTTCAGGAACGTGTGCGGACCAGATAACAGGAAAATAGGAAGACAGCAAGCAATTAGGAGCTAAATGACAGCTTTTTAGCTGCTAAATAATGGCTTTTTAGGTTGTTTTGTTGCTAGAGTTTAAAACAACAAAGATATATTCTAGGCAGGGTGAAAGCTCAAATTTATCCTGAAAATGGCTAAAAACAAAATGATTCTACTGCTGACGTTTGCAAGCGTTGTGGAGTCCAATTTATGGCATACGAGGAAAAAATATCCCTCCATAGATTAGCTGAGAGGTCAAATGATTGTCTTTATCATAAAGAATGTTTCAAGTGCACAGTTTGTCACAGACAGTTGTCATTACAAAATTATTTTCTTTCCCCAAATAAATATTTCTACTGCATACTACATTGTGATTTTGAGAATGGTTTTAGTAGCAGTAGCATTGCACGGCAGCTGAAAATGTTCAAAGGGAACTCAAAAGACAAATCAAAGTCGCTGCTACATAATACCAGCCCTTTTGTATCACAGAGAGATGTGATACCCTCTCAGAACAAAACAGATAATGATCCGCAAATCAGAAATAAGCATTACTGTTTTTGCCAAAATAATGACATGATTAGATCATCAGAAGGATTTTGGATTGAATGTAAGACAAAAGAATGCAAAGAAAATAACTATATCAAACATCGAAATACGATGATATTCAAAGACTTTACCCATAAAATCTCAGAAAAACCATTTGAATTGGAGCAGTATAATGAACAGATTTATGAAATTGCGTTCAAAGGGATGGAGCATCATAATTATTATATTGTGGATGATGATATCAATGCTGTAGTCTTGAGCTTGAAGCAAGAGTATCTTAATCAAAAAGAATACTTTAGGTTTGTATGCTTCATGTTTGTTTACTTTCCAAGATCGTTGGGTAAACTGCTATGATATTAAGTTCTAGGGGTGTGGTGGCCTGGTGCCCATCAGGACAATAAGTGTGCACATTGAAAGATCAAAGAGAAAGCCACCATTTGAAGATGCTGTGGAGTTGTTTTATTGGTACTCTCCAGGGGTGCATGCATGAAGCTCATGAGCAGTTGGGGCATTTGCCCCCAGCCCCTCTGGTACTATCAAAGTTCCTGATTCTAAAGTATAAGGGCCATGTAAAGTTACTGGAGGTGAAATTTTTCATAAAACTTGAATTTTACAATCCCATTCAGTCTAAGCACTTATAAAGTCTTAAAATATGAATGATCGTAAACAGGGCCGGATTCCATGGGGGTGTGGAGGCGAAGCATTGGTTTTGATGATTTTACTAGGTGAATTTTGTTTTTGGTAATTTGGTCTGCAAGTTTTCAAATTTTTTCAGTGCATTAGAGCCCCCTATAGCCTCAACCCCCTAATAAAATTTTCAAGAACTGGCCCGGCTCATATGATTAATGATACCAGTGTTCAGATATTAAAACTACTATCTTGGACTAAATTTTGGTTTGGCTGCTTAGGAATTTGATACCAAAATGCTGTATCTCAAACAATTTGTAGAAAATGTCATGATTGTAGCCCTTCAAGGTCTATTATTTGAAAAAATAAAGCACTGACATGCTAGTCTTTTTTGCAGGATTCTTGTCAGATCATCTTCACATATAGTTGAAGGCCTGCTACCCACATCATGCATTTGTGCAGATAAATACAATGAAGTGGATGTATTGGAGGCATTGAGAAGAGAGCTAAGACTAACTGGTTCATTTAAACCTCTTGTGGATGAAAATATGAAGAAAAATTATGCAGACTAGATAAGGTTTGCGTACTGTGGTGGATAAGCTCTACTGTGGTGGGTTATTATGCGTACTGTGGTGGGTTATTATGCTTACTGTGGTGGGGTTTTTTGCGTACTGTGGTGGATAAGCTCTACTGTGGTGGGTTATTATGTGTACTGTGGTGGGGTTTTTGCGTACTGTGGTGGATAAGCACTACTGTGGTGGGTTATTATGCTTGTTGTGGTGGGGTTTTTTGCGTACTGTGGTGGATAAGCACTACTGTGGTGGGTTATTATGCTTGATGCGGTGACATTCTTTTGCTGTCTGTGGTCTGTGGTTGATACTCACTATTTGGGTGGTTTTTTTGCTTCATATTGTATGGATACGGCTTTGAAAAAACAGGTCATTCTTGATCGTCACTGATCTTTTGATCAACTACAAACAGATATTTTGACTATTTAAATTCGAAAGTCGAAAATAACCCCAAGACATACAGAAAGTCTTATATTTTCTGAGCCTGGTTTAAAAAAAACATAGCATATAATGAACTCTCAAAGATTGTAAAAAATCTCAGATAAACCTCAGAAATAATTCTTTCGAAGTGGTTTGGGCCTGCATTATTCCAAATGCGTGAAGTATTAAGAGAAGAAGAATATTTTTAGACTAAAAACCGAGGTTAAGCAATAAGACTTTCTGTGTGTTTTTGGGATATTATTTTAGCTAGGACTGTCATCAATTTCTTACAGTTGGTCAAATTTTCAAATTTCGAATTTAAATAGTCAAAATATCTGTTTGTAGTTGATCAAAAGATCAGTGACGATCAAAAATGACCTGTTATTTCAAAGCCCTATCCATACAATATGAAGCAAAAAAACCACCCAAATAGTGAGTATCAACCACAGACCACAGACAGCAAAAGAATGTCACCGCATCAAGCATAATAACCCACCACAGTGGTGCTTATCCACCACAGTACGCAAAAAACCCCACCACAGTACGCATAATAACCCACCACAGTAGAGCTTATCCACCACAGTACGCAAAAAACCCCACCACAACAAGCATAATAACCCACCACAGTACGCATAATAACCCACCACAGTAGAGCTTATCCACCACAGTACGCAAAAAACCCCACCACATTAAGCATAATAACCCACCACAGTACGCATAATAACCCACCACAGTAGAGCTTATCCACCACAGTACGCAAAAAACCCCACCACATTAAGCATAATAACCCACCAGAGTACGCATAATAACCCACCACAGTAGAGCTTATCCACCACAGTACGCAAAAAACCCCACCACAACAAGCATAATAACCCACCACAGTACGCATAATAACCCACCACAGTACGCATAATAACCCACCACAGTAGAGCTTATCCACCACAGTACGCAAAAAACCCCACCACAGTACGCAAAATACACCACCACAGTAGTGCGTATCCACCACAGTAGTGCGTATAGATTCGCTAGCGTGAGGTTTGTGCAACACTTAACTCGTTATTCTTCAAACTTTTGACCTTTGAATGCAAAACTCTAAAAAGATGTAGCCGGTGTGAATTTGAGGTTGAGTGACTTTGAGAAGAGTCAGCAGAATTCAGATTGTTGAGGTCAACGATTCAAATCCTGCCATTAGATTGTATATTATATCATGAATGGCCAACACTAGGATAGATTATTCCACGAGTTGCATACGACAATAGATGGGATTTGAACCTGGACTGCATGACCAGAGAGCCGATGATGCTTCTACTGAGCTATAGAGCTTGATGAAATTGCCAACTAACTCTCCAAGAGTTACTTGAAGATTTCATCATACAGCCCAACACTGTTCTCCCATTTAACTTTTTTGTGTTCCCTCTATTTTGAGCCTTCTTCAGCACCATACATATTTATATATATTTGGCATGAATGAATAACACTGGGATAGATTTTTCCACAAGTGGCATACCACAGTAGATGTGATTTGAACCTGGACTGCATGACGAGAGAATCAACAATGTTTCGTACATAGCCAGCTATAGAGCTCATTGAAATCGCTTATTAAATTGTATATACTTCTTGCCAAAGATTCCTCACCTTGGTCGCACTTTCACAAACTAGCATAACATAATGGAGCGTATAGCCTAATAGATGGCAACGTTGCTCATTACGACAAACTACTGGAAAAACGTTCTCATAAATTTGCCAGTGCTGAATCATAGGAAGCCGTTGACATTTTGCCCCCTTACCCAACACTTAATCTTTGCCTGTGAAGGAAACGAAAACTATTGAGGTAACAAGATTTGAAGATATCATGGTTTTAGCTTTAACTGTTACTGTGAGCTAAAAAGGAACTTATTCTTTTATTTCTAAGAAGTAAGAACTGAGATGACAGCGGAAGATATTGCAGTGATAAGCATCAATTATTTGTTCCGTTTATGTTTGACAATTTGTTTCTCAGTTTAAAATCTCCTTGCATGTCCAGGCACAACGATTCTCGTTTTAAATTCAAGTCAAACTGGCTTCCTTTTAAGTTTTGAAAATCACGCGACATTCATTTCACTCTAGATCTCCAGATCAAGTATTAATGTTCAGTTTTTCCGTATTTTTGTTCCTTGTTTCTTTCCCCTTTTTCTTACAGAAGGGGAAACCTTAATGACGCGAAACTGTCTCATTTCTGAGGGGCTACAATGTTGATTAAAAGGTCGAGAGCGCTTTGCAATTGCAACCACTTCTCGGCAATGCTCAACATTGCTCGACTTTTTGTTTAAGGCCGATTTTTTGTTTAATGTTGTTAAATGTCAAGATCAAGTGCATTCGCTAAATTAATTGGTTGTTATTGCCTAAAATAAAATAGGCTCCCCCTTCCCTCGTTAAATCTATTGCTGTTCATTGTCTGGGCACCTGTGGGTAGTTTTCCACAGAGCTTATGATCTTCCCGATCGCTTATACGTTAAGCCTGGCGTTTTAGTATGCGACATAAGATGACCGCTCATCATTATTCCGATTTTTCAAGCTAAGCCTTTTCGTTGTTGTTCATCATGGCGCGCGGATCGCTTTGTATTTTGACAGAGCGTGCGAAGTCAAGGTGTTTGTTGAACAAGACCTAACGTAAACGTACAGTAAAGTAGAAATTGAATCGTAGCTACTTTTCAAACCGAAAGTTCGACAAGAGTGGATTAAGATTAAGTTCATGATACACCTTGGTAGTCGACATTTTTAAAAATTTGACATTGAAAAATGATTGAGGGTGCAAAATTTCGCGGTCAAAAATCCTGTAAATCTTCAAACTTTTCTTTGCTATTAAATCAACACCGTGAACTCCAGAAGAATGATCATTTGCCTCCAAACTGAGCTTAGGATGATGAAGTCGAAAATGTAGTGATCATCGTATGTCGCTTATATAGCCTTATTAGACTGTGGCATAGCCTGTGCTGTGATACTGCCTGTGACAGGCCACCGATACTGATGTTTCACATATGAGAAAGTAATGGTTGTGGCACCTGCAGCACCTTTGATTCTTACTACCACGGCACTGCAGACATCATGCCGTAGCCGCAAGCGACATCTATTGCGCAGTGCCGAAGCCTGTTAGGGCTGTATGGAAGCCAGTCTTAAGCTATGGCTAAACTAGGAGACCTGTCGCGCGCGAAATTGTATTCAGCATGTCTCCCAGGGTGGCTAATCATGCGAATGACAAGTGAGCAACATGTCCCCCGAGCCGTGGAGACAAGAAATTCTTCTACTGTGTCCCAGAAACATTTTCGTGTCTCTTGCTACAAATTTTGTCGCGTGCTACAAAGATTCCGAGGTGGCTAAACTGGGAGACACGGAGGGGACATCTATGTCGCGTGCGACATGTCTCCTAGTTTAGCAAGGCCTTAAGGCTGTTGTTTCTTATATGTCTGCTACTTAAGGGAGGAATCTTTCTTTATAACAGTTTTCTATTACATTTAATTTTATTTTGTTTGCGCGTAAGAACTGTACTTATTCTTGAAAGTGTAGTTTCGAGTAATTTAAAGCTACAAAACAACCTTTTCTGATCACTTCTATTCTTTCAGATAATGCACAAAAGTGAATTTAAAGTTGGGTTATTATTCATCAAAGACGGTCAAGAAACTGAAGAGGAGTTCTTCACAAATTCAGATCACACTCCTGGGTTCGAGGAATTTCTTTCTTTCCTTGGTGACAAAGTTTTACTCAAAGGTTTTACTGGGTTTAATGGAGGACTGGATACGAGTCATGATTTAACTGGTGAAACAGCAATTTTTACAAAATGGAATAATAATGAATTCATGTTTCATGTTTCAACTTTGTTGCCAACTGATGAGCATGATGATCAAAAGGTTTGTTTCATTCGTCATATTTTTTATTAATGTAATGGTATCGGCTAGAATCTAAATCGCTGTTATTCCTTAACTTAGCGCCCTCCCTCGAATAAGCGCCCCTTTGTACTGGGCTGCCCATCAGGTTGGTCCCTGACATCCCTTAAATAGTGTGTTTTATTGTTTCTTTATTGACAGCTGGTTTTCACAATAGCTTAATATGTGGAGCTTTTCATACCTGCGTACAACTACGTATACAACTTTGTGACTAAACTGCATGTGCAAGCTTTTGATGCGGGGCATTAAGAGACATCTTTTGCTAGTTGCTGCAAAAATCTTACTTTTCATCAGACGTTAGATTATTCATAAGTCTTTAAATAGCTGCTCCTCTTTGAGACGGATTTTTTTAATAAGTGCCTGGGCGCTTAATCGAGGAAGCACTCTATTTTACAGATACGGCAAGGCTGGCTAAACATGCGAAGGACAAGCGGGCAACATGTCCCCCGAGCCGCAGAAGCAACAAATGTTTCTCTTGTCTCGCAGAAACATTTGCGTGTATCTCGCTACACATTTGTCGCGCTCTTCACCGTTTCCGAGGTGGCTAAACTGAGAGACATTGAGGACACATGTCACGCACGATAATGGTGAACGCGACATGTTTCCAAGATTAGGTAGACCTTAACTGATTTAACGCCTGGCTAAACTAGAAGACATGTCGCGCACGACTTTGATGTCCCGTCGGTGCCTCCAAGTTTAGCCACCTCGGAAACTTTGTATTTGTTCCTCATTTTTTGCTAGCAGCAGGCAAAAATGTTTGAAGAGCAATGTTTTGCGACCAGGCCATATAGTAAAACATTTTGCTTAACAAGTAAATTTCAGGTGTTAGGCAAACAATGTTGAATCGTTTGACCAGAGCCTAAGTCATGACTAATTCTAAGCCTATTTACTAATTCTAAGCCTATTTCCTTCTCAGCTACAAAGAAAACGACATATTGGAAACGACATAGTTTGCATTGTATTTTTATCATCACCAAATGCAGTTTTATTCCAAATGCAATCAAATCAAATTTCCTTCATATTTATATCGTCGTCAGACCAGTAAGCACTAACAACAACAACAACAACAACAACAGCTCCGCAAAACAGTATCAAGTGAGTTCATTTAATTAAGACGTTCTACACGAGGAACTAAAATTTTATAATTTTCACGAGTTCTCACGAACTAGACTTAATACACGAATCTCATGTTCCGCGCATGAAATCTAGACCAACAACCTCAACATTTTGAGCAGCTTTTCAAACAACAGCAACTGAAGGTAACTTCGATAACTGGGACTTGCGTAACAAATCTACTGACGAGCAATGTGTAATGTTTCGCCGTTGCCCGTTTGGTCAATGAAAAACTAAGCCTTTTACACGTTTTTTATCAGGAACCTTTGGTTTGAGTTGAGGCTGGAGTTCCTTAATTTTTTAACAAAATGAGGCTGAAAGTTCCTTATAATGTTCCTTGTCGTGGGATATGTATAAATACTTATTTTTACAGCAAATACATATAAACTATTCTTCATTTCTAACTTTGAGTATAAATGGAGTCTTTTGGGGAAGAACGATGGGAAATATATTGTACTTCTGTTCATTTTTCGCACAAACTGCCTTGTTCTTTAAAAAAGAGTTTCTTAGTTTTTCATCCGAGCCTCAACAGTTCCTTAAAGTTCCTTAATTTTTTGGGAGATTTCAGCCTCGAGTTCCTTATAAAGGTGTTCCTTTTAAAGAAAACGTGTATTCTTTAAACTCGCGTTACAAAACACTTTTCCGACCCGTAAGTTTGTTTAATGATTGAAGATTTGTGGCCTAAGTTTCTAAGGCTGTGTCCAAACGATCCCACGCATATTGTTGGTCAAAATTTGAAATTTTGTTTGCCAAATAAAATGTTTGATCTTTTGAGCCCGTCGCAAAATATTGCTTGCCAGATATTGCTTGCTATCAAAAAGCAGAAAAATGTTTTTTGAAAACATTGCCAAGCAGATTTTACTGTTTAATGACGTGCCAAACGGTCAAACATTGGAAACGTGAAATTGTAAGACGTGAAATTGTAAAAGAAATGTCAAATATTTGATGAGCAATGTTTGATCATTTAGTGAGGGCCTAAGAAAATACTCCCTTTGATAAATGACCGTTAGAAACTTTATTTCTGAACATCTTTTTTGTTGTTGTGTTAAGGAAGGGTGTTTGTGAACTGTTTCAATGCTCTGATATGTTTTGTTAAAATTATTCTCTATTCCTTTAGGTTGCTGTCGTCTCCAAGTCATTAGTCCTTCCGTTTGGTCCACCGTTACAAAGTGGTTACTTTTGTAAGGTCAGTTTTGCTTTGTTTATTTCTTAAGCCCCTTGAGGCTGCCGGGCTGAGCCAAAGAGGCTCTTTCCTATACAGTATTTCAATCGCTTCTAGTTTTCTCAATGAGTTTAACAAAATAGTCGTCGCAGTTATTCTCGTTGAAATTGTGGTTTTTTACTTTTTTCAAATCTGTAAAATTCAATTAATATTAAAGCTTTATTTTGTTCTTGTTCATTCATTCCAATTTCACAAAGTTTCATTTGTCATTTTCCTCATAGGACCCTTTAATAAGGTGAAATGACTTTAGCATTCATCGTTCTAGGATTTCTTATCTCTTTGTAGCACTGGTTTTTCTTTTTCACAAGTAAACCCACAGCCAACTGTAAAAGGGAATTTTATATTTCATTGACTAGTCGTGTCTTTGGAGGTTGAAAAATAACCAATCAATCTGCATTATTGCTAACATGTGATACATTTCTGTAATCTGATCACACGTTTGGGTGTATTACAAACAAAACGTAGTTCCCCTACATACTATTTAAAACAGGCAAAGGGAAATATTTAGAGTTCGTATCTCTTTCGACCTTCTATCATTTTCCCCATTTCAATCCCTGGTACCATATAGGGACCGTATATAGATTAACTAAGTGTAAAGGTTTTTACCAACAGGTCTCCACATCTCTCTAAACGAGTGTTTTTCATAGCATGACCTGTACAATTCTATGAAATTCTATTGAACCGTTTTTGGAAGGGGTAGCATGGAAATGAATTGAACAATAACAACCACGATAACTTCATTCACTCATGTGTGGTTTTTACACTTCATTTCTGTCCGTGTGAGAAAACGATCTCCTTCTGTCTACACAGAACCGGCCCTTAAGGAGTTTTTGGAACTGCAATTGACTCATAAGAGGTCCAAAAATAAGGTACTTAAAGAACTAGGCCTTGAGCTAGGTCCTTTTTGAAAAATGCGTTTAACTGTGACTTTTATATGTGTCTTTCAACTTATGTATAACGATTTTTGTGTCCCAATAGGATGACGATTTCAAAAACTGGATAATGACAAAAATCGTGAATGGTGAAAGAGCTAGTTACAGGTCACCTAAATTTGCTTCCATGCAGGTAAATATTTCATTTTAATATAGTATTCTTTTTGTATTTATTATTTATTGATGGACCTGGTGATTTCTAAAAAAAATTTAAAGGGGGGGGGCTCCAGGGGCAACGTCATAACGGAGACAGTGATTCTTTGTAGGCACAGCCATGTTTTCATCGATGCAGATATGATAGCCTAGTGGAATGGGTGGTCAAGCTTTTCAGTCAGTTCTTGAAGCCCAACCGCTTTCCCCTCCTTGAAATCACCACTGATCAGGATAGTACTTGCTTCAATAATAGAGATGCTTATTGGTCGTTGTCTTGTATGTGAAATCGCTAAAACTTCATTGATAATTCTGTTGTTTTATTCGTAGGAGAGAACCAGAAAGCAGATGTTGAGTGAATTAATAAATGATCAAATAAACAATGAATCATTAACAGTTAAAACTAAAGACAAGAACAGCTCGCTTCAAAAGTTTTTTAGTCAGAGGTATTTATTAATGATAATTATGTCTAATTCTGGTTATGGATTTTCTAAACTTTATGATCAGCTCTGATATCCCTCTTAATCTTTCTTTTAGCAAGCAAAATGGCAAGTCATCTCATGCTGGAAGCAATAAAAAGTAAGAAAAAATTATCATCTTAGCAAGTCTTTCCAGTAAGTCCTCCCCTCGAATTAGCCCCCAACCTTGACCCCGTACCCAAACTATATTAAGTAACCCCCAGTAAAATTCCCAAGCAAAAGCAAAGGAATGAGTTGCTGCTGTTGTAAAAAGTGTCTTTCCTTTAAAGGGATAAGACCGAACGCTTTCTTGTGTGATAGATTTTCAAAAAGATCAAATTAGAAATTTTTTCCTTCATGGTTATAACTGATCCAAAATAAGCAACAAAATCGCATTTCAAACAATCATCACTTTTTTAGACCCAGAATTTATCTGTCGGTCATTATTGCCCTTATTTATTTTTCGTCTTAACTCTTATTTAATTCTTAATCTTTGTCCTCATTAAAATTAAGTAAAGTAATGAAGGTTCTTTTTATCAGGTCACTTTTATTTCCCGACTGGATGCAACAAAGTTTCGATGATTCTGAACAATTACAAAAAGATTTAACTTCAGCATATAATGGAATTTTCAATCATGTTTATGATGTTTTGTTTGTTGTCGGTAAGTGAAAATATTTTTGCGGAACATTTCTGTCACAAGTTAACATACAGGCTCACTACACAGCCCTACTTCACTGTTTAGTATAAGCTTGTGATCCCGAGGGGAGGAGTATGTAACAGGACTGGAAACTAGCTTAATTTTTAGTTAATCTATGCAAATTATAAATTTCCTTTTTGTATACAAGTCTGTGTTGTAATAGACATTTAAGATGATCTGGTCAAAATACTCCTGGAAAGATCGAATTTTTAAAAGCCTCATTGCGAATCAGATGCAGCAAAGAGGCAATCATTATCATTCTGAGTCTCAGAAAAAGTGATCTTTAAGTTAAAGCTGGATTATTAGAGCAATAGCTTGCAAGGTTTCCAAATGATTTTTTCTTTGCTTCCGAGGAATGGTCCATCGTAAATCCCTCCCGGCAGTCAAATCAATTTTGGCAGCAAGAAGCAGGCAAGTGATTAGAAATTAATCGACTTTATGTTAAAGTAACGTTAACTGACTGACTGACTGACTGACTGACTGACTGACTGACTGACTGACTGACTGACTGACTGACTGACTGACTGACTGACTGACTGACAGGACGATACTTTAGATACCATTGTATTTTAGATCTTTTTTTATTGAATTTTTCTAGGATATTCCATGAAATGTTCTATGAAGCCTCTGAGAGTCGATCAACTAAAAGTTCACCGAGTTCTTCTCCCGGCATTTTACGAAAACAAGCGGTTGGGAAAAAGCTGCTCTTCACCAACCATGTCATCTGGGTTGAAAAAGAGGCTATCATTTGAAAGATTAAAGAAAAGGTCACACAGTCTTCGTAAAGATGATGATTTGGAATGTACTTCAGCTATGTGTACTGTTAGTGAGGTAATTTATTGGTTTTCTGTAGCAGTCGATTGATTGATTTATTGATTGATAGTTAGAGTTAGTATGGCCGTGTGAGGTATTGGGATCGAATCTCATCGGAACCACTTTCGACAAGCCTACAGTCAACTCAGCTGTCCATCCTTCCGAGATACGCAAATGAGTACCCAGGGTATTCGTTCTAGAACATCAATCTTGGGGCACTAGCTACATGTCCACGTCAGCTTTATATGTGTCAGAACCCTCGGTCTGCTTTAACAAATAAAGATTGCTTGCTTGGTTGCTTGCTCTGAGTCCGGAAAGGCGTACAGTCTCCTCCCTGATAATATTAAACGTCAGAAACAATCTTGACAAACCTTTGATTGCACAAAAAAAGTCGACATCAATCAGTGAAACCGAAGGCTTTTGAGTCCAAGTGAGAAAACGAACTCTTTATGTCTACATAGTACCGCCCTTTTGGATTTGACGCGGAGAGATCCATAAAGTCCTTAACTGTCTTTTGAATCAGCTTGCAGATACAGCGACCAACAACGAACTGTTTACGTTTAGAAAAAACCGGCTGTTTTTTGTGGACAGATTCCAAAACCACGAAAGCTTTACAAGTGTCCAGCTCAGCAAGTAGAGCATTAGCTTCTATAGCCAAAAGTTGCAGCCTCGAGATCTGTCTTTGCCTTATCAATCTTGTACGCATTTTGCAAAATAAACCCTGACATTACTTGTGTTTACATTTTCTATTTTGCAGTACCTTGTGACCGAATTTGAACCAGAAGAATTCAGTGTTTTATTGGAATATTTACATACGGGAATGTGCATTATTCACGCTGAAATTCTGCCCAGCCTCCTTTCCATTGCTGATCATTACGAGATTGCATCATTAGCTACTGCTTGTCTAGAATCGATTGATGATACGATTGATATTTATAATGTAAGTTGCTTTTCATTTCAAGTGTTTTCTAAATCAGTAAGTTTTATGCTGCGATTTGAACTTTCATGATTTATGCATTTATCAGACAGATATTTCCATAAAGCACGAAACTTTAAATCGGTGGCTAAACTAGAAGACATGTCGTCTGGGACATTGTATTTGGTGCGTCTCCCAGGGTGGCTAAACGTGCAAGTGACAAGCGAGCAACATGTCCACCGAGTCGCGGAGACAAGAAATATTTCTGTTGTCTCCCAGCAACATTTTGCGTGTCTATCACTGCAAATTTTGTCGTGCGCTACAAAGTTTCCAAGGTGGTTAAACTGGGAGACATTGAGGGGACATGTCGCACGTGACAATGTCGTGCGCGACATGTCTCCTAGTTTAGCCATGCTTGAAGTCACAGAGCAAAACTTGTTTTTTTTTCTTCTGATGATAATCAATGCTGTTCTGCCCAGCACTGAGCATTATCGTTTATATGCAAGCATTAGAAATTTAAAGCCATCAATAATTATTCATATACCGTATGTCTTCGATTGAGCGCCCAGGCCGCTTTTCTCCAAACCCGTCTCTAAGAGGAGCAATTATTAGCTCTTTACTTTCATACTTTGCTTACTTTAGGTTTGTCCTCTTCTTGTGTTAACTCGGAAATTCACAAAAAGAAGCAATTTGGCACTAGAATTACAACACAAAGTAAGCGTCTATTCTTAAGTTTTCATTTTATGTTTGATAAGTACAATTCTTAAATAAGGATTATCTGGTGTAGATGATATTTTTTACATTCTATAGTCAGACCTTATGTTTTTTCGTAGCTGTAGTCAGTGCTGTATTATTAATTAAATAAAGTTAATTTCTATTGAGTTTAGCCAATAAGAAAATAACTGCAAATTTATTTCTTGCAGATTCTTGAGTTTTTGGAGAATCATAGTGATGAAATATTCAAAGCATTTGATGTTGCTTCATTAACAGAAGATTGTTTGTCAATTATTTTATCATTAAATTTAAAGGTATACTTTTTAAATATTATTTCTTTTACTATGTCATTGGTTAAACTGATTAAATTTCGTCTTAGATCTTCACTGATTGTCATTCTATCAGGTAACAAAACGAATCACAAGCAAAAATTGTTTGACGAGCAATGTTTGCGTCGTTGGCACATTCTTAGGTCGGCCAAACGATCAAACATTGTTTGTCAAACATCTGAAATTCGCTTATCAAACAAAATGTTTAAAGTTTGACCACATCACAAAACATTGCACATCAAACATTTTTTGCTTACGGCAAACAGAAAATGTGTTCAGTTTTTCAAAAGCATTGCACAGCAAGTTCTACTTCTCAAGCAATGTTTTATGACGTGGCTAAACATCTGCAAACAAATTATTAGATTGTTCGACCAAACAGTCAAACATTGTCTGTAAGGCAAATCTCAAATGTTTAACGAACAATGCCTAAGAGTTTTGTCTAGAATTGCAGCTCAGCAGTTAGAATTTCGTAACTTTTAGTTGTTGGCAGTTTGTAATTTGTGAAGAATCAATCTCAAATTTGATACAACTGTCTTGTTTTATAGATACAAGAAATCGATAAATTCAGAGTTGTTGCAAGTTGGTTAGATCGAAACCTCGAGCATGGTATTACTTTTAGATTCCACTTTTTGCATTAATCTTCTTGGTTTGATAAACAGAAAGCTTCGTTTTTTGAATTGTTAATATTCACCTTGTAAAATTTGGACTTTTTTTATCTCTTTTGCGTTTATGGTATATCATCATGCGTTCATTTTTTTTAAGTGTTCGAGATGGATCCATAAACAAACTATGCTATCACGAAATATCATTACCCATCGCCTAAATTCCCCTTTTCTATTTTGTTTTAGGTTTAAATGATCAAGATTGCCTTCTCAGAGATTCTCTGCTTTATAACATCGATCTTAAAAAGATTACAACTGACGATTTAGTCCAGGTAAATACAGAGAATTTTCTAGTATGCCTATTCAAACCCAGGCTGTTTTCAATGCTGCCAGTCCTGTTCAAATCAATTAATATATATTGATTTTGTTGATCAACGCCTTGGCCAAACGTCGCCAGCTCTGCACCCAACTCCTTCTCTATGTTTGCTGCTGCTTGAACGGGGCTGGCTAGACGTAGCCTCGAATATAGTCAACATTTTCAGCTATCTCTCGCATCAAAAAGTTTTTCTTGACTAGTGTTCCAACAGTGAACCACTTTTCTAATAAGCATGACTCGGCTGGCCAAACAAAACCAACATTTGAAATGTTGTGTAAATTTCTTTATGCAGATCAATCTTCAGCTAAAATTATATTGGCTCATCCAACAAGATGGCCAAATGTTTTCTACGTTTGGTGGGCTCAAGGAATGGGAATGGGTTTAAGGTGTTTTTGTACTTATTGTTCTTTGTTTTTTAATCTTTTTAGGAGGTGAAAGGAAGTGGATTATTTCACCAATCACAACTTGAAGCTGAGCTTGCGAGTAGATGGGAAAAGGCATGAAAATCGAAGCAAATATCGTCACCTCCCAACCTTCATCTCAAAAGTAACAAATTTTTTTAGTTGATTTGAAATTCTTGAATTTTATTGAACAATTTTTAGGTGTAAATTTTACAGGTTTAGAATAAAAACAATTATATTAAGAATTAAATTAACATAAGTTATAATTAAAATATACAATTAATATATGATAAATAACAGATAACATATGTGTATAATAATGATAATTTGTATGATTTAAATTACATTAGGTTGTATGTGGGTTCACTGGTTAAAAAAGTGCTAAATTCCTAGGGCAGAGTGAATTATAACAGGATTGAGACAATACGACAGATTAAATTTTTTGTTGTTGCTCAGATTTTCACCCTATTCAGCTATGATTTAAATTAAAAAATATAATGATTTATCCCACATTGCTTATGATTGAAAGCATGAATATTAATTTAATCTGGGTATTTGCCAACAGAGCCTTGGGTAATAGGCTGACGAACAGGTCTTTTGTCCCACATTTGATTCTCTAGAAGGAATTCAGTAGAAACTTTGTTTCACTTTTCATTAACTTGTAGCCAAGGTTCCTACGTATCAATACAATTGCTGTTCTTATTTGCTGTGCAATAATTGTTTGTTTCTTCAGACTAGTTGCCCATTTCTATTCCTCAGTCTTCCTCATGTTCGTTTGTCCTGTTCATGTTCATTTTGTTTTCGTAGTCGTGTTGTTGTACTTAAGTGCAACGCATAAATAGAGTGAACACAGAATAACCTAGAATCATCATATCATTGTTTTGTCAATTACAAAAAAAACAGAGTACTTTATATACTGAAAGAACTGATGAGCTGACTGACATTGAACAGGTTTAGATATAAAATGAGACATAAGAACAAGGTTTAGGTATAGAACTAGTAAATATGATTGTTGGTAGCTTAGATTAAGGTATGTGACAAAGCACGGGTCAGCATAAGTAGTCTGTATATACTAAGGTGCGTAAGCGTGTTTTGGGCCAATGATAATCCCTCATGTGGCAATCCAGTTCTTTTCAAAAACATAAGAACAACATTTACATATATGACTCTTACCTATAAGAGATATTTAACAAAGCGTGGTTCACATAGCTAGTCTATATATACTAAAATGTGAAGTTGGGGAAGGTGTTTTGGTTGTAGGACGACCCTTGAAGTGGCAAGTCTGTTATTTTACAAGCATAAGCACAATGTTTACATATATGACTCTTACCTTTAAGAGATATATAACAAAGCGTGGGCCACATAACTAGTCTATATATACTAAAATGTGAAGTTGGGAAATGTGTCTTGGTTGCATGGCGACTTTCAATGTGGCAAGCCTGTTCTTTTTGAACATGAAAATCTGGTTTACGTATACTACCTTCCGTAGTTCATATTATGAATGGTAGCTAACAAAAAGATATACGAGATATATGACGCAGCAGGCTGTCTAGCTAGTCCCAATATACTAAAATGTGAAGTTGGCAGCTCTGTTTTTTCCAGTGTCTTTTGACTCATCATGTTTCTTTTTTTCCAAATCTGCCAATTTCTTGAACACCTGGATTTGTCATCAAAGCAGCCAAGTGATCAGATTCTATACGATTGTAAATATTACATAAGACTTTGCTTATAAGGTAGGGTACTGGTTTTAAGAACATTCCTATAACATAACATTATTGCTTATGAGCTTAGCTAATAATGCTGAACTATCACCCCTGTTTTGATGTTATTTTAAATGCTGAACAAAATAGTGAAACTACTATAATAAATGATGATTATATAAATGGATTATGGTAGACATAAGAGTGGACACAATATCAAAGCATCAAATTTTTATTCCATTTTCATTACAAAAAAACAATTTAACTAAAATACCATACAGAACTGACTAAACACTAGTTAATCAAGACATAGTTAATCAACTGACTAAACACTAGTTAATCAAGACATAAACTGTGACATAAGGGCTAGATTCAAGTATATGACTGTCACTACAACAATGATAATGCAGTATGGTTTTATAAGTATAATCCTATTGAATAACGCAGCATAGGTTATATAAACTACTTCCCCAGTTTTGATGTAAATTGTAGATAACTGCCAATGCACAAACAAACTAGCAAAATAAATAACTATGAGAACAAAATAGAAAATGATTGTTTATTTAATGAGTTTGGTCCATTTGTTGTGGTTCTGCAGCAGTCAAATCATTATGATCTTGTTGCTGCATATGTAAATTAGCTCTAAGTAGAGCATTTTCTCTTCTCAGTTCCTCTGTTTGTTGTCTAAGGACTTGATTCTCGACTATCAATCTGTCATGGTCTTTCAATGTTTCAGCTAATCTTTCGTTTGTTGCACGAAGTTTTCCAATGTAATCCAAGGTTTTTGATAATATCCCACCTTTGCTCTACAACAGAAATCAACAGTAAATATACCTTTTTTATAAAACCTACTTTATAAGAAAAGATGTTGTTTTCTGAGGAACACTTAAGAAACTCGGGGCTGAAAATTCCCAAAGAATTAAGGTTCTTTAAGCAACTATCAGGCTCGGATAAAAACTAAGAATAACCTTCTTCAAGAAACAAGACGGTTTGTACAACTAAATAACCGAATAACATCATATTTCCCATCATATTTCCTTAAAAGACTTAATCTATATTTAAAGTTAAAAGACTAATCAAGTTTAATGAATTTGCTGTAAAAATTAGTATTCATAAATATATAACGACAAGTAAAAATTTGACAACAAAAACGACATCATTTATTCGACAAGACATTTTTTCGGACGTAGATACGTGAATAACGTGAATGTGAAAAATTGTAAAAAGCTTATTCAACTTGTAAAAGACAGATTTCGTTCCTTGTTTCCATGGCTTTTAGACTTAGCCAAAACATGTTTTTGGAATAACAGATGTCGTTTTTGTTGTCCAATTTCTAGCTGGTTTCATTTCTTAAACTTTCTGAATAGTTTCAAAGGCAGTACTTTTCAACGTTTTAGATATTTAATCATAAGTGAGCTACGACAATTGTTACAATTACCTTGACTGGGATTTGAAACAGTGATAATTCATCTTTATAGCATGATATCGTAATCATAACCTATTCCTTGGTGCTTCTTAAGCTAAATTGTGTATTTAGCGAGCGCCAGTCACTCGGACCTCTATAGTAGGTTAAGTAATCGAGACCTCGACCCTGGCTGTGATGTTACCGTAGCTAGGCTTAAACCTCGATCTTGCTGAGTTTCTGATACCAGGAGTCAGCTGGATTAGACCACGACGTCACAGCACCTTCTGTTTTCGTCAAAACTATTTTATTTAAGACGTTTAGAAGAGAATTGGAAAATTGATGGAAGAAAAGTCTCTAACATATTCCTAATTCTGTCGTCAAAACTATTCTCCTTACCTGTCCTTGTTTGCTTTGATCTTCCTGACATTCTGGCACAATTGTTGCCAATTTCATAATCCATGTGTTGATTTTGTCCCTTCTTCGTCTTTCAACTTTGAAATAAGAAAAAATTACAAACATATCTCTAGAATACGAATACGTTTATCTTCCATAAAAAAAACACAATTCTAAAATTTCAAGAATATGCTAGTTTTTGTTTCCCAGCAGAAACAAAATATTCTACATGCCTTCGTTATGAGTTGCCCTTCTTCTTTCATCCCTTGAGGATCTTCCACTTGTTTCAACTTTCCTACAAAATATAATCCAATACCAAATTAGGCATTTTGTGGCATTGCTTATATTATGGGTTGTATAATATTTATAGGGCAAAAATAACCTTTTGCAATTTTGTTGTCTATTAATATTATTATTTTCTTAGCTAACCTAAAATGACATCGTTAAAAGTTTTAAGGGAGCTCAGATGGATTTTGGGACAAATTTTCCTTTGCAGGGCCAACAGGACATAATTTCTCACAGATATGTTTGTTGAGTACATTTAGTTTGTGCTTGAAGTAACTTTTTAAGCTCAAATTTAAAAAAGTGCCAAGTTGTTTTAGCATTTTGCCAATTTTGAAGTTTTATGCCCCTACTATAACAACTCTAATTGGGCTACAATTATACACTCCCTGTGGTATGTTGCCTGCATTTAAAGTTCATTTAAGTTCATCATATATTACCTGAATTCCACTGGTATGGCAGAATCAGCATCAACTGCAAATGTTGCCGCATCTCCCATCCTGAAATGTTCATATTACTTGATTATTATCTAAGACGTTAACAGATTTTATGGTAAAAGATTGTATATATATGAAGATCGCATATATTTAGTTGATGGTTAATGTAGATTGCAAACTTACGAAGCAATGGGATGTCCTCTTGGTGCAATTATTCTTTGTGGATTGCTGCCAGAAACTGTTGGAATCATATCTTGTGGAGACATCATCACATAAAATTGTCCAGCTGAAAAATTAAATGTGATCACCTTATACAGTCGTAATTACCATAATTATGATTAGTTATGCAAGCATTGCCCAATGTTCCAGTATACATTCCATGTAGCCTCCAGAGTGGTAGTAAGACTGGGGGTGCCACAAGCATGGGGGCATGGGGGCAGTGGGGGTATTTGCCCTTTTC
Organism: Chrysaora quinquecirrha; assembly: GCA_014526335.1. NCBI lineage: Eukaryota > Metazoa > Cnidaria > Scyphozoa > Semaeostomeae > Pelagiidae > Chrysaora > Chrysaora quinquecirrha. The sequence goes on from JACTAT010000022.1 coordinate 2,101,916, forward strand.
CCTCATAAGAATGGTGAAATTCTTTGATTTTCCTATTGTTTTGCCCTGAATTTGTTGCTTGTGCCCCCGCTGCCAGGTGCACCAATGCCTTGCTTCTGGCACCTCTGGTAAGACAGAATGCATCCTGGTGATCTTCTATGCATTTTCAAGTATCTGGATGCTGCATTCTCCTGTCTTAAAATTTGCTTGCTGCATATTAGAGCTTGACTTAGAGAGTGTTGGGTAGAGAAAAGTGAAGGGTAGAACAGATAGCGGGATGGCAAAACAGATCGAGGAGAGGGCTGTAACAGAAAGAAATGGATTGAACACAGGGGGGGTGAGTGGAGCTTAAATGAAAGATAAAAGGTAAAGAGAAAGGGGAGAGGGAGAAAAGGGGGAGGGGTGGGTCTGAAACAGAGGTGGGAAAGAATAACAAAGGGAGAGGGGTAGTCGCCAGGCTGGAATTTTGCACACTGTGCCCTGCTGAAGGCTATTGTTCTTCAAACAATAGGGGTATTGTTTCTATTGTTTTGGCCAATGTGAACAGCAAAGTTGGAACGTTTCCACCATGGGAAAGTAGAAGAATGCGGTTAGTAATTTAAAGACAGATGAAGGATAAGTAGTGATGATAATGATAAAGTCACAATCATTATCATCATTGATGGCTATCATCATCATTAATGATTACTATGATTAAGGATGATGACAATCATTAATCACTACATTGCAAAATATACCTGCACCATTGGATGTATCAGCCGTTTGCACTGCAGGGTAATACGTGTACTTAGTACCTTCTGCATTATTCTCGACTGTCACACTTGCAGGAACTTGTCCACTGCTATCAACATTGACAACTTCAGTGGAAGACAGGACATTTTGAACCTGGGTCACAACTTGAGATGTCCCCCCAGTGCTTGACATTGCAAAGCTTGTTGTACTGAGGCCAGATACTGAACCTTGTCCAGTAGGGTCGTTTGAATGCACAGTCATGACTCTAAGTTGGTTATTTTGCTCGCTTGCCAGGTTCAAAGCTTGTGAGCCATCAGTGTTCTGTGATGAACCAGGGTATTGAAAATTCCCAGTTGCAGAGCCCGCGAAATCACTTTGTCGCTGAATTTTCAAATCTTCTACATCACTCACTGACACTTGGGTCGGCAATGAATTATCAGTTTGAAAATTCGTGTTTGTTTTGTTGTCGACGACTTTGTTGAGGTCAAGGTTGGCAGCGTCTTTCCCGCCAGAATCAATCGCTTCACGAAGAAGATGTAAAGATGGCGTGGTCGTCTGTGATATGGTTGTCGCTGTGCTGGTCATAGGTCCATGTAACGTGCTCATTTATTTAGAAAGTTTTCTTCTTTCAAAATATTAAATATCGTCACATGTGCAAGATAAATCTCTTGATATTTTGATGTTTGTATCACGCGGCAAAAAACGTAATCATCACATGACAATTTGTTCTTGTCATGTGGTGTCTTCCTTCTTCGATTTGCAAATGGCGTCCAACTTCAACTAACGCCAAAACTTTGCATAAATTATCATAAATAATTTATTACCTATTCATTATGTGAAAATTTGCATGCAATATTATGCGTCATTGCATAATTTTGCATAAGCCAAGTTTTAAATTTCATGGATCATTCTTGGTGCATTTATTTTCATATTTCTTGATTGCTTTATGTATTTACCCGCATATTACCTATTACTCTGAAATACCATACCAAGACGAAACAATTTAAGGCCATTAATATTATGCAATTTTAAGCATAAATTAACATAATTTGCATAATGAACATGGTGTTTATTCATGCATAACCTTTAAGAAAACATACCTACTAGCGCCAGGAAAACAATTTCTCAGCGGATTTGCTGCATATTTAGCCAGAAACAACGTAATATTATTAAAATAAGGTCTTCTTGAAAATTCTTTAAAAATTTGGTTTTGGCATGGCACTATAGTTTGGGCTTTGGCTGACTGACTAGTTATGCATAGAAAGACAAAAAATTTTTCACGAAAGAACATCCGATCATAAAGTATTCTTATCTGAACTATTTACAACAGTGTATAATCTATTCATAATTACAGTCAGCAAATTTATGCAAAAATTAACTAATTTATGAACAGGGACTGAGGTGCATCACGCAAGAGAACTTCATGTGAATGCAGAAACGTGTGCTGAATTTTAGGCATTCTAGAAGTCTTTAATTTCATGTTTTTGCCATTTTCATTTCTCTTTCCTTTCGTTTCATATCTGCACTTTTCCTCATCCTAGAAACTTCTTTCTGCAGTTGAATCTTGTTAGTGAAGAAAGTTTTCCTCCAGCCAATATCCTTAGCTAATGACTTGACTTCCTCCGAAACTTTTCCAGAATATTTTGCATAAATAGATCGCCATAGCTCATCACTTGCACACGATCTTCTCAAAGCAGTGCAAACTTGGGAAAGCCTTGTAATATCTGTTAACTCTAGTTCATGCAATATTTTCATCACAACATTATCTGGCATTCTAATCAACCAATCTTCAAAAATCATTCCTTGGACATAATGCAATATACCATCTCCAAAAATACGACTTATTTCAGCGTGAGTTACAGTATCGTATCTAAAATCTTCATGGCTAACTCGCTTTTGGCTTGGGGGAATCTGAATCTGGTCCTTTCGAAGTGAAATCCGCCATGATCTCCACAAAACTTCGGTTTCAGTAACCAACAGCTGGTGAAAATCTTTCGATGGCGCAGGAGCTTGGGCTGATTTTTCAAACAGGATGTTTCCTCTTGACATGTAAGGCATTTTGAAGCTGGTTTCAAACTTCTTATCAGATGGAACAAACAGAGATAATTAATTTTAAGTTTCCCGCTTTGATTTGTCACCAAATTTGTTGTGAATAGCCAAAGTGTAACAAACAATAGAATCACTAGGAAACATTGCATTATGGGACGCACATGTCAGGATAGTTAGTTAGGCCCGTTAGGCCCATTTAGGCCAACAGGACTGGAAATAAACTAACTTTCATTGTTAGTTACCTTATGATCATAAATGTCGAAGATATTTGATTAATAGAAAGAAGACAACTATTTTTATAAGATTCCTTGCTTTCCCAAGAATTTTCCAGTTTAATTTTCAATATAATTCAGTTTTTATAATTTGTTCCTCTGATAAAACTATAAGACAAAAATTTCTCTTTGCTAATAAGGAAAATATATTCAGGCTAATTCTAACTCTATATTTTGATAATTTTCATTTTAATGATTAAAATTTCTTTATGGTATCTTCTTTGTTCTTCTACAACACTTTGACGGTTGAACTTGCCAGTTATAATCAAATGAAGGTATTTTTGAAAACTCCACTTCACATAAACGATTATTTACTGTAAGTTCATGATATTTTTTATACATATCATCAATTGATTGCTTGTGAGAGACGATATGTTTGTTATTGCATCCTCTTGACTTATATTCGGTATCAAATCTGACATCGTGGAATCTGTTCAAAAGAACTGGTGCAAGCCATGCTCCTGCAAAACAAAGAGATTGAGGATTAAGAGGGAGACATCACTGCTACTGTACATATTTTAATTAAATTTCTTATGGTCTTCTTTTTGTGGATTTTGGCAGTGCAGGGGCCTCTAGGATGAAAAACACAAATTTGGCACAAATGGCATCAACCATTACTGCTGCAAAGTTTGGTGGCCTTGGTTCTATCAGTCATATGGCCCTCCTACCCCCTCCAAGATCCAATGGTCCAAAAATTGTATAAGAAGCAGTTCTTATTTTGACTGGGCAGCTCTCAGCAGTGGCATATTCAAGGCTGAAGCCAAAGGGGGCTAGGGGCACAGTGCCCCAAAATATGTTTACAAAAGTTCTATTGTTCTTTCAACAATAGACATAAGCTCTATTGTTCCTTTAACAATAGGACTTTTTTACAAGATTTGATTCCAATGTCTATTATCAACAATTTCATCTTCCATGCATCATGCCCCTCAGTGCGAGTGACATGGGGCTTGGTGATGGTCTGTAAGAGACAGTTCTTGGAGCCCTCTTACTGTATGTTCCAGCCTTAAATACTATGCCCCCAAAACACCCTGGTTTGATTGTTGTCAATGGAATTGACCCCTTACCAACTGCGACATCCTCATTATTGTAAATCTGCAGCATATCTGATATATTTGCCATGTAATTGACAAGATCTTGACTCAATAAATAACCACCACCATTGGCATATGGAAGATATTTATCACAAAGTATCCAGTTCTTTTCAGCCCATTTTCCAATTTTCTTCACATTCGCATCTCCACGGAAAAACCCCCAATAAATTCTTTCAAACTTTTCTCTTGCTGCTAAATCTTTGACAAGAACATTTGTTCTGACAAAAGAATCATCATCAACTTTTAAAATGAAATTGCTTTGAACATTATTCTTGACCCAGATAAAAGTTTTCAATAATTTCATCGTTAACGAATAATAATTATCTTCATGATTTGATAAAAGTAGGAGATCCCCATGTTGATTTCTCTCTCTAATTAGATTCTCTAAAAGTTCATTATCCAAACCAGAGGTGCCAATGACAAATCTGTGCCCCACTTTCACACTATTTGGAACTTGAAATGATAACCATGTCTCTCGAATTGCTTTTCTCTTTTCATACCCGTTTGGTGAAGAAAGAATAATGATGAACATAAAAAAATCCAACTTTTCCTTTGTTCCTTGTATGCTGGTATCAAATTTTGAAAGAGGGTTTCGTATTTCCCGGCGAGAAACATTATTTTTTCATAATTATCTTGTTTCATGTAACTTTTTATCAGCAATAATAAAAGAATAAAGTTTATTCCGATGCTTATTATCATTCCATTTCTCATTCGCCAAAATCTGCTTAAAATAAACTTCATTTTATTAAGATCAATAAAAATTACTGCAAATTTTCACACACGTATTTCAAAATAAATTGATCATAATGCGCATGCTCTTACTCGATCGTTTTGCTTCTCGTGATGAAATCTGCAAATTTGGGCAAAGAAAAACTTGCCTAAAAGTTTCTTAATTTTACCTCTGTGCTATACTGGGTCTTTTAATGAGTTGCCTATATCTATTACTTTTCAGATACTTGATAAAATGTTTCTTTGTTAGCTCTGAAATTCCTTCAGACAGACTTTTTCTGACATCCATGTGTTTTTTCGTTGATCTTTTATTCAAAATGTTGTCGTCACCAGTTAGCTTTGGATACCGGAAGTACACAACAACAAAATCAACCAATCACAGAGCTCGAAAGTGGCATAAGTTATTTTGGAGATTCCCGCCAAAGAGACGAACCGAATTCATTTCAGGGGGTTTCCTATTCACACCGCTACATTAAACTTCAGCAGCAAATTGAAACGAAACTAAAATTTTTCACCGAAAACTAATCAAAGCAATTCAATACTAGATTTTATGCCACTTAAGGTATTTAGAAAACTTAATTTCTTTTTTTGCTCGTTTTTCGCATAATTTACATAATCTGTTTCGTTTGGAGTAACCTCCGTCTCACAAAGTCCTTCAGCATTCCGGTGAGATTTGAGAGCATGCGCGGGCAAGTTTTCTGTCTGAACTAACGTGAATGAGGATCGAGCGAAACAGTGGCCTGGTTTGAGTTTGTAACAACGTAAGTAATAAGGAAAAAGCTGGATTTTTGTGACTTATTTCTCATAAAATACCATCAGAGATATTGATCTAATAAAGCAACAAACAGATATCGTGGAGAGGATTTTTTGGTTTCTTTTTGATGGCCGGCTATGAGTCGTTCTCACGAGGAAAGGCAAGATATACGCGGAGAAGGCGTGTTGAATAGTGCTAACAATCGAGCTTTGAACCCAGTCATGTCAGCGTCAAGTTTGGAGAAAGAAAAACACGAAAAGCAAATCTTAGGAAAGCTGAATTCAGGTAGAATTTGTTTATTAATTCCTGGTAGCATTAATGAGCTCCTTCAGTTGGTATTTAGTAGCATACTTGCAAAACGTTAGGGCTGTGTTCATGTCTTTGGCCTAAAGAAATTTTGAGCAACTCACACACACAAAGTTTGGGGTTTGCAGTTATCTTTTCTTCAGAAAAAGCAGTTTTTCAATTAAATCAACCCCCTAGGTCCTCGCCAGTCATTTTAAGCGTAATTTTGTGTTCTAAACTGTCAATTAGGAGCCCTAAAGTCAAAGGCAAAAAAAACTAGTAGGGAAATTCTTGAGGCCGAATTCGCTTTTGAAGTATGGTAGTGGTTCGGTAACCCAGCGCTGTTTCCAATCAAAACAAGATTAGTTTTGTGCGTGCTTCGATTTCGATCGCTTTTCCGCTTTCCTATCTTCCGATTTTCAAAATCTGGACTAAGATATTTTGATTTATATCTATCAAAATAATATTCTGACTCTTAAATCCTTATTTCGTGATTAGTTTGATTGTTCCGCTCAGGGGATTCCTAACTGAAGATGCCTCTTCATATTTTATTTGATTTTTTCTTCGTAGTCGCATTTCTGCAGGTCGATTTTCACGCTTGAAATAATTTTGTGTTTTGCAGGAAACGAGCCTTCTGGCTACAGAGCTGTAGATCTGATGAAGGTTTGTCATTTTGTTTATGTCCCTTCTTCAGTTTCATTTTTGCAAATGAATTAATTCTTTTGCTCATCAGACCCTTAGAAAATTCAAAGCCCCTTCTGTTAAATCAATGAATGACGACTTTCTTTATTTCCTCAACAGCCAAGCAACAAACAAATGAACAGCTCAATTACACACCTTCCAGCAGTTGGATCTGCCCCATTACCCCCAATACCCCCTTTGCAAGCCCCATTGTTGACTAGCATTCTTCCTGGTCCTGGTCATCCATTGATTCCACCTGGATTATCGCATACCTCTCTTTTGAGGGGTGGAACACTACCTGCTCAGATACCATTGATGGGAAAGGCAGCTGCAGCAGTAGCACCACCAAGAGCAAGCATTGTTGCACCTTCACTGAGGGCAGCTTCAATTCCTCTTTTGAAAACAGCAACAAATCCAAGCCAGGTAACGCTTGATTTTTCTGCTATAATCTTGTTTCTTTGTAACTTTTTGTATAATATCCCTTAGAAATATCCCTTGTCTCTAACCTTTCATCCCTTGTCTATGAGCCCTAGGCTCCTATAAGACAATGTTTATCATCCCTAGCACCATCATCATTACAAACATTGTTGTCTGCATAACAATCATCATCTTCATCATTATAACCATCACCATCATCATCATCATCATTATTGTCATCATTATTTTCATCATCATCATCATCATCATCATCATCATGATTTTCATGATTATCACTCTGCATCATCATCACTGTGTAATTTAGCTTTATCTCAGTCATTGTTATTGTTATCATTATCATCAATCAACATTGTAATCATTGTAATCATAATCATCTTCACCATTGTAATCATTATAATCATCATAGTCCGTCTTTGTAACCATCATTACCATCACCATCATCTTCTTTATCCACAAATCAAGCTTTGTCTTCTTCGTAATCAGTACAATCATCTTCATCATCATTATCATTGTCATTGTTTGTTAATTTAATGTACCTCTAAAACCTCTCCAAACCATCTTATCTTTGAGGCCATCATCTTTGAGTAGTGCAAAATTTCAAAATTGTGAGTAACAGCAGAAAAATTTGAATGTCAGAAACAGACCAAAACAATTTTTCCCCTGGTACTTGCAATACTAAAAAGATTCCTACAATTCACTTTCAAACTCCTACCTCCTAACAATTCACACTTCTTTGCAGATTCAGATTACTGGCAAAGGCTCAAGTATTTTTTCTCCAATTGGTACAACAAACAGAGTTTCCTCGTCATCCCCTGGATCAGTTTTATCTCGTCCTAATGAACACACTAGAATCATGGAACCAAAAGTATCTCAATCTGAAATCCACAGTATGCGAGGTGTTATCAATTCTTCTAACATAACACAGATTCTGGCACGGCCACAGTTCAAGTCATAGCTTCAGGAACAGCTTCAGTTGCTCACCCAGCAGTTCTTTCTCAACCAAAACCATTTCCAGTCATCCCAGGTGCAAATGTTCTCAAGATTGGATCTTCAAATCCTCAACATAGCCAGACTGTTACATCCATGATATCAACTACAACAGTCTCTATGACTACAACATATAAAACATCAGCTCCTCAAAACAGTATTACAATAAGTAAGTTTATTCAAATCCATTTTATAGTTTATTCGATTGAATCACTTTATCTCTCATTAGCAAACGAGCCTTGATCTCTGTACAAAATACTGTTTGAAACACCTCTTTTTATTCTTTTGCTGACAATAGCAAGATGCTGAAAGCTTTGCTGACTATACCACGATGTTGCATAATTCTTTTAGTGGCTTTGTAACATATAAACTCTTCAACAACCTGGCATAATCTGACTCAAAATATACACTGAAAATCATATACAAGGGGCATTCAAAACGTTTCTCTGTCTGAGGTACTCTTCAGCATTGTCAATCAAGTTTGCATGCCCTGGAACCACTTGTTGTAAGACTGTATAGTTTTAGGTTTACCCTATATGTGCTTTAAAATGCCCCCAACTGCAGTATCACATTACATCCCACAAAGTTTCTACTTGATAGAAGAGTACTGCGGACACATTGAATAAGTATAAGAACAATTGCAATATTTTGGTGCAGCATTCTAAAAACTGACTTCTGCTTCCAACATTCTCCATATAATTATTAAATTGTATTCTTCCATAGGCAAGATATATCCTCAACCAATTCTTATTCCATCTACAACATCTGGAGCAACAAGTACAACTAGACCTGACCTTCAGGTATTCAAAATTTAGATATTCATTTTTTGATATTTATTTTTGGATCTTCTTCTAGAAGTATATTTAATAGTCTGGTGAATCCTTGTCTTTTGTGACTTTGTAAGGTTACTACTTTGTAACATTACTACTTTCCATATTATTTCCACATTTAGAGAGCAGCGTAGCATAGTGATTAGCACTTACTACCATTAGTTAATATAGTCAGGAAAATTCTTGTTAACAATGAAATATTTTGTTCTTTGTAGGATCATCAAAAAGTGATATCGTCAAATGCAAGTCATGGTCGACATACTCCACCAGTTTCATCAAATCATCATTCTTCTCATGCTCATTACGGACTCAGTGCTTCAAGCTATGCAACGTCTCATCAGGCACATGTACCACATACTACAAATGGTATGAGTCATCTTCAGCTTCTCGTCGTTTTACGGTGTTTCTTATTAAAAGTTATCACCCAACATAATGCTGGCTCACCCACCAAGCTTGCGAACGTTGCCAACATTTTGCCCAACATCAATGTTTGAGTCTGGCTTTACAAAGACATATATCAATTAATCATTTACCTTGTATTTTCTAGCGTCTACAGATAGCAAGAACGACAGGTTGAAGCCTGGAAATCCATCATTACAATATGCAATCGGATCGTATTTCCCAATCGATTCATCATTCCCTCACTCTCTTAGTGTTCATCCATTTACACAAAGCTCACAGTATGCTCATCGATACGTGCAAGCATTGGCTGGCAATAATTCTGCATTGGGTTCGTTTCCAATGTTTGTTGAAGGAACAAGAGGATTTGCTGCACCTTTGCCTATCCCTGGAATGACAGCTCCGGCAAGAGGTAATTTTCATGTTAAAAAACAATTTTATTTCTTTTTGATACTGTTTGTTTTCTCAAGAGGCTTTTGACTCAACGAAATGACGTACAAGATTCCCGGATTTTAAAGAGATTTCTATAAAAGTAATATCAGCCAAGAGTGTACAGGATTCCTAGTAGTCAATTGCCCTTCGGATTTCCTTGACTATGCGCCTTTGGGTACTTAAATCGTTTGATCCTTTTCTAATCAACAATTAATTGTTTTTCATAGATTCTCATCATCATGCATCGCCAGCAGCAGAGTCACCGATCATGAATAATTCTTATGCTTTGCATAATTTCCCAAATCTTCAACCTTCAAATTACCACGCAAATGTTTCAAGCAGTAATACCTCATCTTCTCGACCTGGTCCTGGCATTTTGCGTAAAAGAACAGTTGACGGGTAAGTGCAGTGATTACGAATGATTTCAATGATTCAAGTGATTGGTACAAGTCAATCTAGTGGGCGTTGCTCCCAGGGGGAACAATTTCATCAAATAACAGAAAGAAAGAAAAGAACACTTGACTTACTGCTTGCTCTAAAAAACCTTACTTGGCACGTCGATATTAGCAGATTGTCCTTGCACTTGTATTTCTACATTTCTGTCTCTCTTTTATAATTGATGAGTAAGATCCCTTTTAGAACCTTGAGCCTGACTACAGTTAACCGTGTAATCTTCGCCAAACCATTAAAAGAACAGGACCTCTTTTAAGCGGAATACGGCCTATTCTAGTGATTTTCTAATTTAATAACTGCAATGTTCCTCTATCTACCCCCCACCAAAAAAACAATGTGTGTTTGAAAGCAAGAAAACTTCTGTTCGAGATAAAGTGAGAGAGGTGATAAACAGATAATCAGGAAAACTTAGGGTGTTCGTGTTCCAAATTATTTCTTTAAGATTTTAGCTCTAAAACAAGAACTAACTCTGACTAACTTCTAACTCTAAAATGGCCCTCACTCTTGAGCCTAGTCATGATTTTTTCTTAAACCACAACCCGTATTCCCGTGTTACAAATTACAAACTATCAACTAGCTATTGTTGTATACCTAAGACAAGAAAAATCCGTTTTGACTTAACTTGTCTTTATGAATTTCGCTAAACGAGATTAAAGGATCGGCATTTGTCCCCCATAGGTATACGGTTCATGGCATCGACAGAATTTCAAGTCCGACAAAGCAGGATATTCGGACAGAAAATCGTACCGAATCGTACGTCGCGTCAAGATCAGAGAGCGTACCGACACGTCAGGAGTCACCCAGATTATTATGGTTCGTAAATTTGACTTTTTAATTTATGCTGATCATTCCTTTATGACTTATATCAAAGTTTGATGGGATTTAAACCATTTTTTTTTCTTCAAAGAACAACGTGAATTTTCACCGAGTCACTCAGTAAAGACTGGATAAAATTGTGAACAAACTTGTTTTTTTTTTTTTTTAAATTTATTTTAAGTTGGCTTTACATAGCTGAATACATTAATTAAAAGTTATAGCTAATTTACGCCAACTATTTAAAAAATACTGATCTAAAATACTAGATAAAATTTTGTTGCCAGACTCTGCAAGTCAGCCTCAGCACCAGATTACTTTCTCCATGGGGCTCCCTGGGAAAATTTCTGATTAGGCTTGATGATGGTGATTATGACGAATGATGATGGTGATGATGATGATGATGATGATAATGGCGATGAAGATGATGGTGATGATGATTATGATGATAAAGAAAATGATGATGATGACAATGATTACAATGGTGATGATAGTGATGATGATGACAATTATTGAGATGAAGCTGACGATCAAAGTGATGATGATGAAGAATTGATTAATCGATTTTTTGATTGGTTGATTAATCTTGCTTCCATGATTAGATTAGTGATTGCTTGAGCGATGTCATTATTTAATTCTTTGATTGATTTCATCATTTCTTTATTAATAGTGACGAGAAAAGTACATTTAACGACAATTATATACCTCCTGCGGAAACATTAACTACAAATTCAAGTAAAAACGATATAAACTCTTCAATGACTGAAATAAAAAAAGAAATAGATCTTCAGCCAGAAAAGCCATCATCTTCTCTACTTGCAAACACCTCACATCAAAATTTACTCAGTTCTAATACAGGACCAACGACTGAAGCATCGCCAAGGAAAAAACCACGAAAACAAAATGTGTAAGTTTGTTTTGATTGAATTTTCATATTATTAGAGTTTTTTTTCCTTTTTATGCATTGGCTCTTCCATCCGTAAGTATTATATTAATGTACCTAAATATTCTGAGGCTGAAATGGGTATGCAATGCAAAATAAGAACATTGATGCTCAGGCACAAGGTTTCTGATTCTCGTTAAAAAAAGTGTCTATTTGACTTGAGTTATCAAATGATTATGAATACAAGTAAAGCCTTGTATAGAAAAGTTGACGGGCCGACTCATTTTCTACCGTTAAGCTAGGTTTATCTCAACATTTCGCATACAATCGGAGCTAAGTTGCCAATTTTTGGGAACTTTGTTTATTGCAACTGACCTGTTGACATTAGCGCTCTGGCAACTTGTTGGGCAACTAGTTCCTATTTGACGGTAGCTAGTCAGCGCAAAGTTTCAGAAAGTTGGGCATGTTCTACTTCTGCGGTTAGTTGGCATGTGGACATAATTTAGCAGTTACAATTAGTTAGTGTTAGCTCATATCGTAAGTCGACATAAGCCTGGCTTGATATCTGCAATACTTGGGCCACTATTTACTGAATAAGTTTTTAATTTCTATTTCTATTAATGTATCTCTTTCTGTTTTTATATTGTTTACAGCATAACAACGGAGGATAAATATAGCAGTAAAGTTTCTATCGAAGCAGAAGAAGAAATAGATTATATGAATAAAAAACAACAACATCAACAAGAGAACAACAAAAAAGAAATCAAAAAAGATGCAGCTAATTTATTCAGAATACAGAAACCAATTCCAAAATTGAAACTTGAGGAAACTGTTATCGAGACTAAAGAACCAGAACCACCGGAATTAGGTTTGTATGAATATTCATAACAGAAAATTTGTCAAGAACCTGTTTTGTTTTTTAGTAATCATATTTAAATTTATTTTGATTTATGCTAATTTTATGCTAGTTGTAATAAATTATTTTACATAATTGTTGATTCATGCTAATTTATGCTATTTGTAATAAATTATTGCTTAATTTATGCAGATGAAACGTCGAATTATTACAATTTTATACGAAAGCCAAAATACAATGTTCTTGGTGATTATAAAATCAACACGAAAGCTGCATATCATCATTTTTACAGATATTCAGACGTAAAGGCTAAAGGTAAATTTAATATAATTTATGCTTACTATTTACTGTAATATATGTAATTTGTCATCATATTTTATCATAATCATGAATAGTGATTTATGCAATAAAACGAATGATGTAATTTTGATTTGTAGAAGAGAAAAAGCCATCAACTACTGAAATAGCGAACAACAAACGAATTCTGCAAAATATTTCTGGTTGGCGCATGCATCACATGTCTTCACAAATGGACGATTTGGTAAGACAAAAATTCAAGTTTTATATGCATTTTGCTATGCTATGATTTATGTTGCCAAGTCGAGGCAAGAGGCTTAGCCTGGTTTATATTAGGTTTGTAGATACCTTGGGTGTATGGCTGGCTTGTCAGTTGCAAAGGTTAGCATTCTGGTAGTGGGGTTGTTTTTGGCCTTCTTCTTGGGTTCTGTCTTTTGTATTCCTAGGGTCAGTTTAGTAATGCCTGGAACTGAAGTTGACCATTACCACAGTCAGCTTGCTGTCTAACAAAACTGATATTGATAGGACTTAAACCTAGACTGCATGATCAGAGATCCGACGACCATTCCACTGAGTTAAAGGCCCCAATGAAATTACACTCAAACTCTCGAACAAGGGGCATTTCATTCTTCAAAAAGGCATATGAGACTAATAGTAAAACAAAAGGATTTCCACTGGATTTCCGTGAAAACAAAAGGACTTCCAGCGAAGGTCTAAGATATTACCATTAAGTGACTTGCACCTCGCTCTCCAATTCCTGCAGTCAAGGTCTGTCATCCAATTTAGCTTTGTATCTCGATGATATTTATCCTTCAGGAGTGATTCAGGTCTTGTCATACATGTTTATGCATATTGTCTACTAATGCGCATATTGGAATATTGATGAAGGTCGTTTAGTGGTTCAGGGAACAAGGGAACATGCAAAATGTATCCAGGGGACAAGGGAAAGGGAAATAGGGAAAGGGAAACAGGGATCAGGTACAATCATCTCTATCAATCCATTTGACCATCAATCTGAAAAATGCCTACAAAACTCCAGGAAACAAGGGGATTTTCTCAAGGAAACAGGGGAGCATGTTACCCCATAAACGACCCTGATTGATAATCATATTTTAAAATTTTATTTTCATTAAATTGCATTATTCGTTATTTTAGTGTGCATTGGAGAATGAAGTTTGCAACAAATTATTTGAATTTCAAAGAGAGCTGCCTAGGCCAAGTAAACATTACATGATCACAACTGCTTGTCATGATATTCAAAATGGCAGAAAAGTTGCAACTGTCGATGAACAATTAAGGGTTCTTCATGAACTTATTCAGGTTTATGATTATGATTATTATTGTACACCCATTTTTTATGAGAAACTTTCGTCCCTAACTTATGGCAAAAGTTTTGTCGTCACTTTTATTATACCGCAAAGGCTCTATTTAGCCCCCCCGGGGCTTATTTCATTTTGGAAGATTTTGAGGGGGACTTATGAGAGAGGGGGTTTATTAGAGAAGGGGGTTTCGTACAATATTTAGCATATTTGGCTTTTTATTTGTCAAGATGAATGTTAAAGACATTAAAAGTGAACCATTAGATCGCATGAAATTCGTAGTTACTTAATAGTTATAAGACACAAGTTACGTTTATCATCCTTTCCTCTCACTTCTCCTCTCCTTTATTCACTCCTCCCATGGTCCTTCGGTCTCTATAAACTTCTTCTCATGTGATAACATATGCATTTTATTGCCAATTACAGGGAAACATTCAGCGATGCCAGCTTGGCATTGAACAGATCGGAGAAGCAAAACAAACAATGTTACGAGTAAGTTACCTGTGTTTCTTCTATCCCATTCTGCATTGCTCCCTTCTTTTTAATGTTTTATTTTTGTTTGGGAAATATCTTTCCATCTATGAGAAGTCTACCGTTTTCTGAAATTCGGTAGATTTAGAACTCAAATTAAATACACCCTTGAAAGGGCTTATGTCCTGCTCCAACAAGCTGAAGGCATGATTTTTTCAGATTGGAAGGCGTATAATTCCAAATCTGCTCCACCCTTAAGAGTATTTATAGAGGTAAAGTATTTTCTTCAGTTTCTAGAACTGAATAATTGTAATAGCCAGACGAACTCGACAGCTATAGGTCCTCGAATACGATCAAACGAAAGCGCTTGGATAGAATTAGAATCTCGCTAGCTGGTATACCCATAGGAAACTTCTAGTATTGGGTCGACTTTTTAGTTACTTTTGAAAATATGCATGTACTGTATTGCAGAATTGTTTTGTATTGCATTGCATTGTGTTGTATTGTATTGTATGGTATTGCATGGTATTGCACTGTATGTATGATGTTGCATTGTATTGCATTGTATGTATGATATTGCATTGTATTGCATTGTATTGTATTGCATGGTATTGCACTGTATGTTATTGCATTGTATTGCATTGTATTGTATTGTATTGAGTTGCATTTTATTGCAGAATTGATGAACTTAAACTGTTCTTCTTATTTTCAGGTTCTTGACCACAAGCCAAAAGTACTTGAAATCATAAAACGGCACAAACACAAGAGATCATCAAAGAAGAAACTTCATTCGTTTACGTCATGAAAACTTCAATCAACCCTCAAATATCGGTATTATTTACTGATTATTTTTAGAATAGAGAGCAATATGTTGATAAGAAATTTATATCAAAGTGATGTAGATTTAGAAAGGGTTATGAAATGGGGTCAGTTTTATGGGAGTCATTTATGACTCAATCTCCCCTGTAAATTGGTGGGTATTTGCTTCTCCAGTTTGTCGTTTTGTAAAATATGGAGAGATATAAATGTCGAATGTAAATTCAAAACTATGACTGAAGGTCATTTGACGCGAAGAACATTTATGACTGAAGGGTGGTGTCACTGGGTGGATAGAGGGGTGAATTCCCAAATCAGAATCTTCAGTCAATAATCGACTTAATATAAGCATTTAGTGAATTGGCTGGAAAAGCCCCCTTTTGTGCGTATTGAAGAAACATGTGACGGCGTGATGGGATGGTTGAATTTCCCATGTAGTTGCAGGGTCGTGGCAGCGGGGGAGGAGGGGAGAAGTAATCTTCACTGTCTCCAACGATTTATTAGCCAACCCCAAAGAAATACATTTCGACCCCTAGAAAGTTGCATGGTTGTACTCTAATAAAAATTACCCTTGTACTGCTCCAAGGGCCTTCTCAATGGGGAGGGGGGCAAAGGAGGCAAATAGCAACAATCCTTGACTTTTGCAGTTTTGTAAATTTACAAAATCTTCTTTTGTTGTGGTCTACGTACTTTGTTTAGGAACGATGCCTTGCAAAGCTCCCTTGTTCTTAAGAAGTCCCACCCTCCCACCTAGTGAAGTATTATAATTTTGAGCCTGACTGGTTGACTACCACGACCTTGTATTAGGCTTTAGGCCTAGTAATGAAATGACCATTGGGCATTGTTTGATAAAGAGAACTGTATATTTCCTCTTGTAAAATAATATTAAACTCTGTTTGATACATTGTGAATAATATTAGTTGTATTATGTTGAACTATATGCGTTTATTTAACGCTATTTGTTACCGTATCAAACTGAACACTTAAAACTAAACTTGTTATCATATCATCATCTTATGTATAGTATTTTCTTTGTCTTTATTTTCTGTCTTCTACTTTGTTTACGGTACAAGCAAACTGCCTTATTAGATGGGATGATTTATTCAAAGCGAGGGGGCAACTCCTATAGAAGGAGCGAACAACGTCCCATAAAGCAGTTAAGCCCTCGGATTTTTCGCCTGTTTTGCCTTCTTAAGGCCTGGCTAAACTAGGAGACATGTCGTGCGCGACATTTGATGTCCCCTCGCTGTCTCCCAGTTTAGCCACCTCGGAAACTTCGTAGCGCGCGACAAAATTTGTAGCGAGAGACACGAAAATGTTCCTGGGAGACAACAGAAACATTTCTTGTCTCCGCGACTTTGAGGACATGTTGCTCACTTGTCACTCGCATGTTTAACCACCTGGGAGACACGCCGAATAGTGTCACGCGCGACATGTCTCCTAGTTTAGCCATAGCTTTAGTCATTGTGACATGGCAAAGACTTCGCTTGCGAGAAACGGCATTACGAGATGAGTTTCACCAAACATTTTCAGAAGAATAGGTCCGAAAAACACGCATTCCGAAAAAAGAAGGCTACCAAAAAAAGAATTGGTTTAGAAGAACACGACCTTGGTAAATTTAATATTTCATACAACGAAAGTGGGTTAATCTATTTTTGTATCTACAAAGGCACGGCACAAGGCACTTTCATCTCTCAAGGGTATGATCACATGACCTAAATGTTATAAAAACAACTGAAACAGATTCGGTCTAATAACTTTGGTGTTTAGCGCTGTCAGCGTTGCAACCATTTTTGCTTCATTGAGATGGCGCGTGCAAGATCCAAAAACCATTATTAGCAGGTAAGCCAAATTAAATCATTTTCAAGTCAAAATTATAATAATTCGGAACAGAAAGTGTCAGGAAAGAAATAGTTATTAAAATGAGATTCGAAGAAATTTGATTTCAACATTCAGCATACCCTGTTTGTCAACTGCATGCATGAAACAACGACAAAATAACAAAATAGTCCATTTACAGCTAATTCTTTTACAGTCCGGCAAGGAGTGTTCTTTTGGACCAGAAAAGTGTAGCTTTTCTCAGGTCTCTAACAGTCGAAAGAGCTTCGTTTTATAAGAAAGTTGCATATCAATTATCCTCAAAGCTCTGTTTTTATGCCTTTTTATTTGGAACTGTTATTTGTTTGGAACAAACATCGTCAAAGACAGGTTGCGGGCTGCCAGGAAAGCATGGCTTCAATGGTGGTCGATGCTTGAGTTGCCCTTTTGCCTGAAAAGCGAAAATGATTCAATACTTAGAACAATTATTAATTCAGACACAGATAAACAAGGTTATGTCACGTTGGTTGAAGCCCGGGGGAGAACTATGTATAATTTGGCTGCTGGGGACGTGCCGCCTGGAACGGTATCGATTTTCCAGATTTTGGTATAAGGAACGGTCTCCATTTTCATGATTTTGGCATAATACTTTCACGTTTGGTGTACGAGTTTCTCGTATAAGGTGTATGGTATAATATTTTCACAAAATTGGTATTAGGTCGGGTATGTGTTTAATGCTTGAGCGACACGACATCTCTAACAAAATGTGATAAAGTGCCTCCCCGGGAGGATTGAAGTCGTTGCGAGTAGCATGTGACACTCAACAATTTTGAAGGTAACAAGGGGTTAAGAATGGTGTTCTCGGAATATCTTCCCGAGGGTCATTATCAATACCTTAGCACAATCGAATGGGTTAGAATACATTTTCCACAAGTAGCATACAACAATGAGATTTGAATCTAGTCAGCCTGATCAGAGAGCCAAGGACGATTTTACTGTGTTAGAATGCATGCATTTTCAATCCTTCGGAGATCACCGCCTTTCAATTTTTATCAGGCACGATATTTCAAAGTATTGCATATAAGGTCTACAGGGAATTTTAGGGTATAAAAAAATAATCTGAGACATTTAATTTTCTTTTATCGCCAGTGCTTTACATGCTGGAGGTGAGATCTACACGTTTTTTTATAAAGAACCACTTTATAAGGAACCTACATGTACAAAGGCGAAAAATTTAAAGAGTTTTTACTACGAAAGATGAAATCGCGATAGAAATTTTCAATTTTGAATAATTTTATCTCTGCAAAAAACGAATGGGGAAGCCAGCAAATTCCATACATTTGCAGTCAAAACTTACACAAATTGTGTGTAGGCATGTATGAAATGTTTCATTTAGTAGTTTCCAGCTTTGCTGACAAACAAGTGTCTCTTTATACATAGTCATGGCATTAAATTGCAGTTAAAATTAAGGAGCTATTTAGGAACTTTTGGTAATGTAATGGAATGAAAGAGGTCCAAAAAAAGGAATTTTAGGAACTAGACCTTGAGCTACATTCTTTATAGATAAAAAGAGTTTATATTGGTGTCAGGAGGCCAATTAAAAAGATATAAAATGAATAGCAAAAAACAGTTTTAGGTGCAAAAATACCTCGCAGTCATACTCGTCATCTTGAGGCAGTCGATGGTATGTTATTGCTTTATGTGCTGGGTCAAAGGAATCGTGTGTTGTCATTGTTGACATTTCTTTAAAATGTTCGGTAGCAGGTACACACTTGCACCTACAAGAATGAAATTAACGCAAAAAGAATAAGTTAAAAAACGTTACAAGGGTTTACGCAAGTCACAAAACGAAGCACAGTATCATCACAACATAACAAAGGGCTTCACGGCTTCGACCACTATTTTGCGTGTGACTCATAGATTTCATGCTTTTCTCAACGGTTTGGAGTTTCATGATAAGACGAGTCCTGCGTTTTTGGTATGTATTTGCGGAGACACATCATAATGAATCACTGTATGCCTAAACCAACAACAAACAGCAATAATGCTTAAGTCGATGTCCCCTCGGTGTCTCCCAGTTTAGCCACCTCAGAAACTTTGTGGCGCGCGAAAAAATTTGTAGCAAGAGACACGCAAATGTCTATGGGAGACAACAGAAACATTTCTTGTCTCCACAACATGCAAATGACTCGGAGGACATGTTGCTCGCTTATCACTCGCATGTTTAGCCATCCTGGGAGACACGCCGAAGACAGTGTTGCGCGCGACAAGTCTCCTAGTTTAGCCATAGCTTAATTCTATTGATTAATTTAGACCCCAATTTATGGACCCATATAAAATAGAAAAAAACAGAGAAATGTTTTGTCCATTTATGGCAATGTCTCACTTTTGTCAACCCAGTCTAAGCGCCGTTTACACCCCAGGCAACTCTAAAAATGGCGAAAAGGCTTTTGGGCTAACAACTGAAACCATTAGAGAGAATAAATAAATTGAACTCACTTGATTGTATGATAAACTCTTAAAAGAGCAACAACAACAGCAGATATTGCAAGTAAAATCAATAACACGTGATACAGTGTCATCCGCATGTAATATAGAAGTATGAAATATGTTGGGGCTGTGCACCAAACCTTGAAAAATATAATGCTAAATATAGACGAAGGGCTTTTCACTCTTCAAAAAGGTGTACGAGTTTCTAACGAAAGGAAGGGATTTCAAAGGGACTTTCGTGAGAACAATAGATTTTCGAGCACGGATGTATGAAATTTTGAAGGAGTGAAGACAGTTACGTAACTGACGTGGGTTAGGGTTAGAGCAACTCTTAAGGGCCCCCAAGCCTTTGGGGCTTTCAATCTTTTTCTACCTGAAAAAGGTTTTGTTTCTTGTTGATCCTTTAATGTAATCGAATGAATATTTCTCTCGCTGATTTCATTCTTTTTGTCTTCATTTCGGGAAGAAAGTTTCCTAAGGGCCCAAACTGTCCAGTTATGCCACTGAGTGAAGATAGATAAGTATATTAGGAGATATAGACTAATTTTTCAAACATGTCGATCTATGATCTTCATCCTTTTTCATAAATTGAGGAAGTTTGATCGTTTGGTCAGGGTCTCAGCTCATATTAATAAACCGATGGTGAAAATATACGTGATATCAATCTTTTATAGCATAAACATATATCACACCTTTACTTGTACATGAAGTTTCTGTTTAGGCCCAGGCCAATCGATCAAACAATGTTTGTCATACATCTAAAATTTGTTAGCAAAATGTTTTGCAGTTTGGCCATGTCGCCAAACACTGCTCGTCAATTTTCTTTACTTGCAGCAAACAAAAATGCTTCTGAACTTTTTCAAAAAAACATAGCCCAGCAAATTTCTGCTTGTTAAACAATGCTATGTGACGTTGCAAACGATCAAACAATGCTTGCTAAGCAAACTTCAAATGTCTGACAAACAATGCTTGATCGTTTGGCGAGAGCCTTAGTCAAAAAAACACACCCCTACTGTTGTAACTGGGCTCCTTATAATGTTTTGAAACAAGAAGTCTACACTTACCACACCCTCTGCATTGTAATAGAAATATTCAGCAGCTTTGTACATTCTGTCTCTTTGTAATTTCAACAATACAATGCTGACCATGAAAGATACAAATATAAATCCATACACACCAACCATGAATTTGTCGGCCAATGTCAGCTCCTAAAACGAAAATAATACCCATAGAGGCAAGATAGATAGTCAGCTTGGGACATCAGCTTGGGACATCTTTTACACACAAGATCGACCGACCAAAATTGAACCATGGTTGAAACAAAATGTGGAACCGAAATCTTTCTTCTTCTTTACACTGTTTTTCTTTATAAGAACAGTTAATAAGAATATGATCCTGGATTTTGATCAGATTTAAAGAACAAACTAAGAACAAGCTGAGACTGGCTTTTGCATAAACCCTAAGAATAGTACCACTCTAAACATTCACTGAAAAATATTATTGAATAATTAACCGAAGAGATTAGAACATATGAAGAACATTTCGTGCTGAGGGGGAAAAGTTAAGAACAGCCAGCCTCGATCAAAATTCTTGGTTCTTATAAAAAACGAGTGAATTTAATCTTTAATGCTGCAGCAGGATCATGCTGGTCTTCGTTTCAATTTCGTCCAACCATTCTTATCAACTGCCATTTTTTCTAATATTGTTATCCTTTTGGAAAGACTAAATAAAACAAAATGTTGCTTTGTTACCTGAATATCTGGTGTTTGGTCTGACATTGTTGCATGAAACATTACACAGGATATGAGCAAATTTCTAAAAGAAATCAAGAAGGGTCTTTCTAAAATTCTAACGCACTAATGTCAATAATATCTTACTTATTGCCTTTCTCAGAAAATTATTATACGAGCACCCAAGGAAATAACATACCCATCAATCCAAACTCTCATGGTAGCATCTTTTGGTGGAATCGCAAATGCAAAGCAAATCTGGAGAAAAGATATTTCCGATTCAATTGAGACTAAAAATAAAAGCTGAAAGAGGCTTGTGTTCTCAAATAAAAGCACTTAATCTCTAAACAGTTACGTCTTGCACACCTAAAACCATTGCTCTATTAAAATGAAATTAACTATTCTATACATTACCACCAGGACAGCGAATAATGGAGGCAAAAATATTCTGAAAAATGCAGCTCGCACTGGTCTTTTCATGTGAATCATAAAAGCAAATCTTGAAACACCTTGATCAAGAAATGGATTGTACCTAGAAGAAATAAAGAGATTGTAAGTATTTGTGACAACAGTTTTTCCTGTATAGCTAGAATGCAGTTTAGCGGACACCTTTGACTGAGTATAATTTTTTTAATGTGACTTGACTCAGAGCTAGCTTTCTAAGTTGCTTAAAAAGCCTGAGATTGCAGCCCTCCGAGTTGATTATGAGTCAGAACTCTTAGGGTACAAGATGACAGTTGCCAGCACTGGTTACAAAATGGATCTGTCTATTTTTCTTCCAAACTTGCTCTCGTAAGTCGCTCAAAATAATCGTTACTCGTTCAAAAACTATGGTTTACCACTTCGTTCATATTAAACCGTGAGAGATGTCCGCTTAACTCCAGTTTAATCATCAATAGAATTATCAGTTAAAGATCGTTAGGAAGGGCTTTACCTAGGGTTACAGTTTTAGATTTAAGGTTTGCAGTTTTCAATAAAGATTAGGGATTAGGGTTGGCCTAGGATTTTAGAGCTGCACTTAGGGTTAGCATGAAAGCTGATGTCTTTTCTATCATACAGACATTCTTTCAAAAGAGTTTTTATGAAGCAAATTTTATTTAATTTATAATGACGTTATTTCGTGTTGTTTTAGAGACTTTACTGAGTTAAAACGTTACAATGCCAAAAGAGTTTAATAAAAAATTCTAAATCATAAAATTATCATTAATTTAAAAGCTATATATACGGTTTAAAAGTTTCACTTTATGATTATTTAAATTTAAACCTTTCAAAAACGATTTGTGACCACGAGTATGTATCGAAGACCCATCCAGTGTAATTTAAAGTTGGTGCAATTCCACTACGAAATTTGAAAGGTCTATCATCCTCCGTTTCTCCCTGTATTGGAATATAAATTACGTTTAATTTAATGCTAAGCGGAATAATAATTTTGTGTTTTAGGCAAAAACATGAAAAAAGATACTGCAAAGAAGGAGGAAAAACCTATTAGAATTTTGAGAACGAAGGTAAGTGAGAATTTTCATGGCGTTTTAAAGGTATTAGGCTCTTGCAAAGCGATTAAATATTGCTGCTAATCACACAAGAAGTCCGAGCGTTTGAGAAACATGAAACAAGATACTGCAAAGAAGGAGGCCTTAGAGAATTTTGGCAGCAAAGGTAAGTAAGATTTTATGAAGTTTTAACATTATTAGGCTCTTGCCAAACGATTAAACATTGCTGCCAGACAAACAAGATGTTTGGGCGTTTGACCAAATCGCAAAACATTAAAGTTGCAAGGGGAAAACGAGACAATCAAGAATCGACAGCTTCGTTGAAAGAGTAATTGAGTTGTCTTCCCATATCGTCGCCAGTAATACTGTTGCCTGCCTTGTAATATCTGGTCTTCTTCTCATTTCTTTACACATAACTAAGAACGGTTTGAGAATACATAAAATAAAACAAGATGGTTAAAATTTGAACTCACAGACAGAATTTTCCAGCGTAATTCTTTTGCAGTCATCTCCATATCTTGAATTTCAATTTTCAATGTTTGATTATCAAACCTAAGAACAAAAAGTGGTTGTCATTAAGTTTATATATATTAATAAGCAGAAATTTAGTAAGATGGTTTTTAAAATAGCGAAAACAGTGGAAACATATCTGGGTATGCTTAAAAGCTTTCTTCCTCTGACACTCCTTTGAGCATCAGACGTCAGAAACAGTTTAAAGCTAGGTTGTTGTTTGGACCCGCGGGATGGTTGCTTTCTTTGCCGATAATTGTGCTGGTGGATACTAGTACAGACAAGATGCTTAGTTCTATCTCCTAATTCTTGGGAGTGCGACCTTCGTACCTGGCATCACACCGGCACGAGAATTCACAAATGAAATAAGATGGTTTTCTGTATTTAGTGTCTTTGAGTTGCACAAAACTTCAGTATTATGAAGAAAAACGTAATAAGGGATGTTTTGGGAGCTTTTTCTGTCTCGAGACTTCCGAAAGATTAAAAGCCCATTCTTTCGGACAACTCTCAGAAAATCGGAGACTTTGTACGCTCCAAACTCTTCTGACTCCAGAGCTTGAAGATTTTGCAGACTTTGCAGATATCCTCGCTTTCAAATCAGTTTCTCTCAAGTCTTCCGCTTTTCCAAAAAATTAGTGTTTTTGCTGGATCCTGAGTCGGTAGCCTATGAAGTCTATTTTTTCCGAATTCAGAGGAGATAAAAGTGCCAACAGATGTTTCTGCTTTTCTTTACCTATTGCTGTTATCTATCAATGCTTCACTATCAATTATCTATAAGATGTTATTGATTTTGGGAAGCTCAGAAAGTAAGAATGTAAAAGACATAATGCAAGAGCGCTTACGGAAAATTAGCAAGATCAGCGGCAAAGTTGAATTTTGATTTGACTCTGAAATATTTCCCTTCATGGCTTGATACCTGAAAGAATAGTAGAAAAAAAGCATCAAAAGTATTTTCACCACGTTTTTATGTGATATGAAAATCACTCCAGTCCATTAAGTTATTGGTGTCATAATAATGAGTTCATCCAATATCAAGATCAAGATGCAACGATTGATATGTCGTAAATTGTAAGCAAAGTATTTTAAATTTACAACGGAGTAGAAACCAAG
This sequence comes from Chrysaora quinquecirrha, assembly GCA_014526335.1. Lineage (NCBI taxonomy): Eukaryota > Metazoa > Cnidaria > Scyphozoa > Semaeostomeae > Pelagiidae > Chrysaora > Chrysaora quinquecirrha. Next base: position 2,126,630 of record JACTAT010000022.1, read on the forward strand.
ATGCCCCAAAATCGACCAACAAGCTATCCAGTATTACTATTGAATGTGACTTGGTGTAAAACCAAAATTTTTCAAATACATAGGCTCCTTTTTACCAAGTAAGTACCACAAGGTTGCAAAAACATCTTTCAATTCATCCTCTTTTTGAAGGGAGTAAAGCTATGGCTAAACTAGGAGACTTGTCAGGAGTGACATGTCTCCTAGGTTAGCCAGGCCTTAACACACTTCATGCTTCCCCCTCCACGCCTCCACAACAGTATTGAAGCAATACTTTAGGGTCTATCTATTTTATGACTTATCTCACCTCAGCAATGCCAGCTGCATTCACTAATTCAAAACATACTCCATTTAATCCACCTTTGCACTTCTGCTTTGTATACATTGTTTGGCCAGGAGGAACTAAAGAAAAGCAAAAATAACACTATCTAAGTCTCAGTGGCTGGTAAAGTAATGTATCATTCAATGATAATGTACATAAATTCCAATTTGATTTTTTTACCCTTGAAATACAAATAAAAATCTGCATGGAAGGTTCCAGATTTCAAATCAACTGAGTGAAGATTCATAAGATAAAGTGCAATTCCAACGTAAACTGTTTTCTTTTCACTAACAACCTCAGGGCACTTTTCATAGTAATACCTAAAAAAGATAAATGAAAAATTCAAATGACAGAAAGGTGAATTTAATGTCAGATGCTTGGATCTCAGTACAACTGATCCAGACCTCAACCCTGGTGGTGACAATACTGTAGCTGGTGCTTGAACCTTTACCTCGTTGAGCTTCTGATGACACAAGCAAGCAAGCAAGCAATATTTATTTGTTGACGCAGGTTTGGGATTTGAGGCAACTATACAGCTGGCTGGGACCTGCAGCTAGTGCCCCCAAACTGATATTCTAGAACGAATACCCTTAGTACTCATTTACCAACGTGACCTCAGAAGGATGGACACCTGAGTTGACTGTAGGCATGTGGAAAGTTGTTCCAATGAGATTCGAACCCATGACCATACAATCGTGAGCCGAACACCTTGAGACCCCACCTATATTAGGCCACGATACACTCATTTTTTTTATAAGAAACCCATTTATAAGAAACTCAGTACTGAGATCAATATTGGTTAAGAAACTTTCAGTACTCGACCAAAAATGGTAAGAAACTCGCAGGTCTCAAGAATCTTTAGAATTAGAAATAAAGCATCGAGAAAACAAACTTCTGTTGCACCATAAGTGTCTATTTTGACAGAAAAAACAGCTGATGTAAACGTGAATTGTATTGCTTCTTCTATTTGTAGAATTTAAGTGTCAATTGCCCGTTTTGGCACTTAAAAACTTTGATTCTAAGAAACTGCTAAGAAACTTTCAGTACCAAATTTGTCCCAAAACTAAGAAACTTTGAGTACTGACCAAAAATTTTAGTTTCTTATAGAAAAAAAAGAGTGTACTACAGGACCTTCAAAAGGAATAAAAAGGTGCTTCTTCAAAGGCATCATTAGCTGCAGTCAAGGATTAGTATCATCTTAAGGTGTATACCAAGAGAAGATTAAGATTAACTTATCAAGACCTTGATCCTTGCTGTGATGTTACCGTAGGTGGTTGCTGAGGCCTGACGTCTTGCTGAGATTCTGACATTAGATTGTATGTTAAATCACAAGCTTATTTAAGGCGGTTTCAGCAATTTTTATAGTACTCCTCTAGTAAACAACATAGTACAACATTGACACTTAAACAAAGTTTACCATTCAGTTCGACATTTATGATCCTTTTCGGACCAGCTAGCGTGCCAGGCATACAACTAGCACATTCAGTGCAATTTTCAAGCCAATGTAACGTCCCTGGCTTGTGGCAATGATCACCACAAGAATCACAAAAGCCACACATGCCATCACTTAAACAAGCAGAACAGTTCCTTCCACGGTCAGCACATTCCAATCCAAAGCTTAAATGAATCAATGAATGTATCACAAACATTCCAATGAATATTGATTCCGTATTCATGGCAGTAAATTAAGATAAACCATGCAAGTTCCAAGACAGAAAACTTTATGACAAAAACACAACCGCCATTTTGGTTTTGGCTAATCTCATCACCTTTTTCAAAAAGAGGTCAGCCTCATCCAAAAGTCTGGAGACGCTTATGACGTAATGAAAAATATCTGTTTAGGTTCAGGATTTTGGATTTCGGGGATTTTTAGGATTTTTATTATTGTGGAGCGATTACAATCACTTCATCTTCTGAAAAAGCCAGATATGCAAAAACATGGCTCAGTGCTGGAGATGAATGCCCCCACTTTCCTCCACAATGCCGAGACAATGTGGCTGAGGCGTCGCATCTTACGGTGGTTCCCGTTACAGGAAATCGCTATTCCCCCCATGAGTCTTCGGCCAGCCAACCGAGGGAGGGAATATCCGGCCCCTAGACCTGCTTACGCAATGGATACCCCTTGCTTACGCTTCGAACTCATGACACTGAACAATAGTGTATTATTCACTCACTGATGTCACAGATTATTTTCCAGTCATCCTGTTGAGTCCGGTAATGTACTAAAGGCGCATGCGCCATGAAAAGTAATGATCATTGGCACAAATAATTAACCACTTTAAAATTGCAGTTTTCATTTTGTTTCTCACTTCATTAATCACTATCTAATTATTTAAAAATTTTGAAATTTCAAAATTAAGCGAAAAAAGTTTTACGTGTTATGATCAATGGACTGAATCACTCATTCCGTTGTCAGAACTTCAAAGTCCATGCGTGGTGTGCAATGAGCATTCTACTCTCTCCCACCTCTGTAGATTATCCAATCAAATTGCCAGAACTGAATGAAATGTGTTGTGGTGTGGTTTCAGCCAGTTCTTCTTCAATGGCGGCGAAGAAAATGTCCTGAGCAAAAGTTCGACCGAGGTATGCTAAATATTGCTGTTTAAATAATTAGGAAATTAAAATAAATTTCATAATCTTTGAGGACACGGTCTAGGGGATTCTATTTATTGTTCTCAGTACTTGAAACAGAGTTTTGTTTGGAGGTATTGTGCAACGAGACACGTGGTGGTGAAATCGCTTAGGCCCGTTTTAAGCTTTCGGAAGTTGTTCAGAAATTCGTCAAAATGGGGAAGAAAAAGAAGCCATTTATTGACAAGAAAAAATCCGTGAAATTTCAGTTGGTTCACAGGGATCAGAAAGATCCTTTGCAAGCAGATAGTGATGCACCGGAAATGGTTCTGCATCCGATTGACAGCAGTAAAAAAACTGAGAGAAAGGAAGAACAGAAAAAATTTGGAGTTTTTATGATGATGATTATGATTATCTACAACATCTCAAAGTGCGCGGAGAAGGAACTCTGGTTATGGCAGAAGATAATACCAATTCAAAACCAAATTTCAAAGATATTGGAGGCATAAGTTTGCCATCTGATGTTTTAGCTTCAGAGTATGAAGAAAAACAAGGTTTATTAGAGAAAGGGGTGTTACCCCGGGGGCCACAACCCCATTGGGATCCAGATATTGTTGAAGCACTTGATGATGGGTTGGATTTGGATGATCCTGATAACATTCTTGATGATGATTTCATCATGCTTGCTGGGGCTGAAGTTCGTGAAGACAATGATATACCTGATTTTCAGAATGTTCAGCATCCTCATAATCATCGATTAGCTGATTATGGTGGTGATTCTGATGATGAGCATGATGAGTTTCATCTGGCTGACTCCGATGTTGATTCTGATGGTTTTGATTTTGATTCAGTTGAAAGCGGATCAAATTTCTCTCAAGAAGAAACAAAATCAAGATTTACAAACTATTCTATGACATCATCAGTTATACGTAGGACTGAAGGATTGAGGCTGATTGATGACTGTTTTGAAAAAATCATGGAAGAATATGATGATGATGATATTGGGGGGCTAGATGAAGATGCTGCAGGGGGTGTATTAAACCCAGAAAACCCTTTGTTAGTCAAATGATTGATGAAGTTAATGAGAAGCAGATAACAACATTGCAAGATTTCAAGGAATCAAAACAAAGCCATGAAATCAAGGATGTCCTGCAGGAAACACCTGTCAATGACAATAAAGAAGATGATGATGATGAAGATGATGATGATGATGATGACACTGATGATGATGATTTTGAGATTTTTCATGAAAGAGAAAAAGAGAAATGGGATTGTGAATCAGTAATTAGCTCCTATTCGAATATTTACAATCTTCCAACAACAATTCCGCCACCACAAAAACCAATTAAACTAACAAAGAAACTGGGAATTCCTGCTGATGTACTCAAAAGAAAGGAAAAAGATTCTGAGGAACAGATTGCAGAATCAGAGTTAAACCCAAAGCTCCTGTTTTTAGACCAAAGAATGAGGATAAACAGCAAAAGAGGTTGAGGAAGAAAGCAGTTAAAGAAGAAAAGCGTGAAAGAAGGGCAGAAAAGAAGGCAAATAAAATTGCTTTCAAATTTGAGCATAAAATTCAAGAAAAGATTGTTGCACATCAGCCTGTTTTATCTAGTCTTAAAATGGATTGAAAAGAAAATATACCAAAATATATATCTTTATCAAGTGGAACTTGTTCATAAGAGTTATAGATCATATGGTCGTACATACTTGAGAAAACTTATTGGTTATTCAGATTTCATTTTTATGTTATAAAACTGTTTGAGTGCATTGGTGGGATTCAAAAAACTGTGGCAGGGCTAACTGAACCAAGTTTTTGTCCTTGTCGGCTTTTGAAGAACTAGGATTTCTACGGATTTCTATCATCATGATATTGTGAAAGATTGCAATTGGCAGTTCTTATGAGTTTAGTCATGTTTATTTACAAAAGGAAAATTACACCCAACATTTCAACTCCCTATATACTTAACAAATGCTCAAACTGTTTTCCAATTTTTAGTGTTTTCTTATCTTTCAAATCTGAAAACATCGAACTGTGTTAGAATGGATTTGAAACTATTATATTCTCAAATACTATTTCCTGCTTTAATAGTTTTATCTTGACATCCGGCTCACGGTCAAATAGCATCTCATGTCGATTTCTAAAATGTACAAATAAGATTTATGAACGATGTTATCTTTGATTCTCTGTAAATTACAGGGGGTTAAATGGTTATATTTGTCATAATTCGTTGCATAAGCACTCGTCTCATTCACGATTGAGCAATACTACTGAACACGCCATAGCAGCACTGGCAGCAGGGCATTTTTAGGGACACCTTTACTGGGTGGGCATTCTTTTGTTTTTTAGGAAAAGGGATAAAAGGCTATTGTTATAAATAATAGGAGAGGAGATGGGTTGGGTGGGATGGGCAAATGCGCCTCCCTACCTCAGAGAATTGGGCCGGATATGAATATGAAAGCAAGACCACCAACGCAATAAGAAGCCAAACAAACAAATCATTCCCTCCACGTACAGTTTTCTGAAAAATTACACCCTCTTAGAAGCTCAAGAATACTAAGACACAAATTAAGAATGTTTTCGCTTGAAAATTGGCGCAAATTTTTATGGATGTTGTCCAGATTTTGAAAATGAAGCAGAAAACGTAATTTACTGTACAAAGAAAGCTATCCCAACTAAAAAGTTGAACAACTTCAGCGGCTGAGCCCTAGTTGCTTATTGACCAATTGCTTATTAGAAAAGTGTAGCGACATTCAGTGAAAAATATTACTGTTAAAGTAATCGAGGAATAAAGGCCGAGAAAAGACAAACAGCCAGGCTCGATCAAAATTTACTAGAAAAAGAGTGTAAATCGGATAATTCATCGGTCACACATTTCAAAATAGTTTATAACGTTAAATTTCATCTATTCTACTGGTTGAGATTTAAGAAGTATAACTGGAGGAAGCATTTGTCATGGCTTAACGTTGATAATCTGAGATCAGCCAATCAAAAATGTCTGCCGACATTCTTATCCAATCAGCTTTTCTCAAAGTCAAGAGGTTTTCTTAGTCCTGTTTTTCCTATCAGATTTTGTTATTCCACTTATTTTCGACATGTTTCAGGCTTTTGCAAAGCTTTTGGGTTTTTGTTCTGCACAAAAGAAAGCGTTAACCTTAGTGCGACCTTTGCGATTTGTTTTAAATCATGAGAAGACGCATGATGTTTACACGAGAAGGGAAATTCATTCCTTGAAAATCTCTCACGTCACATCATACACTCTTGACCCTACACGTTTTTTTTTATAAGGAACACCTTTATAAGGAACTCGAGGCTGAAAATTTCCAAAAAATTAAGGAACTGTCGAGGCTCGGATGAAAAACTAGGAAACTCTTTTTTAAAGAATAAGACGGTTTGTACGAAAAAGGAACAGAAGTACAATACATTTCCCATCGTTCTTCCCTAAAAGGCTCCATTTATACTTAAAGTTAGAAATGAAGAATAGTTTCTATGAATTTGCTGTAAAATTAGTATTTATACATATCCCACGACAAGGAACAGTATAAGGAACTTTCAGCCTTATTTTGTTGAAAAATTAAGGAACTCCAGCCTCAACTCACACCAAAGGTTCCTTATAAAAAAAAAAACGTGTAGTCAGAAAACCATTTTTAAAGAAAATCCCAAATAGAATCCTTTTGTTTTGTGCTATTTTCTGAAGATTGAAATCCTCTCTTCCTCTTCACATATACTGCTTTCCCCCAAAATGTACATACGAGTTACCCAAAAGGTCAAAAAACAAAACTGACGTCTACACTGCGAGGCGACTAGGGACACCGTGGAGGAGCAAAGTTAGCCTCGTTATCAGTTCGCGTTTCTATTCACACTCACACTCACAGTTCGTTCATTTTGCATTTTAGCACTCTTTGCTCCGATTCCCTCCTGATTTTCTAACTACTGTATAATATTTTTGATCAGCACCACATCAGCAGACGCATTTCAGTTCGCACAGAACGGTTATGATAAGACTAAATGCAATGGCGCCATCAGAATTTGTTTACATAGTCGAGAAAGGAAAATTCCTAAGTGACCCCCCGTCGATAATTTGCTTGCATCAATTACTTGCAATTGAGATACAACGGACCTCCGGATACCACTTTTCTGCTTATTCAGTTCAAAAGAGTCCGTTCATTTCCGGTCAGCTGTCTAAAGACAATGGATGTGGTTGCTGTTGAGATAGCGGAGAACAATGGATCTATCGAATGCTTTGTTTATTGGCATTGTCTTTGATTTCTCTTTTCAAACAAGGGAAGGAAAAAAAGACAATCGAAATTCAATATAGTTCATTAGGTAAATCCAGCAAAGCAACGTTCATTCATTGATTTTCTAGTTTCGTTTACACAACAGGAAACGTTTTCATGGAGCTTCAACTTCGAATAAAAAGATCGTAAGATACGAAGTACAAAACATTCAATACTCGTTGATCTATTACTTATGCTATGAACTTACGGGCAATTCACAGTTAGACGTTAAAAGAATTTACGAAGGAAATACATGATTTCCCTGCTTTAACACGTTCATTCATTCATGTATGGTTACAACTACAACCCAGCTTTTAGTTCTTATAACAATTCAGTTAATACACATGCAAGTTATGAAGAAAGAGAGACATGGACTGCAAGATCCCCACCTAATTATGCACTACCTGCCCCTTATCAATTTTATGATTATGAAAGACCTCGTGGTGCCGCTGGTGTCCCTCCTCCTGTCTCAATGCACTCTGCATCATCAACATGCACCAACAGTTGCTGGTAAGTGCAATACTTTTTATTCATTTTCATTCCTTTTTATTTATTCTTTTATACACTTTGGACTTGCAAGAAACATAAGCGCCTTCTACAAGGGCTGCAAGTACCCTTATAATCTTGTGTCGAGTTCTCGAGTTTTGCCAAAATGGGAAAGGCTTGCTCAACAAATTTCCTGTCTCGCATTGTGATTGCTATTTGGCTTGGCATCAAACTGTTGTTGATAGTTTGAGGTTCTTTATAGCTCTGCAGAGCCATAAAACGCATTTGCAGTGCTCCTTCGCTTTTCTACGAGTAAAACCGTTAATAATTTCAGACAAAGCTCTCCCAACTCTCAAAAACTAAAGTAAAAAAGTACAGGTTAATTCTATGAACTTTGAAGAACTTAAAAATATTTACCTAGGAAAACAGAAATCGTTAGATAAAGACGCAAGGAAAACATATTTTCTTATTTCAAGGAAAGGCTTTCAATATACAATGTTTTACATATTCACTTATTTATTTACTGTCAATCCTTACACTATCAAGATGGGTGCGTTGGAATCCTTTAAATGCATTTTGCATCCTTTCTACCCTTGAAGACTTGAATTTCATTCAGAACCATTTCTAAACTCTAAACTTGTAGGCCTACCCTTTCTCTAAGCGAAATTTTTCCCATTAAGAAGAATTTTTAATGCCTTAGTAACGTGTCAGATTCGCACCTTTTTTATCGGGAGTTTCCGTTTTTAAAACGCTTCACACCTTCTGAATATTCTTAACACCGTTTAAATTAAATGACTAGTGAGCATGCGACAATTACGCTCATTTAATTTCAAGAAATCAAGTTTTAAGAAACTATTGCTAGGTCGTCAAAAACGATAAGAGCATGAGGAGAAACGTCAGGAACATGTCCGAAACCGAACTTATCAAAGCAAGAACATGAACATGTCATGAACAAAAACATCAGGAACATGGGGGCTGACTGAGACAAAGATTTGAAGAAACTTTATATCGTTTTGAGATTTATATTTTCCTTTATTCGAGACCTTCTTCTCTGACGTAGAGGAAGAGAAGGAAATCCTAGGAAATTGATATTTAAAATTTAAGACTAGAGGAACTGACATGAGTGCTCTCCCCAGAAGCCAGGCGAGCCAGACGACTCATAAGCTCCTGGACCTTGCGTGATTTCAATAGACACTTGTTTAATGTTGCTGAAAGTTGCTTGAGATCTCTTAACACCGTTATGATTGTTCAGACGAATACAGTATCTGTTTGGGTCTCTTCATAACGAAATAGAAAGCATGTTATTCTTGTAACAAACAAAACGGGTTTTATGAAGAATACAGTTGTCGTCTTAAGATTTTCTTATGTTTTAAGACTGATTTGTCACCACCGTATCAACCGTACATACTCTTCTCAAAACATGATTACTTACTGTACCGTACCATGACTTCTTGCACGCTCTTTTATAAAGAGCCACTTTGTAGGTACATGTAGACAGCTGAAAATTGTGAAGAACTTATTCTATTTATTAAGATAAAATCGGCAAGGAATTTTTCAATTTTGAATATTTTATCACTGCAAACAATCAAGAATTAGGAAGCCGCTTCCATTCATTTCCAGGCAAAACATACGGGTAAATTGTGTCACTATGTGCCATTTTACACGCCGGTTAATGGGGTTTTCTGAAATAAAAATCCTGTAAATTGTGTTTCAATAGAGTAGAAAATTAGTTCTTCACGTCTGTAAGATTCATGTGAACCATGTAGCATCTAAGATATACGCAACTTGATTAGGTGAAATTCTAAGGCCCTGGCCAAGCCATCAAACATTGTTCGTCCAACATTTGAGATTTGCTTGTTAAGCTAAATTTTTGACCGTTTGGTCACTTTTTGTTGTCAAGCAATGTTTTCGGACGTGGCCAAACAGTCAAACATTTGTCATAAAACAAATTTCAAATGTTGACCAACAATGTTTGATCGTTTGGCCAGGGCGACAAAAGTACTGTAACTCATAAGCAACTCTCAGGGCGGAGATCTCAGATATGTTTAGTAACTAGTTGGCTCTGAGTTAAGTTGCTCACAGTATTTATAAAACACTCAATTCAAATCATTATCGCCGACATGTTCAACCCTTGTATCTCTTCTCCCAAACAAGATTTCCTACTCTTAAAGCATATAGGAAACTCATTTCTGATAATGTACAACGTAATTAACATATCTTTGATATTTGGAATCGAAAAATATTGTGTTAATTTGTTACTTTATAACAATAATTTCCACATTACATCCTGTCATTTTTCACGCGAGTTCCTCACTCTCTTTTCATTCCTTTATTCATGAAAGATGTGGGAAACACAATTGAATTTGGTGTCGTGCAGGACCTTTCTCACGAACGAATCCCTCTTTGAACCTCTTCCTATCTTCTGCAATATTTGCGAATGTCACATTTGAATCTCTCATTGATTCTTTGTCTTTCCTTGAATCTCTCTTTGAACCTCTCTCTATCTTTCTTCTGCTATTAGCAAATGTCACTTCTGAATCTCTCCTTGAAACTCTGCCTATTTTACTACACCTCGAATCTCTCTTTTAACCTCTCCCTATCTTTCTTCTGCTATTAGCAAATGTCACTTCTGAATCTCTCCTTGAAATTCTAGCTATTCTACTACACCTCGAATCTCTCTTTGAACCTCTCTCTATCTTTCTTTTGCTATTAGCAAATGCTACTTCTGAATCTCTCCTTGAAACTCTGGCTGTTTGTTTACACCTCGACAAGGGCGCCGAAAGCAATGCAGGGCGGCGGGGACAGAAGCAACAATTTTTGGGCAAAGCAATAGGAAAATAAAAGAATTTGGCAATTTTTCCGAGGGCAGGGGGGCAGTTACCCCCGCTGCCCCCGTGCTTCCGGCGCCCCTGCACCTCGAATCTCCCTGTAAACCTCTCCCTATCTTTTTCTGATATACGGGAATCCCCTCTTTGAATCTCTATCTGTCTTATATATGAGTGCACTGAATGATCATTAGTACACCGGTTTTAAGCAATTCGTATACTTAGCTAAATATTGCAGCATTTTTAATGTTTCATTAGCTAATATTGATATTACGAGATAACTCTTCTTTGTATCAAAGCTCACAGCTCTGTTTATCATCGCACTATTTTTAGCTTGATATATGGTTGTCTGTTTTTCTTGAGGTTTTCAATGTCACTAATTTAAGTCAGTTATTTGTCATTTTGAAAACACTATCACCCATCTCACAAAAGATCTTCAGCTACGAACATCTTATGTGACATTTGCTTGTGAAAGTCAAGAATCGTGGTGGCGTTTGTCATGTAAGCCTCGATAAAAACATGGGAAAAGATCCGTATAGTCATTTTGATTTGCTTTGGCACCCCCGACGGGAGAAAGGGCGTCTGAAAAGTGTCATATATCTACTGGTCGGTCTCTGGTATTTAGAGTTAAAGAAAGTCACTGAACTCCGTAAATGTCCCTTAGTTCTCTCAATTCGAGTTTTTTTCTCTTGCATCTGGTAGAGAGTTTTGTGTACCATTCATTAATTAAAACTTCGTTCGTGTTGCGGACGAACTAAACTTTCTCCCCGTTCTCCATCAGTGCTACGTGTCACTTATTGTCCTCTGTCTGGAAGTTTTGAGAATATTAACATGATATTTGAAATCACGGAATTTTTGGGCCATAGGATAGCTGTTCCCTTCTGTGGATATAAATCTAGGCACCTACATGGCACACGCAACGAGATATTCGAGCAAACATAGACCAAGATAAGACTGTTTCGCGTGCTCTATCGGGAAATTTAACCTTTCTTTGTGGAGCTTTGTTTCGTGTGCCACAAATGATTGTTAGACATCATCTTCTGTAGAACTCCAGACAGTCATTAATGAGGTGACCCTCTAAGCAACAGACAGTAGTTTTCAACACTAATATTAACGATTTTAAGTTATAGCCTCGTAGCTTTATAATTTGCAGTTCTATATATAGCTAAAGTTATATCTATAGAGCAGCTCAAGACCTATTGTAAGGGAATTTTCCAAGACCACATTGAGGGGGTTGCGCCGAAGGCGCACGGCGCACCGGTGGTGTTTTTATCGAGGGGATCTGGGGGGCATGTTCCCCCAGAAAATTTTCAAAGACCACACTTTGGATTTCCAAGGCCACAAAGTGTTGGAAAAACCACGCTAAAATAGCAGCTGGAGCAGCACTCCAACAGTTACAGTCTACAGTTATATTTCAAGCATTATCCTCGAATAAGCCCCCACCTTCGAATAAGCCGCCCTCGAAATAAGCCCCCACCACCTTGACATTCATTTTGGCAAATAAGATCTCCCCTCGAATAAGACCCCATGGGGAATTGTTCAAAGGCTTTATGGATTTGTTTTTGCCTATTATGTATGCAATTTTTTAACTAATTAAGACACTAAAAAAGGCAGTGCTGACAGGTTTAATATAAATTCAACCAATAATCATCCATTGGCTGCTGGCAAGAAGATGATTTTCATTATAGTAGAATACAGTACAGACCAGTTATATTTGTTCTCTCTTCCAGTCTGTTGAAAACATGCTGGAAATATTGAACTTTGAAATAAGGTCCCCCCTTGAATGAGCCCTCTCCTCGAATAAGCCCCAATCCCACCAAAAAATTTGTGGTTCGATATACGGTATGCACGCTAGCGAATCTAAAATCACTACTGTGGTGGATAATCACTACTGTGGTGGTACTATTTGCATACTGTGGTGGCAGTTTTGGCGTACTGTGGTGGATAATCACTACTTGTGGTGGTTTACTATGCTTGCGGTGGTGGCAGTTTTGGAGTACTGTGGTGGATAATCACTACTTGTGGTGGTTTACTATGCTTGCGGTGGTGGCAGTTTTGGCGTACTGTGTGGATAATCATTACTTGTGGTGGTTTACTATGCTTGCGGTGGTGGCAGTTTTGGCGTACTGTGGTGGATAATCACTACTTGTGGTGGTTTACTATGCTTGCGGTGGTGGCAGTTTTGGAGTACTGTGGTGGATAATCACTACTGTGGTGGTACTATTTGCGTACTGTGGTGGTAGATTTTGCGTACTGTGGTGGATAATCACTACATGCGAGGGCAAATCACTCCCTAAAAAGTGTACGTGATTTTTAATCAGGGGTTATTTTTGTGTGATTATTGTGATTAATTTGTGATTAATGTGATTTTTCGTGATTAATATGATTTTTTTATGATTAATCTTGAAAGTGTATGTGATTTTATTTTGATTATTTTATGATTTATTTGGTTATTTTTTTATTTATTTGATTATTTTGTGATTATTTGATTAATTTGTGATTATTTTGATTATTCGTGATTAATTTGATTTTTTGTGATTATTTTGATTATTTGTGATTAATTTGATTTCTTGTGATTAATTTGATTGTTTTATGATAAATTTGATTATTTGTGATTAATTTGATTGTTTTTGCGATTAACCTGGAAAGTGTGCGTGATTTTGATTTGATTATTTTGTGATTAATTTGATTAATTTGTGATTAATTTGATTATTTTGTGATTAATTTGATTATTTGTGATTAATTTGATTATTTTGTGATTAATTTGATTAATTTGTGATTAATCTTGAAAGTGTACGTGATTTTAATCAGTGATTTGCCCTCGCAAGATTTCTATCAAAACAGCCTGAATCAAACAAACCCGGTCTCAATGTCGAATGAAAGAAGTTCTGTCATTACATCCGAATTTTACGAAGGGCATCTACCAAATGGTAACTATTATCATTCATTATAACATTTAATTGTTTATCAATAATATCAATTCAATAATATTCTTATATGCTGAATTTTATTAAGTTTGTATTGAAAGCTATCACAGTTTTTCTAGGCTTAGGCCAAAAGTTCTGAAGAGAAATTAGCTAAAATAAGTAGGAATCACACCATCATGCAAACATCGGTTTTTATACATAAAAACCATGTTTAATATTAATAAAGTAGAAAGGATAAATAAACACTAATTTATTTAATATGACCATGACTGCCTGCCTTTTCGAGCAGCATGTCTATCCATTTTACTGCTCCATCTCGTGCTTTTTAAAAGCACGCTCATTCATTCAAACAGCTTTTCCTTCGTGTTGTGACGTCACTACAATATTTTCACTCTTAACGTGACGGAATGTACAAATATAAATATCAATTGTTTCTGCAATTTCCATTCATTTGAAACTCTTTCAGTTGCCGAATAACCCTTCGAAACAATTTAATATCTTTTTCGGCTTAAAAACGCTTATCTGGTCAATACAAATCATTTTCCAAATTTAATCTGCAACATGGAGTTTTATTTCAGCCGATTTTCAGCTTAACAGCCTACCACAAATCATATATTTGTCGCGTATTAAATATTAGGGTTATTTATATCTTTATATCGATAAGATTAATAACCGTTTGAAAGGTCTTGGGAAAAAGAAATGCTAGATGGGCCAAAATAACAGGAGACTGAGAGTGGTCATGTACCTGCAGCGACAGTGGTGCGAGGTCTGTTCCAAAACTAGGCTTTAATATCTGAAGTTTGGGCAATCTTTTTCCGAAAACTATGGTATTATTCGAAATCGGTAGATGATGATGACGCTCTATACTCTCAAATTTCATACTTTCAGAGAAGTTTCCTAAAGTTTCCGACGAAAAATTGTGTTTTTTAAACATTTCCGCTTCTTATTTTAATTTTTAAGGTTTTTGTACGACTCGAAGACGGAAAAAATATCTCTCTATGATTACTCAAATCATTGACTATGCTTAAATTGTTATACAAAGGAGAAGTCTAAAGTTTACTTTAGGCATAAAAAAGGTATTCCTGCTTATAGAGTAGAATGAAGTCATGTTGACCTATAGAAAACAAAAGGCTTGTATTCTGTATTCCCATTTGTTCTCGTTATAGCATATAACGAGAACATATATAGCGTTATTTATATATGTCATTTATGCAGTTAGAATTAAGGAGCTTTTGAGGAATCTTTGGTACTGCAATTTTCTGTAGTCAAAGTAGGTCCAAAAATAAGAAACTTTAAAAATAGGCCTTAAGCTAGATTCTTTATAAAACAAAAAGCAAGTAGCAATATTTTAAGACTGATTTCATTTCCTTTTAGATCCTCGAGAATGGAGTCCTCATGATGTTTTTCTTTGGTTGAACTGGGCGGCCAGGAATTACCGAATAAACAACGCATTTCCAGAACGATTTCAAATGAATGGAAAAGCACTATGTCTAATGGATGTTAGTATGTTTTTATATCGAGTACCTCAAGGAGGCGAGACTTTATACCAGGATTTTCAATGTCGTTTACAGAGAGCTGTTACAGATGAAAGAGCTTATGGCAGATGACAATAACTGGTGTTTTATGTTGTTGTTGTTATGGTTCAAGAGATGAGGAAAATTGTTGTTGTTGTTGTTGGTTAAGAGACACGGAGAGCAGGTTTGCTGTTGTTGTTGCTCGGAGACACGAGGAATCTAATGGCAGATGACTATAAATGGTGTTTTATGTTGTTGTTGTTGTACAAGAGATGAGGACAAAATTGTTTCTGTTTTTTGGTTGCTAAGAGACAAGGAGAGAAATTTTGTTGTTGTTGTTGCTCACAGACACGTGGAACAATTTGTTGTTGTTGTCGTTCAAGAAGCACAAGAGAGAAAGCTTGCTGCTGTTGTTGCTGCTCAGAGACACGCGAAACAATTGTGTTGTTGTTGTTGTTCGAGAAGCACAAGAGAGAAAGCTTGCTGTTGTTGTTGTTGCTCAGAGACACGCGAAACAATTGTGTTGTTGTTGTCGTTCGAGAAGCACAAGAGAGAAAGCTTGCTGTTGTTGTTGTTGCTCAGAGACACGTGGAACTATTTTGTTGTTGTTGCTGTTTTGCAGAGCATCCGAAAAGCAAGTTTGGTTTTGCAACAAGATAAACAGCACGAACACCGCATCTTTGCCATGAAATGATTGATATTCCAGTTCTTGCGATTTATTCCACACGTTCAAAACTTTCTGATAATGTCTCAAGCGCGATTGTCCCATTACAAAACGGTTCAACCAGATGCTAAAAATCCCGCCGAAATAGACCTGTTTTTTCATGTTCTAAAAAGTTCTATGTTCCTGACATTAATGAAAAACTTGGGTGATATTATTTATGAATGACTATTGACCAGTCTGTTGTTCACAGATTTTATGCAATATTTTATCAAGCAAATGTTTTTATAAGAATATTTTATACCGGTTTGTTTATTAAAAGTTTGATAAAGATAATGGAGGGTAAATTTATAATTTATCCGTCAATATTTTAGAGATTATGATGAATTCGTAAATAATATGATACAATGATACAAATTTTCAGCAAAATATTTCTTGGTATCTAGAATCTTCTTCTTTATACTTAAACTCTCTCTTCACAGAGTTGATCTTTTCAGTCACACGCATTTATCAACGTATGATACAATAGAACTAACGCAGACTATCTGTAACTGCTAACTTAGGTCCACATGTAAAAACTAGTCATAACTGGCAAGGATACAGTTGGTTGTGGTCGCGGGAGCCCTCATGTCGACTGCGACTGACGGGAATCAGAAGTCTGCTAAGCTAACCCCAGAAGTAGAACAAGCCAACTTTCTGAAATTTTGCGTCCACTGGTTGCCGTTAAAAAGGGATCTACTTGTCAGAGCGCATATGTCGACAGGTCACTTGCGCTAAATAAATCGAAAAAACCGCCGATACAGTCAGCAACTAGTTCTGATTCTGCGCAATTTCGGCATAAGCCTGGCTTAAGAGATAAAGAATACAGGACTACCTACTGTAGCGCTTCTCCTCCTCCACCCCTAAAGAGAATCCTCTGCGGATGAAAGGGGGTAACTGAAGGCAAGAAAAAAGGACGATGCTCTTTGCATTCGTGACCAATCAAAATCGAACTAAACAATTTAAACGTAAAATATTTCTTGCAAATAAATCTAATTGTTCCACAAATATCAAATCCTAAATTATTTCTAATAATGTATTGATATTCATCGTTAAAATATATTCGATAATAAGGTCCATCTGAAAGGCATTGCTTCACGAATGTCATATTCAGCCCCCTGAATCTAATCATATTCAGTTCAACAAAACAAAACAAATCTCCTTTAAGTCTTCATATAAGACGGGGGTTGAATTCGAATCATTTCAATTGCACACAAACTTTTTATCTAATGAACCGATCAGGTCTCAAAACGAGGCAACAGGTGGAGTGATTCCAAGACGTTTGATGACTTTTCCTTGCGCCTTCGCAGCTTCCATTAGAGAGAACGCCTGCGCCATTTCTGATTCAGTGCGAACGAGATCAATTGCTTTCTGGAACAATGAGACTGCTTCTTCGGTGTTTCCCCTTTGAAAATAAAAGCAAAATTAAGTATTAAGTATGGTACAATGAATAGTAGAAATATAATGCCAAATTGGACAGAAATTCGTGCTGTGGGACTGTGTAATTTGTTGTTATTTCACAAAAGGATTGAGCAAACCACTGGGCAGGAGAGAGAGAGAAATTAGGATGGAGAAGAAGAAAATCTCTCTTTAAGTCCTTTTTAGTTTCCTCACTCTCTCCTTCCCAGCGGCTACGGCTTAGTACACAGGGTGCTTGATTGTCCACTTGCACTGAAGAAAAGTGTTTCAAAACAAAGCTTTGGATATTTTCAAAATTTCAGCTTTTGCTGAAGCTTTGACGACAGAGTCCAAAACAAATATAAGCGAGAAAAAGGGATATCTCAAGCTTCAAAATGGCGTACATGAGATTTACGTTTTGAAACGAAAGGACTCATATATTTCGGTAAGCATCTTATACATCTTCCGTGCATATTCCACCTTAGTCTATTGTTTTTGATGTATTTTAGACATTTGTACTCTGAGAATTGTCAGTCGAAAGCTTCAAAGTATGTCCGAAGATGTTCCCAGAACTATCGCATGTTTTATTGAGCCTCTGTGAGTCACCTGAAGATCTCTTTAATTACTATTACTATGACTATCGTTCTTTTAGTTTCACATGGTCTTGAGTTTCAGAAAAAGCTTTCATAAGAGATGCCTAACATTTCGTCGTTATTTCTAGCGATTAATAATAATAATTAGAGACAAACCTTTGTACTTCAAGACTTGCAAGTGTTTCATAAGCAAAATCACATTTCTCATCCAGGCTAATTGCTTTTCTAATCATCTTGTTAGCTGTGTCGAAATCTTTCTTCCATTGCAAATGCAGCAGCCTTAGATAAAGAATGGTAAAAAAGAACTAAGATCAACATTTTAGATAATAACAGTTAAGTACCCATTGAAAAATAGACATAATCAGGAGATGATTGACTGACTTTCTGACTGATTGACTGACTGACTGACTGACCGACTGATTGACCGACTGACCGACTGACTGACTGACCGACTGACTGATTGACTGACTTTCTGACTGACTGACTGACTGAATGACTGACTGACTGACTGACCGACTGACTGACTGACCGACTGACTGACTGACTGATTGACTGACATTCTGACTGACTGACTTTCTGACTGACTGACTGACTGACTGACTGACTGACTGACTGACTGACTGACTGACTGACTGACTAGCTAGCAAGCTTAGTTGGTATATTCTGGGTAATGGTTTTGAATTACCGTACAAAAAGACCTCTTTAACAACATCTTAATACAGCTAGTACAGCTCTACTAGCTACCAGGCAGGCAGAACAACATCGTGGGAAAGATATCTCAAACAAGTCAACAAACAAACAAACAACTAAAACAATAAACAACTTACGCTTTGTAAACATGAGTGGCTGGATTTCTGGAATTCAATTCAATTGCTTTTTCAAACTTTTCTTCTGCTTCTGAAAATTGCTGCTGATCTTGCAATAGCTAAGAAAAGAAATTTGCACTGATTATCTCCAAGGCATGCGTTCTCATTGATTCAGCACGGTGGACCAAAAGTCTAATGTTATATGAAAATGGCGGTTTGTTTTATGTGAATCCATTCTTACTGGTATGAATGGCTAACTAACTCACTAACTAATCAACTAACGAACTAACTAACTAACTAACTCAATAACTAATTAACTAACTTACGAACTGGCTAACCAACTAACTAAATAGCTAACCAACTAACGAATTAAATTAAATAACTAACTAACTAACTAACTAACTAACTAACTAACTAGCTAAACTAACTAGCTAATTAACTGACTAACTAACTAACTAACTAAGTAACTTAATAACTAACTGACAAACAAGCAAACAAACTAACTTAATAACTAACAAAGAAGAAAACAAATTAACTAACTAACAAACTAACTAACTAATTAACTAACTATCCAAGTAATTATCCAACTAACAGGCCATAATTTAAAAATATTCCTTTATCTTGCCAAGTAAGCAAGTGTACATGCCTATAAACTATCAAATAATCATTCGTAAGCTATGCATAACTAAAATTTTAGGACTTTCCTTGTTGATTGATAAAGAAAACAAAAAACGTACTTGTCCATAAAGGCTCCACGCTTCAGCATAATCAGGAAATTTGACAGTAGTTTCTTCAAGCAGTTGATTTGCATCTTGCATCATACTTGGTGAGAACATTTGCATCGCCATTTTGCAAATACAATAACCAAGTTGAAGTCGAGGGGAACGAAATTGTCATTACAAGAAATCGCCTTTTCAAAATCTTTCTTTGCATCGTCAAGTTTTTCAAGCAAGAAATGAACCTATAATACGAAAAGTGGAATAAAATGAAATGGAATGGTTCACGAGAGTCGGTAGATGATATTTTCAGACTAGTTTTGGAGCAGGCGTTGGGCCATTTCTGAAAGATTCCGCTGTCTGTGACAGACTGGGCGTGGGCCTAACTTATTTTTACGCAAGCTGCGAACACCAGTATTTTTCGAACTTGCTAAATTACCAAAAAAATCAGGGGATCAATAGAAATTTGATAGAAACCGGGGGTGAAGGTAAAAGTCAAGGTAGTAGACGTTACCTGTCCTCGATGGTGATAAATATCTGCATTTTTGTCGTCCAGTTTGATTGCTGCTTCAAAATCTTCAACACATTCATTTTGCTTGGCTTCTTGACATCTTAACGTTGCACGTTTTATAAGTGCATTGATCTTCAACTAAGAAAAGAGAAAGAAATGAAACGCTAAGAGGGACAAATGAAAGAAAAGACCAAAATGATGAAAAAATTAATTGCAAGTACAAGGGTTACAAGACTATGAGAACCCCGTCAACATTGGCAGAACCTGGCTGAAAATCCAACCCCCTGCTGATTCAAATCCCCTAGCAATTAGATACCTATGAGGATATAGTTAGTCATGAGTTAGAAGTGGCATGACCAAGTGGTCAGAGGTTTCCCTTATTTTTTCTAGGTCTTAAACTTAGATCTCGTTGTGTAACTTTCCATAAGCATACAGTTAACTCAGCTTTATATCCCCCCAGAGGTCGGTGAATAAGTACTCAAGGTATTCCCTTTGAGATATAAGTCTGACTGCACGCCCATATTAACTGTATAGCTACCAAAATAAAGACGTCTCTTGCTGCACACAAGGAACCAAATTAAAAAAAACTTCAGTGAATGACTCCGGTATAAACTATGAAGTAGAAAGCTACTGAATTTTCATATATTGCTACAAACCGTATTTTCACAATCATCACAATTGATAACAGAATCAAAATCTTGAATTGCTTCTTGTAAGGATGACATCAAAGTGTGAATTGTGCCTCTCAACAACAAAGCTTGTGGTCTGAAATTTCCACCTGAAAATAATCTTGATATCTTAGGCAACTGAATATAAGAATCCTACAAAAATGTGATAACTTTGATGAGTTTCTTTGCTCCAATGCTACATGCTAAGGTTTTTCATTTATTATACATTGTTTTCATGTACAATATACCGTAGACATCGGTAAATAAGTCGCCCATGTGTACGAGTAAACCCCTCCTCTAACAAGAGACCCAAAATGTTGTATCTTAGTGAGAGCTAGGCATTGTATTTCTGTACCCCTAGTACAGTGAAAAACCAACGTATAGGAACCTAGATCTTTCTGACTTAGCCTTAATAGGTTCTAATAGAGATGGTATAGAGACATACAGATTTATAGAAATACGTCCTTTTATACAGGGGGTTTAACTTGAAAATTTAGCCTAACATGTTCTTGTACGAGGCGAATGCTGTTTTTTTGGAGCGTAGTTTTAGGTCTCGAAACCTCGACTTATCACTGTTGTATACGGCAAAATCAATTTTGCTCCTACTTTGATTGATTTCTTCTGTGCAAAGATCAATAACATCATCAAATTTCTCATTTTTGACATTCATCATCGCTTTATAATAAGCACTCTTCTCTTTGTCTTCATCAGAAAAATTTGCAGAGAAAACGTCTGAAAAAATAATTAGAAAATGGTGTAAGAAATGGTGACAAAAGAAAGGTACACTATTTAAATTCCTGTTTTTAAGTTAGAATGCCAAGAAAGAAAAAACCAAAAAATAGAGGGTCAAAAAAGATTCCCTTGAAAGAGCGTGAGACACTTTCAAAATAAAACTTGTGACACCTCAAATGTGCCATAAAATATGGTAATTCTTTCGTCCGCAAAAGAGGCATAACATAATGGTGTGGTGATTAATCAATAGATGATGAGATACGTTCAATCAGCAAGTTCTATCAGTCAAAGTGACAGTGAAAGCAGTCACAGTGAAAAGACGCCAAACACCTCGAACCTCAAACATGATTCTACAATTTCTCCATTTCGCGTTCCTTTTAGCAGACTTTGTACCACAAATATACTTTAAACGAGAATGAACTAGATTTATTAAATGAGGCTAAGTAATCGCTGTTACTACCTGAAGTTGGTGTTGTTGCTAAGAGGCAGCTCAAACATTCGGTAGCAAACTGACAGGACCACTCACTACACGATTCTCTTGTTAACGCCCCCCTACTTTTGATTTTTTACTCAACACTGAGCAATTGTAAAGAAGAACGACAACAAAATCGAGCGAAGTAGGGGTATTAAGTAGTGAGTCTAGCGAATCAAGCTGGCGTTGTTGATCGTTGTTGGTCTAGATTCAATGGACGTAAACTGAGGCTCTTGTAATGATTCAAAGAAGGAATATACAATATTTTAAGATTTGATTAACGTTACCTGTCGAAAATGAATCTAGATATGCTGCTATGCTGATCGCAGATGGAAGAACTCTTTTCCTTGTCTGCAAACAAACATATTATTGCATGCAATCAAAATCTTTTGCAATTAATTTATTTCTTAATTTTTTGTCATCGATTACTGGTGAAACTTAAAGCGAGTTTTTCGTTTTCCAATAACAATAACAATAACGTTTTACAATAACATATTCAAGATAAAAATGCAAATCAATAATTGTCTTTGAGTTGAACAAAATTTACAAATTTAAAGAAATAGCGAAAATATCTTTTGACCTACTTAAACGTTTTTTCGTCTGACAATATGGTCTGGCACTCCTCACAAACTTCAGAAACAGACCGAAATAATTGACTAAAGAAGAATTTGAACCCAGATGCAGATCGAAATGCACAACTTAGAAAGTGAAACAAAATTGGCTTTGTGTTCTCAACATCAGCTTGCGGGATACAGCGGCAAGAAGAAGAGAATGAATGCATTTCGATAATTCCGCCTTCGTTAATTGTTTCGGTCTGTTTCTGACGTTTATACTCTGAGGAGTGTCAGACGAGAAAACCTTTTAAGTATGTCCCGAGATGTTTCTGTTCCTCGCAGTTCTGAAATTTGTATCGCTCAAAGGCGATTCAAAACATTTATTCACAACAAAACAAAAAATAACACACAAAGCAAAATACTGATATTGCAGATTGTTTAACTTTCACCTTAATGTATTCTGCAGCCTTTTCCTTTCCAATCTCTTTGATGATTCTCTCAGCTAATAAAAGAAATTCTTGATTCTGGAATCCTTCTAACAGGCAAACAGCAGTCACATCTACAAAATAAAATCACAAAATGCAACTTATGATTAGCATGTTCGTGACAACATGTGTATTATTTTTTACCAAAACAATTTTTCTGTCTGGTAACGTTGCTTCTCAACATAACTTACAAAGGCTATGTGAAGTTACTTAGGGCGAAAATGAAATCTACCTTCTAGACAATCAATCTTCTTTTCCATTTTTTCAAAGGCTTTTGCTCTTCTTGAAAGAGCTTTTACATATTTTGGCTTTATTTCTATCGCTGAAAATATCAAATAACCAACTTAGTTTTGAACTATAAATATCAAACTGTCAGAAAACGTAAAGAGAAATTAATTGTAAACTAAAAGAAATATGATGAAACCTTTTTTGAGACTCATCGAGAAACCTTCAAGACATTTCAATTCTACTTACCTTTTGTACAATCTGCAATTACGTTGTCCCATTTGTCCTAGAAAAGGTTCACCAGAAATAAAAATATCTTAAGCTACAGCAAAATTTCATTACCATAGCTTTAGTCTAATAGTTGAAAAAAAAAACTTATAAGATTAGATCAACTATTAAATGAAATATAAACATCATTGCAGATATCTAACCTTTTTCTGAATTTGCTAGTAATAATTTGGCAACCATTTACGGATGCCATTATCAAACTGTGGTAAATTTTGAAATTATTTCATTCAATAGCTTTATTCCTCAATAAATTGCAGAAAACTTCAAAATTGTTATGAAAAGTAAGCAAAGTAGGCAACTAGACAATTTGGGAAAACACAGCCTGGAGGGGGGCCATTTGATTAAAAATGCAATGCATTCTATAGCTGAATATTTGAAAGAAATCTGAACCTAAGTATCTTAATCAAAACAATTGCTTTTTTTGGAGTTACTTATGATATGAATAAAACTTAACTTACCAATTTTTCATAAGCTGCAGCTCTGTTCTGATAGAACGATGAATCAACTTTATCATCTGGAGAGATCTCGATTGCATCCGTGTAACATTCTATTGCCTTTTCAAACTTTCCTCCTGAGAAGTATTTATTTCCCTTCAATTTGAAGGACTGAGCTTGCTCTTCAGGTGTCTACAAAATAAGAGTCCAATACCTTTAACATTTCACTTGCTTTTTCCTTAACGTTATAATTGCAAAAGCAACAGATTCTGAAATGAAAATGGGAACTTTTGCAGTTTACATTTGTGCAGTTCTCCAGACAGTAATAAGAAGAGGTTCTGCATGGTTCAGGCCGCAGAGATGCAGTAGCAAGCAGCAAGCAAGCAAGCAATCTTTATTTGTTGCACAGGTCAGGGATTCTGGGAGCTATCTAGCTGATATGGACCTGCAGTTTGTGCCCCCAGCTACTCATTTACCGACCTCAGAAGGATGGACAGCTGAGTTGACCGTAGGCTTGTGGAAAGTCAAATGCCTTAATAGCCACTCGACCACCCCACCTCTAATAAAAAACCCCATCAACGTCGAACAACTTGACCATTATGCACCTAGTCTGACCAAAAGCAAACTCATTTTGGACTCTCTCCTCTGTGTGTGTTGATGTTAAATGTTTAGGAGTTTCTGTGTAGTAGAACTAGCTACAAACTAACTTTTTCTTTTGGAGCCTCTTCTTTCTTTTCACTTTCATTTCCTTCAGGCACTGCTTCAGGATCTTTTTCTTCTTTTTCATCATTACCTTTATTCCTGCTCATGTAATAATATGCAAATCCAGCAAGGCAAAGTGCAGCAACAGGCACTCCTATATAAAGTGCAAGTTCCCACTTTGACAGTCCTGTTTCTTCAGTGTTCTTTGAAACTTCTGACATTATTATGATTTATTATTACAATCTAATGAATCTTCATTGAGATCTTATTTATTTTGTTGCTTTTATGATGAGATACAGCACACAAATCCCGCTGCAAGCTGCTGTCAGGCCGCCATTGAACATGCCAACTTCAAAAGGGTTGTGGCTGTTGCAAAACGTGCGAGAAGTTTGCCAAATCTTAAATTTTACCCCCTGAAAGTAACTGATTCATCTTCACTTTCATTCGCTTTGCCAAGCTATTCCAGGGGGTAAAACATATAACTCTCCCCATGCTCCTTACTGTTCGCGCCCTTTTCTAGCCAAGTTTCTGTTTAACAGCGCATTTGCGAGAAATTGCAGAAGAAAAACGACAACTTTAATTTATAGAGCGTCGTATATGATAATAAAATAATGAATTATTTAATTTAAGTCTCATAGAGGCATTTTTAAATTGAATGAATTAGCCGCAGACCAAGCTTCTAACTGAAAAAATTGCAGAAAAAGTCTGGAGTTAGCCACTCAACTTTTACCGGGCTAGGCCAGGCCCCAGATCTGAGCATTTGATGAAATCACTATGGCGCCTCATGATGGCAACGCTTTTTGAAGTCCCAAGACGAGATTGGAAAGAATGTTATCGCAAACAAGGCAATCAGGGGACTCAAATAACCCTACAAAAGTGCTTTACAATCTGTGTGAACATATTCTGAGTCGGGAAGGAAGATCCGATATTACTGATGGTAAGGCAGCTGGTAAAAATTTTTTTGTTTTGGTAAAAATCTTTTATTCCTTATTGACAAATAAAATGCCCCCTTGCATTAATTCCTCAAGCAATGTCACTGGAATGGCAACCTGTGCTCCTTCTTACAAATGATTTATACACTTTTCTGACTGATTCTTTGAATTTTATTTGTAGACATTGTGGCAAGACAATATCAGTATGCTCTAAAAGCAATTGGAAGGTAAGTTGTTTTTGAAGTTTGGCTAAGGCCCCATTTACACGATGCCGTTTTCATTCCATATCGGATTCAGTTTGCCAATCAGGTATGAGAATTTGGTCCGTTTTCACAATACCATTTTCATTTCGTATCTGATTGGAACCCTTTTCGCACGGGAATATTGGATATCGAATTCAATTATTTACATGGGCTCAGAGTCATATCGGATTGGTTTTGTCCCACTTTCAGAGCGTTTTCATCTGAATACCAAAATTTGATATAAAGCGTATCAGATTAGTGTGTTTCCGTGTAAACAGAAGGCAAATACTGTATGAAACCAGTCCGTTTTCAAATGAAAACTGGGCCTAAGATAAATAAGTTGTTTGCAAGTTGTCTCGTTAAGTCCCTGGGGGAAGTTTCAAGACGTGAAAAATGTAATCAATCCAGGTCATCTTAATTGAAAAACGATGAAGTGTGATCAAATGCATGCCTTGATTGTCACTCTCAGGGGTAGTGGGCATCGCCAGTCCTCAGTTTTAATTGTTTTGTTTCCAGGTTCAGTAAGTAACAGACACACTGGTGATTTTATTTTCGTTTTAGTCATTTTGATCCTTCAGTAACAAGTGACGAATTCCAGCTTGCTGAAAAGATAAAAAGAAAACGTAAGTTTTTCTCTGTTAAGATGATACTTCCCAAACAAGCATCTCTAAAAACAACTGCTGCAGACGAAGCAAAATGCTAATCCTTCAACATGAGCAATGCAGTGCTAAGGCTGTGAATGCTCTGAAATAAAGGCAGTGGTATGAAAATAGATCAGAAATGACTCAGCCCCTTTTCCCTACCAATAAACGTGATTGACTATGCCTTGCTTCTCATAATCTTATTTATCCTGTTGTGGTTTAGGGAGTGCTCTTGTAAGACCATTGTCTGCTTCTCCTATGTTCTTGAGACTTCCAAGAGATCAAAAGCCCATTCTTTTTTGGACAACTCTCCAGGAAATTGGAGGCTTTGGAGGCTCCGAATTCTCCTGACTAAGGTGCTGGAAAAGTTAGCAGACTTGGAAGAGAAATTTTTTCCAAATCAACTTATTCTATAGTCTTCCATTTTTCAAGAAAGTTTGTTTTTGGCATGTTGAACTGGAAGCCTCCAAAATTAACTTTTGTCAGAATACAAAAGACTAAGAATGCACCCTTAAGAAAGAGAAAATATCATAGATATTAATTCAGTGATTATTTTTGTCATTTTTAGTTGTTAGACAGAAAAAGGAGAGTGAAGCTGCATCATTTTCTACTCTGCACAGAAAATTACTTTCAAAGGTATGTTTAGCAAAAGTTTTAAACTTTTTTCATCAAGTTAAGTTGGAGTCATTTCCAAAAGATTTTCTGTCTCTGATTTAATCAAAGTTATTTTGTTATTATCTTCAATTTTTCTTATCGTCTTCTTGTTTTACAGAATGTTCTACAAAACAAATGGGGAATAATTTACTTGTTTGATTTGATCAGTAATACTTCTTCAAAAAGACAAGGAGAGAAAGTAAGTTATTTTATTTCTTTTATGTTTATTTCTGCATATTTATAATCATCTTCTTGATCTTCCTGCTGTGTCCGGCAAGCTGATTGGTGTTTAAAACACAATGCTTATTCAGCTTCTCTTTCCGTTTGGTGCATTTCTATCCAGGGGCGCCTGAAGCACGGGGGCAGCGGGGGCAACTGCCCCCCCCTGCCCTCAGAAAATTGCCAAATTCTTTTATTTTCCTATTGTTCTGGCCCAAAATTGTCTCTTCTGCCCCTGCCGCCCTGCATTGCTTCCGGCGCCCTTGTTTCTATCCACATCTGGGTATAAATTCCGCCTTAGTTCATTGTTTCGTTTTGTTCCAGAGTTTCTTTTATGGCAATGGTTTGCCAGCATTTTCATCCACACCCCTTTCAACTGTTGTACCATACAGAGGAGGCCAATCAAATGGAATTTCAACAAATGCCAGTGGATCTAGCAGCGGAATCGGAAGCAAAGGCTCAGACTCCAAGTCATTCGATCCAACTCCAAATGAATCATCATTCGCCCCGCGGCAAAATGACAGTACAAAACTAACGACGGCACGCCCACCGAAGCCAGAGAAACGCTTATCCGCTGTGGCAACATTAGCCGCGCGGTCACTAAATCTCGCGAGAAGTTCAGAATTGGATGAAACTGCCTCAAAATCAATGATAAAATTTCCGCACCGCAGTGGATCATTCATGCTTAGAAGTACCGCGCGGGATAATGTCGACGGAACGAAATTTGAAGTTACGGAGCAGTCTTTATTGAGGGATATTTTATATGTTTTTCAAGGAATTGAAGGGAAGATGATAAGATACGACGAAGAAAGCGAAGGTTATCGAATCAGTGTTCATATTGGGGTTCCGTTTCCTATTCGAGATTTCATCGATAAACTCAATGAACTCGGGTGGCTATTTCGTAAAGTTCGCAAATATCTGGACGCAAGAGTGGGCGATAAAGCGTTAGGCCTTGTTGGCCAAAGTTTTTGCTCAGCAGTTCATAAGGAATTGACTGAATATTATAAGCTATTAGCCGTATTAGAAGCACAGCAAAGTCCAATGAATCAGACGGTTGATGGGTTGACTCTAAGAAGACTAATGGTTTGGACTAACGATCCTCTTATTAGGATGAAAGCATTGGCAACCGTCGTGGATCTCTGTAAAGGTAAGGAGTTACAATAACTATCCACGATACACGCATACGATACTTCATACACGATACCACATGATGCAGGATTTTTCTCGATAATAGCTACGATATTAAGATACCAGACGATGTTGATGGGTTACATGGTACATGCCTACAGTATTTACACTGTACGCAGGCTACATGACACACGATACCACACGGTAGCTCAACCATTACTCGATATTCCTAGATGCCACGGTACCATCACGGTCTTTCCACTTGTGTAGCAGAGATTACAACCTTGGAAAAGTTGTTAACACCATTTTACCTCTCTTTACCCAGGTGTATAAATGGGTCGGTAGTCGGTAGTTATGAGCGTCGTGTTTGGCTGCACCCTGCTATATGCTATATGCATCAAGACCAAAGGGAAAGTGTAAAGCCGACTGAGTAGCCATAGACTAATAGTAGACGTAAAAACGGCAACTTTGCTTGCTTAGCCGATGCGTTACATGGTACACGCATACATTAAATTTACACGGTACTTCGTGATACACGATACCACACGACAGCGCACAGTACACGATTTTCAAGAACTTCATTTGCCATCTTTTCTAAGTCTTCTACCGTTTCAAGAATTATTTTCTCTTTTTGCTTTTGTTTTGAGCAACTTCAAGTTCTGCCAGAATCCAAACTTATAACCCTCAAAGAAGACACCAGTTTCGATCAGGAAATTTTATTTATCTCTTTTTGAACAGGCAAAAAAGGTGGTGCACTGCTCTCTGCTATCTACTCGAATACAAAAATTGGAGATCCGTACGTGAAGAACCTGATGAAGCATATTCTCAACGTGGTAAGTTTTCGGAAGTTTACGGAAATCCATCGAGGGCAAG
Source organism: Chrysaora quinquecirrha (assembly GCA_014526335.1). NCBI lineage: Eukaryota > Metazoa > Cnidaria > Scyphozoa > Semaeostomeae > Pelagiidae > Chrysaora > Chrysaora quinquecirrha. The sequence continues at coordinate 2,155,523 of JACTAT010000022.1, forward strand.
TCACTCCTTGGGAATTTTTAGACCCCCTTTATTCCTCTAATATCATCGTAAATTCAATCAATTTTACGGAAATCCCTTGGAAATCCTTTTGTTTCTCTATTATTCTCGTACTCTTTTTAAAGAGTGAAATCCGCCTCGTCCTTCATTTTGGCTTTAACTTTGTAATTGATAAATCATAGATTCCAAAGATAGCCTGCTTGTATTGAAGTCCTGTCTATTGTTTGCTACAGGTGTCGCTTCCGATCAAAAGTATTTTGGAAAGATGGATTTATGAAGGAGAATTGCAAGATTCTTTTCACGAGGTAAGGTCCTTTTCCGACTCGTTTTACTAAGTATTTTGAAGCAAAATTGCGATGAACAGCGGAATCATTTTCGGGCATACTTATAAGCTTTTTTCGTCTGACACTCCTCAGAGTATGAACGTCAGAAACAGGCCGAAACAATAAACTAAAGGCGGAATTTATACCCAGATGTGGCTCGAAATGCACCAATCAGAAAGAACGAAAAGCTGAATTGGCATTCTGTTTTAAACACCAATCAGCTGGTCGGATACAGCGGGAAGACCAATAGAATTATTTGAAGAGTCCAAGTGAGAAAACGAACTCTTTCTGTCTACACAGAACCGGCCTTTTGGTTTTGATGTAGACAGATTCAGCGAACTGATGTAGATGTAGACATATTTTGAAGCAGTTAATGTTTTCAATTTCACTTGGGCTATTAGGGCAGATTCTGTCGCTTTATGGTCAGAAGTTCTGATTTAACTAACTTTCCTGTGGTTGATTTATTGATCAGTATCAAATTTTCTTTTGTAGTTTTTTGTCGCTGCTGATCCTGCAGTTCGCTATGAGAGGCTTTGGCATGAAAAATACAGTTTGAGGAAATTAATGATCCCATCTTTTATTCCTATTGAACTGGCTACAAAAGTACGTATCAAGTAATCATTCTAAGCATCATCATTGGTATTGTTATCTTTGATATTTTAAGATAAAGGCTCTCAGGGGGTTAGTTGGGTAGTTCCTCCTTCGTACCCATCTTGAAAAGTAGCATGCTCTATTGTCCGTCAAACTGTCCTTGTGCTTCGAATAATTTATTTGATGATTTATTGTCTGGTTGCTCCCAAGTTCAAGTGCTTTGTACTAATGCTTGCCCTTTTTTAGGCTTTGCTCTCGCTCCCCAAAACCCCTACCAGCATAGTTATTATTATTAGTGTTTTTGTTTACAGATTCTGAACATTGGGAAATCGATCAACTTTATCAGAGTTGTTTGCAAAGACAGAGAGCCGATTGGTGACCAAGCAATTATCAGTGCCGGAAATGACACAGGTAACTCGAAGAACTAAAGTTATGCCCAAATTTTTGGACCAACTCTTAAGCACTGGCCAAACGATTAAACATTGTTTGTCAAGCATTGGAAATTTGCTTTTGAAGCACTGTTTGAACGTTTGCCCACGTCACAAAACATTGCTTGACAAACAGAAATTGTTGAGCAATGTTAAGTAACTAAGTAAGAAAAATTTTACTAAAATTAAAAACTATAAAATAAAGTATAAGATAAATGAAAGGTGTTTAATAAGATGTAAAAGTATAAAAGTTAAGAATTTAAGCTAAAGACACCTCCAGTTTAATATGGCAGGGATAGCATTGAAAGGTGAATGCAACCTCGTTTCCATAATGGTCTCTCTTTCCATAATGGTTCAAAAGTGCTTGAAGACAGTACTTTGCCGAGAATGTTTGATGAACAATGCTTTGCGTCGTGTCCAATCATTTGCTTGACAAGCCAATGTCAAATGTTTGACACTAAACGCTTGATTAACTTTATTTTCAAGGTTACTCAAAAGATCTGAAAGAGTTCACAAGTTCTGCACTGGAGGAAATCATAGATCTTGTTTACAAGAAAACAAGTAAAAGATTACTCGAGATTCTCTTCAACAAATACAAGTTTCTGGAGCATTTACAGGTTAGCATTATCATTATAACTTTTGTTATTAACCCTCGAGATCATTATAATCATCATAAAATGATCACAGTCATGATAACGGTCAGAAGTTGTCAATTTTTCGTTGATTTTCATTTGATTCTCAAACAAATGATAAAGCTAGTCTCTTAAAGATATCTATGATTATGATAATCATCATGATTATTAACATCTTAAATCATCACATCAATGATGATGACTGATCATGATCATATCAATTATCACAGTAATAACCTCAAAATTTTGATAAAAGGGAAATAGAGTAGGATACTGTAACTTAAAAGCTTTTTTCGTCTGACACCCCTCAGAGTATAAACGTCAGAAACAGACCGAAACAATTGACTAAGACGGAATCACCAAAGTAAATTTTTTCGTGAATGTCATTGCATCATTAACTTTACTAGATTTATATTGATTTTAATGCAATCTATTCATCGTTAGGCAATGAGAAGATATTTGCTTCTTGGACAAGGAGACTTTATTCGTCATCTTATGGATCTGTTACAGTAAGTAGAATGAATATGAAATATCTCTCTAACTTCATGCTTTATAGTTTCTGCAGAACTTTTAAAGTCCCTTATGCCATATTTGCCCTTTCAATTCAAAACCTTGTGTCTTGTTTTCAACCCAATTAAACTGTCTCGAAACAGTTATGATAAACAATCAGTTGAAAGGATGGATGAACATAATGCGAAGGTTTAAATATCGGAAGGTCTTGGGCTGAAACTGGGTTCACTGAACAAAAGCTTATAATCCACTTGGCTTTCATCCTTCTTGGATGCGTAAATCAGTTCCCTGGATAAATAGCATATCTGTCCTTGTGTCAGAGCCACTCCAGCCTTGTAGCTGCACTGATCCCAGATCTGAATAAAGAAAATAATAGTTCTTCGCTTGCTTATTCACTGTCTTGTCTTTCTGCTTGCTGTTTATTTATCGTCTTGTTTTCCTTGCAGATCCGATCTTGCTAAACCAGCCAATACTCTCTACATGCATAATTTAACTGGCGTTCTTGAAGCAGCAATCAGAGCTACAAATGCACAATATGATGAACCTGATATTCTTAAAAGATTGGACTGCAGACTTCTTGAGGTAATTTGTTTCAATTATTTTGGTCAGATATAAGAAAGTTCGGAATAACCCCAGAGGAGTTGTGGCCGAGTGGTCAAGGGCGTTTGTGAGGTCATGGGTTCGAATCTCGTCGGAACCACTTTCCACAAGCCTACAGTTAACTCAGCTGTCCATCCTTCCGAGGTCGGTAAATGAGTACCCATGGTATTACTTTCTTTGGCTTGAAAAACCTAGTACCGAGCATTCTTAACTTTTTGATGAACCGAGTACTACTTTCTTATAAACTATTTTCTTATAAAATAAACATGTAGCAAAATAGCCATTTTTTCTATAATATTATGTACCGGAAAGATCAGGCTTTCTATTATATTATGTGATCTTTATTTAACTTTTCAGATTTCTCCTGGTGACTGTGGTTGGGATGTATTTAGTCTAGATTATCATGTCGATGGACCTATTTGCACGGTAAGGGTAGCTCATAAATGATTATTGAAAACTGAGCTTTGAACGTTCTGCATCAGGAATACAGTTTGATAGTTTAATATGACTACATTACGCGTCTCTTAGCTCAGGATCCGTTGAGAATACATTGTACTTCTCTTCTTGTGTGCATTCTCTTTCGTTTTATTCCCTGCGACATGAATTTCAAAGTTTTGGATTTTTCACATTTATTTATGTGAAGACGCTGTAATGCAGAATCTGATGATGTGGTTGATTCGGAGGACATTTGTAACAACAATTACGCCCTGGCCAAACGATCAAACATTGTTGGTCAAACATCGGAAATTTGTCTGTCAAATAAAATGTTTAACCGTTTGGCCACGGCGCTCAACATTGAACATCAAACATTTTTTACTTGTGACTAGCAGAAAATGTTTTTGAAGTTTTTCAAAAACATCGCTTAACGAACTCTGCTTGGCACGCAATGTTCTGAGACGTGGTCAAACGATCAAACATTGCTTGTAAACCAAATCTCAGATGTTTGACTAACAATGTTTGATCCCCATTTGATCGTTTTACCAAGGGCTTAGATTCAAGTACACAATGAAATCGAAAATTTTTTCTTCTCACAGGCACTTTAATATTGTATACTTTTGCTTATTTTTTCTTTTATTTTGTTTTTCTCGTTTAGGTTTTCACCCCAGACTGCATGTTGTATTACCTTCGAATTTTCAACTTTTTATGGAGAGCAAAGCGAATGGAATATTGCCTGACTGAAATATGGAAAAATCAAATGGCTAACAATAGGCTCCTGCGCAGTATTCCTGGTTGGTTTCGTTTTATATTTTGCTGAGATTATTAAACATTGGATGTTTTTCTCCATTTGTGTTGTTCTTCATTTGAAACCAAACAAGGCAGAACATTTGTTTTCAAAATGTACATATCACACTGAAACGATCTCACTATTATGCCCTCGCCAAATGATCAAACATTTTGAATCTGCTGGTCAAGCAAAATGTTTGACCGTTGTATTGCAGTCACTTCAGGAAGGGCAGTGCTGCTAATTTTGCATTGAATCCACCTTTAATGGGAGTAAAAGTTGAGGAAGGGATGCGTCGTTGAGAAGATTTCCAGGAAACATATCTGCCATCCTCTAGCCTGCGTGCAGCCTCAATACGTTTCTTAGACGATGCCTACTCTTGACCTAAAGAAAGCTGTGAGGTTGCAAAGATGGTAGGACAGTTGTGACATTTTCAAGAAAGATGTCACGACGTCACAGACCTCTGGCAAAAGGTTAAGTTATCTCAAAAATAATGAACAGGCTATCTTGCTTGATCACCCTTAATAATGCAAACTATTTATTTGATTTCAGAAATTGCACCCTTGTTACATCAAAGTAATTGTTTAGAAGCAGAAATGGTTCATTTTATCCATCAAATGCAATATTACATTACTTTTGAGGTAAATTTTATTGCTTTCTCACTTATCTTTCAAATTCACACAAATTTACTGGTGAATTCTTGTTAAATATATTCCTTTCTATTTCCTTCGATTCCCTTTTTATTTCCTTCTATTCCCTTTTTTCCCTTCTTTTGCCTTATATTGCCTTATATTGCCTTCTATTTCCTTTATACTTCCATCTATTTCCTTCTATTGCCTTCTATTGTCTTCTATTTCCTTCTATTTCCTTTTTATGTGCTTCTATTTCCTACTACTCCCTTCTATTTCCTTCTATTCCCTTCTAGATATTCTTAGATGTATTCCGTTCTGCTTCTTAAAACCTTTCAAAGAAGAACTTTAGTGTATGGCACCGATTTGCCAGCAGCATTTGTCAAAACTTTCAATACTGGCTCAGAAATTGTAAAAAAAACCTTTTACATTTTTACGTATTTCTGATCCGCAAAAATGTCCTTATTTTCGTTCTGAATTGCAAACAAAACACAATTTTGCCCATGTAAAAGTTTGCTGATATTTCAGCCTTGAACCCAAACACTTTGTACAGTGAAACAGCATTAAATTTAATTTTATGCACTATAATTGTCACCTACCCCTACAAAATTCAAGAAACTTTTTAGAACTTTCAGTTCTCAATTCGTATAAAACTCTAGAACAGTTCTGGAGAAATTCCTAATCAATTTTCTGAAAATTTTCTAATAAAATGTGTGTACCATCGAATTGGTGTGTACATATCATCTACAATTTCCAAAATGCCTCGTTTCAGGTTCTGGAATGTTGTTGGGAGGAATTACTTGAGAAAGTAGGAGAGGCTAGTGATTTAGATCACGTGATTGCTGCACATGAGACGTTCCTTGATCAAGTGATGAGGAGAGCACTTCTTGATAACGAATCAAGGGTAAGCATTAGGTTAATGGGTTTCTTGTTTTCAATTTTTGCTGTCATATTTAAGTAGGATTTTTCTAATGGAAAGGTATTTCTTCTGGGATTTTTCCTGCCTCTTAGGGTCGTTATATTGCCTGTTCACTCACCGAAGAGTTTTCGAGTATCCGTCTTGCTTTTGTGCGATTTGGTTGTATGTTTGAATGCAAGGCAAGGCTAAAGCTCCTCCACAAGAGCGCAGCATGCAATGAATCGGTTGAATTGTTTGAAGGTGCTGGCCTGTGCTGTTAGCGGCTCAGTGAGGTAGGAGTGCAATACAAGGCCCAGCCATACAAGCATTCTATGCTTTTATCAAGCAAGAATATTTGATGAGCAATGTTTTGTGTTGTAGCTACGGTGAAACCTATGTTTCAAAAGCAAGTCTCAAATGTTTGACAAACAATGTTTCTTCGTTTTTGCCAAGGCCTTATATAAACAGGATATTTCTTCCTTTTCTGTGTCACTAGGGACAATTCAAACAGCTCCCTGTATCCGAGAGTACTTTGTAAGAGAGTAGTACGTTGCACACTGATAATTCTGAATTCAAACTACTCGTATACTTGATTTTTGATGTCCATTTTTCATTTTCAGACAATGCTGACACAGTTAAGAGCGATTTTTGACTTGATCATTCAATTTCAAAGTACACAAGAAAACATGTACAATTCAGCACTTGATGAACTGAGAGCGAGGCAGAGGCTGGATAAATTGGCTGAAAGAAGAACCGATAAGGTTAGTAGAAAAGAGGAGTTTAAGATTTAGAAAATTTTATTAAGTCACTCCTTAGATGCCCTACACGGGCCGGTGCATCATGTTGCTAAATCTGAAACTTGTTCTTATTCTTTACTGAGCCAAGTTTAATCAATATGTTTTCGTAAGAATTAGAATTTCAGTTGTACAAAACTTCAGGATAGTGAAAAAGAGCAGGAACATTTTTTGGCATTCTTAAAAGCTTTTTTCGTCTTACATTGTTCAGAGTGTGAACGTCAGAAACAGACCGAAACAATCAAATAATGCGGAATTAAAAACCAGATGTGGATCGAAATGCACCAATAAGAAAAGTGGAGCTGAATTTTGATATAGCTGAATCATGTTTTATTTTTTGTTACTTAGGTATAGTGTATTAGTTGTTGCTTATTACTGTGGCCTTTGCAGCTTTTTACATGAGGATGTATTATTTGGTTGAGAAAATGTTTTATTTTTGTTTTTAAGGGAACTTGGGGCATGACTGGAGTTGATACCGATGCAGAATTCAAAAGATCTGAAGATTTTCAACGGAAATTCATACCAAGTACAAGAGCACAGTTGAGAGTTTTGCATCAATCGTATCAGGTGATTTCATCTGTTTAATGCCATTCTGCCTTTTCATTTGATGGAATATGCTGTATAAGAAATGATAATCACAGCGTATCATGACAAGCCTTTGATATTTATCAGGGGAACATTCCGGTCGCGATTCGTCTCCCATCATCGGGCAGTGAGAAATGTGGTTCTTTTCCAAATGTGCACCAAAAATCTGGTGCACCAACACCTTGTTCAGTTAGGTTCAGTCTCATTGAGGGATTATTAACAGCAGTTGAGAATATTAGCGACTTTATGAACAACAGGATTCTGCATTTCGTTTCGTCAGCTTTGTTCTCTCTTGAAATGGGTTTGGGAGAACCCCCACCCCATGGTGGTTGCAACATGTTGGAACAGCTCTCCGTCTAAGTACCTACAAATCTCTTCTAGAGCGTTGGCGCAATTGATCTCCAAAATTATTTGTCTTTTGCTGGTACTATTATGTAAAACCTGTTTTCATCATCCAGTTGCAATCTTTGGGGTTGCTTTATGTTCGTGTGAATTAATGAAACATCTATGGTATAAAACATTCAATAAATTTTCATCATTTTAGGATATGCTACAACAATTTTTGGTTATGCTAAACAGCCATTCTGACCTCAGCTTACGATTCCTGTGTTTCCGACTGGACTTCAACGAACATTACAAGAATAAAGAGCCAAAGTTAAGAACACCAAAACCAAGAAATCAGAAAAGATTCACAAGTCAAACTGAACTTGGCAGCTCCATCGATCTTCTGTTATAGGCCAAAAGTAAAGTACACTTCTTTTATCATTTAGATGCACGTGGTAAGTTTTCATTTTTCATGATTATGATTATGATTATTTCGTTGAGAAGATGGACTAATGTTGTAGCAAGGGGTGTATAGCGATAAACTGTTTTTAAAGCTTTCCAAAAACATTTCGAAGTGAATCGTTAAGATGGACACATGGGAACTGTTGTAGCGGGGGTGTAGCAAGGGGGAGGGGGAGCGGAGATTTCGAAATGGGTTGGTCTCCGATGAAAGAATTTTTACCTTTCTACAAAAAGGAAGCACAAATTTGACACCAAAGGCTTCTTTGGCTAGGTTTTCGTGACTTAGGCCCTGGCATTTTGAGATTTGCTTTACAAACAATTTTTGACCGTTCGACCACGTCACAAACATTGCTTGACAAGAAGAGCTTTTGAAAAGCTTCAAAGACATTTTCTCTTGCAAATGTTTCATGAGAAATGTTTTTTGATGTTGCCAAACATTTTGTTGGACAAGCGAATTTCAGATGCCTAGGGGCTTAACCGGATGGGGGTCTAACAGAAAGTTTGATCTACAATGTTTGATCGTTTGGCCAGGGCCTCAAGCCTACTGCTTTCCTAGATAGAAACATTAGTTGTATTGTATCGTCAGTTTTGTGGTTTGTAATATAACGTTTCTTATTCGGGGTCATCTTGTACGATAATTTCTAAGTAGGTTTCACTACAGAGTCAGGTGTAGTCAACATATTGTGCACGTTTGTAATGAAGTGAGTAGTCTGATGTAGCTAATTTGTTATTTAATTGTTGGATTTTTGTAATTTGTTCAGATGTGATGTGGTTTTCATCAAAGGTTCTTTACAAAATTGAGCTCGAATTTGTTAATTTTGTAACCCTGATGTCTGATGAGTGTCAAAGTGTGCAAGTGAAGAAGGGGCTAGATGATGTAAACAACTGAGATATTGTTGTGAAATGTTATAATGTCGAAGGCAGAGAGAGATTCCTAATAGGAGGTGCCCATGGTGCTTAATTGCTGGGGTTTTGAATACGTGGGGAACAGCATTCAGGATTTAACTGGTGAGGGGGTCCAAATAAACGGGTGGGGTCGGAATTCGCTTGACTAACTTTCTCAGCACAGTGCTGAAACGCGTTACAAACCGGCCCTTTAGCTTAGGATATCCATATTTCCAACAAACAAAGAGTGTACAAGTGAAACTTCTGTCACTTTTTACCAAGAAAGTATGCATGACGAAATCTACTGTATACATAATGATACAAATAACAAATGGGATTGCTACTAGAAAGTTCCAGCGAAATTTGAGCTAACGCTAGTGGACTTAATTCTCTGATAAATCTATACTTCGATTACCCATTTATCAGAGTCCCAAATATGGTAATGCCTGTTGCATTCTGACCAATCACAGAGCAGAAGCACAGCTCAACTTGCGGAAGTGTGAAATATGCACTTAATTTTTAGAGGGGACAAAGGTCGGATCCTCTTAATAAGTAGTGTTGCAGCACACACCCACTTTTAGGCCATTTTGCACCTGCACAAGCACAAGTGTCTGCAGACACGATTTGTTGGCCTAAGTCTTTCACTATCAAGTCACATCAAGATAATGATTTCCATCGAAAAGCCTGGTGGCTATGACCAACTTTTATACAAGGAACTCCCAAAGGATGAATTCACAAAAGGTGCTAACTATAATTTCAAGAAGACCCCTCCAAATGAAGATAACAGTGTAATTGTGGAGACATTCGCATGTGGAGTGAATTATGCTGACGTCATCCAGAGATGGGGACTCTACAAATCTGCTAAAGAATTTGTAGGTTGGCCCATTACTCCTGGATTTGAATTCAGTGGAGAAATCGTCAAAGTTGGGAAGAATGTAACAAAGTTTAAGACTGGAGATATAGTGTTTGGGATTACTTTATTTGGGGGTTATTCTAAGAGAATAATGGTGCCAGAAGTTCAATTAAGATGCATTCCGGACGAAATGAATAATTTGGAGGCTGCTGGATTTGTGACTGTGGCACTTACAGCTTGGTATGCGATGTTTGAATGTTGCAAATTAAGAAAAGGTGAAAGAGTTTTGGTCCATTCAGCTGCGGGGGCGTTGGCAGTATGTTGGTACAAATGGGTAAAATTGCTGGATTACATGTCACGGGAGTTGTAGGGAGATCGTCAAAAGTTGAATTTCTGCAAAATATTGGTATGTTAATAAAATTGACAAACTTTTAGTTCAAACTGTTACTATCTTGTTTTAATTGTATTCTGTTGATTAGGGGATGTGGGTTTAATTTCCACACCCTCTAGCACCCACACCACAGATCCCATACAGTGCCAAATCCTTTAACACTCATTTCATAGATTTTCGGGAATGAAGGTATCAGCTGGCACTTGCCCTATACATGCCAATTGCTCCCTCTGAATCACCAGTGAAAGGATATTTGTTAGTTCTTTTATTTTTTTTAGGTTGTGATGTGATTATTGACAAATCTACAAAGGATTTGTGGCAGTCAGTAGATGAGCTTTGTGAAGATGGGAAATTTGCTGCAATTTTCGATGCAAATGGAATAGAAACTATTAACGACAGTTTTAATCATCTTGCCCCTGCTGGTAGACTTATTGCTTATGGTATGTATTTATGATGCTGATTTCATTTATGATGCCATATACAAGACAAGACAGTCAGAAGGAATGTCAGATTGAGGGGTTGGTGGGCAAAAAAAAGTATTTGATGACATAATGATCTTTAATCATGTCATACTATTGTTTTCAAGCCCCCCAGCCCCCTGCTTCTAACCCCCTGCAACAGCAGGTCCTTATCTAGAGAACTCCCAGATATCAAGATATTAACTGTAGCCAAACATTATTAGCCAAAATTAAAAACAGCTTGTCCTTGTTTTCAGAATCAACAATACCAAGACAATATTTCAAAACAACTGGCTAATTTTTAGAATTTTTGCTGGTAACTAGAGGGTAAAATAGGAGTTAGAGGTAGTAGCCAAACTTTCTGTTGGACCTCTGGCTACAACACTTGGGCACACTAAGAACATAAAGCATCATTATTGTGATATGCCTTCAAAATGCAGTTATTTTCCATGTAGCAGGAATCAAAATTTTTACAAAAACCTTTCTTGTCTTGCAGGTGCTCATACCATGCTGCCAAAATCAGACTCATCTTCACAAGGATACCTCTCTTTGTTCAACTGGATGAAAATGGGTTATAAACTTTTGCAAGCACCAAAATTCAACCCAATGCAGGTAGAATATGCTAATTTGATGTTAATTTGTTTGAAACAAGCTTTTACTAAGGTTTCTCAACTTGGTGGAATGTTCCAACCAAAATCCTAGTTACATTAGTTGTCTTAAAATTAACAACTCCTAGGATTTACTTTAAAGGACAGCTGTTAGAGGAGAAAGGGGAGGGGTGGTGCCTGGGGGTGGACTGGGGTGACATACCCACCCCTTCTCTCAAGGGGGAATTCTAGTTCATCTAATATCTTTGAGAAACTATTAGGAGGGGGTAGTGAACTTTGGATGACAAGGGACTCAGAGGATATAGAAGTTCATACTGGCTATTGAAAAGGGGGGTTTTCTGGCACTATGAAGGGTGTGGTTGTTAAAAATTGATCGAGCACTCAAATTTTGTCCCCTTCCTCCAATTCCTATATGGAAGCTGGCACCACTCTAGAGAAACATTTCTAAATATAAAAATATCAGGAAGGTGAAATGGTGTATTTAGCACAAGTTGCCCCAGGATCAGAAAGGTGAAAAAAAGCTAAAGTGACCTTGATTCAGGCTTTGATGTGTCCATGGCTGATGTTCCAACTTGACTGAGCTTGTGGTATTTTATTTTACAGTTGACAGAAGAGAACAAAAGTGTCATGGGATTCAACTTAAGTTTCATGACTGAAAGAATTGATGTTATGGATGAAGCATTAACAGATTTAATTAAATGGGTAAAGGAAGGCAAATTAAAAGTTGCAAAAGTTACAGAATATCCACTTAGCCAAGCTGGAAAAGCACATGAAGATTTAGAGTCTGGAAAGACAATGGGAAAATTGGTTCTTAATACAAGGGAGTAGAAAACTTTGTGATGATAATGACAATGGAACATATTGTATAGCTGTGATTGATTATGATGATTAAGGGCTGATTATAATGATTGTGACATTTGATGATTGTGTTTGTTGATGATGATGATGGTGATAATGATGATAATGATGATGATGATGATGATGATTATGATGATTATGATGATGTTGATGATGGCAATGATGATGATGATAATGTTGATGATGATCATGGTGGTGGTGATGATCATGATGATGGTGATGATGATGATGATGATGATCATGGTGGTGATGATGATCATGGTGGTGGTGATGATGATGATCATGATCATGGTGATGATGATGATGATGATGATGTTGATGATGATGGTGATTATGCTGCTGATGATGATGATGATGATGGCAATGATGATGATGATAATGTTGATGATGATCATGGTGGTGGTGATGATCATGATGATGATCATGGTGATGATGATGATGATGATGATCATGGTGGTGATGATGATCATGGTGGTGGTGATGATGATGATCATGATCATGGTGATGATGATGATGATGATGGCGAGAATTGCTGCAAAAAAGGCTGGCTTGATTTATGATCACTGCAGCATGGCCAAAGCATTTACATTTGACAAAGTATAAACGTACGGATACTAAAGTCAAAGAATTTCAATTTGAATAACATCTTTCTTTCGTCTGAAAATAAATTCATTAATACCTAAAATCAATGAAGATATAACATTGAAAACATGCAAATTTGATCATGCAGATTAATTACATAGCATCAATAATACGTCGCATTTTATCTTTCAGACAATGTTTTGACCACTTTCTTGAAAATTTCTAATCTTCGTTTCAATATTTCATACATCTTACCATCCTTTAAACTTAGACCAATTCAAAATTTGTTCGTTAATCTGGCAAAACAGTTTTCCAAACCATACCGCGGTTGTTATGTATAGCATCTCTAGTCTGCATAGATTTATTTTGTTTTTCGTGTATCAAAATACCTTCTGCCGTGTTTTTTTTTTCAAAATATTCTGTTTTCTACTATGACGTGTTTTATCTGACGTCAAATGAAAAGAAAAAAGAGAAACATTTAAGTCTTGCAATTTGAAAAGTTCGTTTCTTTAAATTCTGCAACAATGAAATCTAAAGAAAACATGGATTCGTTAGAGCAAGGTAACTCGTTTTTATTTTTCTAATTTATGTCCGTAACAAGGGACAATTCACTCCTTAGAATTTCGTACACCCTAAGCTGGAATCTCTTCGGTTTTCGTAGGTATCTTGTAAGAATCCTTTTGTTTCAATAGAAATCTTGTCCGCTTTCTCGAGGAGTGAAGTTCCCCTCGATCCGTTATGTCTTAGTTTTCTTCTTTTAATGCTGTCTAATTCTGTTATCTGTTATCTTTACCTATCTTAAGAGCTCTTTCCTTCTTCGTCTTATTTTCCCTTATCTTCCGCGTCAGCTTATTCTCATTTATTTTTCAGGTTTCTCAAATTACGAAAGCTTCAAGAAGATGCTAGAAGATGGTATTTTCGTAGATTATTTCAATACTTTTCTGTCGTTGCCGGTGAGTTGATTTTATGGATGTTTCTTGAAATAAATAATTTTCCTTCTAGAATCGCATTTTCCGATTCAATTTTCCTATCCTGGATGCCGTCTTTCATACCGTAAAGCATGTTCATTTAATACTGTATTCTTCAGCATGTTCATACCGTTCTCAAATTGTCGGGGAATCTCCTATGCACCTAGGGAATCTGCCTAGGATTATTATGATTATTATCTTGTTGTTGTTGATCTTGTAAAATCACTAGTTATTTTTGTAAAATTTATGTTAACCAAATAAGGATAGTGATAACAGCGCAGTTGGACATCAAAACTCAGTATGAAACTGGGTGTAACTTTGCTAGAGTGTGGTTCGTGAGATTCGTTGAAAATGATTGTAACTGGTTATGTTTTTGTTGTTTATATATAATATTAAAATATTATGGATCGTTGTTTTCTTCTGATTTACTGCCAAGAACTAGAGAGAGGGACATTGGTCTCTATATATGGTCCACCGAAACCGGATGGCAACTTCAGAAAGAGAAACAGAAAGAGTTGAGGAAGGATCGAATGAATTGAGAGATGAGTTGAAACGATTGAGAATCACAAGGGGAGCACACAGAGGTTATGTCACTAGAGTTTTGCCGCAAATCAAAGATCTGATTCAAAGTTACGAGAATGAAAAGAAAAAAGAATTGCTTCGACATCAGTCTATGTTAAAAGAAAAGTCCAAAACTTTGAAAAAGCTCGATGAAAAGATACTGGATATAACAAGTTCAATTTTGGGTGAAGAGGAATCCAACAAGGAAGTCGACGAAGCGATGGCAACACAAAATGAAATTGAAGATGTTTTGTTTGAGATCGAGGAAATCTTGGACAGAAATAACAGAATGTCAGTTGCAGAATCATTGGAAAGTCTATCTATTAGCTCTGGTGGGCATCAGAGATCAAGAGCAAAGCTACCGAAGTTAGAATTGCAGAAATTCAGCGGGAAACCGCACGATTGGCTTGAATTCTGGGATTCTTTCTCAAGTGCAGTCGATGATGATGAAGAATTATCCGACTCTGTAAAGTTTCAATACTTAAAGAAGTCATTGTTGGAGCCGGCAGCTTCTGTTATTGCTGGATTCAAGATTACATCAAGTAACTACAAAGCAGCGGTAGATTTGTTGAAAGAAAGATTTGCGAAACCTGCCATTATCAAACGTGCTCACATCAACGAAATGATAAAACTTCCAGCTGTGTGGGATGAAAGGCAAATTGCTGAGAAATTTTCACGACAAGGTTGAAACGCATTTCCGTGGATTGGAATCAATGGCTGTTGATTCAGATACATATGCAAGTATTGTTGTACCTGTTCTTTTGGATAAACTCCCTGAATCGATGAGATTGGGCATGATACGTAGTACAACTAAAAACCATGTGGATTGGGGAATGAAAGACCTATTGGAAGCCTTGAAAAGGAATTGGAAGTTCGTGATACGCAATCTATTTTCAAGAATGAAACCCCGGAACGGCGAACTGGAAATTACAAGAGATCTGATGGAAATCAGGCAACAGCGTCAGCACTGCATGTTGGATGGGATAAGGAAATGTGCCTACTGCTTAGAAGATCACGATGAAGAGAACTGTAAGAAGGTTGAAGAGCAAGAAGCACGTAAGAACATATTGAAAAAATTTGGTAGATGTTTTATTTGCGTAAGAAAGGGCCATAGGGCAATTGAATGTAGGGCTAAGATAGCATGTAAGAATTGTAAGGCAAGGCATCATGTTTCAATTTGTAATAAGAAGGTCAATAAGGTTTCTGATAAGGAAAGTGTAGCAACATCATCGTTAGTTGAATCAACAAATGTTACTTCATGTGTTGATAGTTTAGGCCTATTCCCTGGGTGCACAGCCGCTTTGCAAACCGCGCTTGCATTGGTAAACGGCGATAAGGGTCACCGCGTGCGTGTTTTATTTGACAGTGGGAGCCAGAAAAGCTTTGTGACTCCCAAGTTGGTGGAGAGAGCAGGACTGAGAGTGATTAGAAGCGAGAGTTTAGGCATTAGGGCTTTTGGAGCGAGTGAGGCAGATAGAGCGGAAAGAAAGGTGGTAGAATTAGAGTTGCAGTCACTTTCAGGAGCAGAGAAGGTTAGGATAGAAGCGTATGTAGTTAGTAAGATTTCTGAAGTTACTAATATTCACGTTGAAGTTATTAAACAGGATTATAACCATCTCAAAAGTTTGTGGTTTTCAGATGTGAGCAAAGGAGAAGATACCCTGGAAATCGATGTTTTGATTGGTTCAAATTTTCTATGGAATTTTCAAGGCGACGGAATTATAAGAGGGGAGAAGAATGAACCAGTTGCGATTCAGACCAAACTTGGCTGGGTATTATCTGGACCGTTAAAGGGTAAGTCTTTGCATTCTGTAGAAAATGTAAATGTAAATTTTGTTGTTGAAGATTCTAGCTTGGTTAAAGATGTAAACAAACTGTGGGATTTGGACACAGTAGGTGTCAGAGATGTGAATTCTGTTCACACTGAGGTTGTTGACAGTATTAGCTACAACGGTGAAAGATACTCAGTTGGACTTCCTTGGAAGGTAGGCCATAAACAATTGCCATCTAATTATAAGTGCAGTTTTACTAGATTGAAAGGTCAGATAAATAAGCTAAGGAGCCAGCCCAAGATTTTAGAGGAGTGTGATAAGATTATCAATGAGCAAGAGGAAAAGGGGATAATCGAAAAGGTTTCGGAATTAGAAAAGGCAGAAAATGTTCATTATTTACCACATCAGACTGTAGTGAGAGAGAATGCCGAGACTACGAAGGTGAGAATGGTTTTCGATGCGTCAAGCAAAGAAGGCAGAAAGGGTACTTGTTTAAATGATTGCTTGCATGTCGGACCGCCTATGACTCCTATGTTGTTTGATATTCTTTTACGTTTCAGAGAGAATAACATAAGTCTGGTTGGGGACATAGAAAAAGCTTTTTTAAACATTGAAGTGGATCCTATTGACAGGGATTGTTTGAGATTCCTGTGGGTAGAAGATATAAATGCGAAGGAGATCAATGTTTTAGTGTACAGATTTAACAGAGTTGTTTTCGGAGTGAATTCGTCACCTTTTCTGTTAAATGCGGTTATAAGATATCATCTTGATAAGTTTAAGGACACAGACCCAGAATTTGTTGCTAAATTGTCTAACAGTTTCTTTGTAGATGATTTATGCGTAAGTGTTAGAACTGTAGAAGAGGCAATCGAATTATATCAGAAATCTTGTGAGAGAATGCACCATTTTCCAAAGGGAAGGCAGTGTGTCAAGCGGATTGTAAATAGATGTATTACTTGCAAGTATTTAGATGGGAAGTCATATGATGACCCAAAGTGCGCAAATGCCTGATTTTAGAGCTCAAGAAGCGCCTTCGTTTCAAAGGGTTGGAATCGACTTTGCAGGGCCATTGTTTATTAAGTCAAGTTTGATGTGTCGAAAGTGTATATAGCGTTGTTTTCTTGCTGCTCTATTTCAATACTTTTATAAGATCTTTTCGCAGATTCATCGCTAGAAGAGGAGTGCCATCATTAGTTATCAGCGATAATGCTAAGCATTCAGCAGCTAAATTTGTGGATCGACTGAACAAGGAATCAGATTTTCAAGATTTTATGTTGGAAAAACGTATTGAATGGAAGTTTAATCTCGAGCGTCAGGCATGTTTAATATGATGAGCTAAGCTTTTCTAATGTATGGTCGTAGAATAAGTGTTTTACTAGATAATAGTAAATCTGCGGAGAATAATGACAATACAGTTCTTTCTAGGAGATATAGGTATTTAAACCAGAAATTGGAGCATTTTTGGAGACGTTGGAAATCGGAGTACTTGACAGATCTCAGAGAAATTCATCGCAACATCAGTCAAGGTCATCGTACAGCGAAAGTTGGTGATGTTGTATTGGTCCAAGAGGATAATACAAAGCGCTTGCTATGGAAGATGGGACTGGTGGAAAGATTGATTAGTGGCAAAGATGGTACGGTAAGAGGGGCGGAAATTCGTGTTATTACCAAAGGTAAACCGTATAAATTGTGTAGACCAGTTCAGAAGTTGTATCCTTTAGAAGTTAGTGTAGATGACATGGAAGCTAGCGAGAAGAGAGAAGTTAGTAAAGACGAGACGAGGGAGAAAGAGAATGGCGAGAAAAGGTTGGATGGAGAAGAGGTTAGACGCAGACCGCAGCGTTCTGCAGCGCTGGACGCGCGATGGCGCAACCAGCATTTTGCTTGACTCAAGGAGTCAAGGAGGGAGATGTGTCGGGGAATCTCCTATGCACCTAGGGAATCTGCCTAGGATTATTATGATTATTATCTTGTTGTTGTTGATCTTGTAAAATCACTAGTTATTTTGTAAAATTTATGTTAACCAAATAAGGATAGTGATAACAGCGCAGTTGGACATCAAAACTCAGTATGAAACTGGGTGTAACTTTGCTAGAGTGTGGTTCGTGAGATTCGTTGAAAATGATTGTAACTGGTTATGTTTTTGTTGTTTATATATAATATTAAAAATATTATGGATTTATTCAAGATCAGGTTCATTACATGCTGTAGTTGTCAGCATGGTTTTTTCCATTGTTTGCTTTCGTTTGTAGAACCTACTGTTTTATCTTGTAGATTTTTGCTAAGAAATTATTCTACAGAAAAGATCTTTGTACTTTCGAAGTGGAGCCTGGTGCAGAACAACCTGGCCATGTAAGTTGTATGGTTATCAATAGTTAGGCCCTGGCCAAACGATCAAACATTGTTTGTTAAACATTTAATATTTGCTTGTCAAGCAAAGTGTTTTACTGTTTGGCTACGTTTCAAAACTATGCTTTTCAAACATTTTTTGCTTTCGTCAAGCAAAATTGTTTCGGAAAACAGTTCAAAAACATCGCGTAACGTATTCTGCTTATTTATACTTGCCAAGCAATGTTTGTGACGTGGTAAAACATTGAAACATTGCACGGTAAGCAAGTTTCTAGAGTTTGATAAACAATGTTAAATGTTTTCCCCAGGGCCTAAATAGAGTCAATGGTGAACGTTCGCAATTCTTTATCGCTGTGGATTCTTCTCAAAGCGACGTAGAAACCAAATACTGTATACAACATGTAACTTCTTTATGGCTATCGTCCTTATTATCTTTAATTTTGTTTGTTTTGTTTTCGTAGTATTATATTCAAGAGAATATCCTATCCTGGGTTTACTCCGAGCGTCGAAAGTTATTCCTGAAAACTGATATTTGTAATGAATATCGGTTATGCAAAATGATTATCGAAGAATTAAGTAAACAAGTCAAAGAAGGTATATTTTAGTATTTTGCTCTCTTCCTAATGTTCAGTTTTTATTTCTTTTCTACATTCATTCCATTCGCAATCGTAAAGTAACTTGCTGATATGCATACCTTGTAAGGCCAAGCAATGTTTTGTGTTGTGGCCAAACAATCAAACATTGTTGGTCAAACATTTGACATTCGCTTTGCAAATAATATTTGACCGTTTGGGTACGTCACAAAACATTGCTTGACAAGTGGAATTCGCTCAGCAATGTTTTGAAAAACTTCACAGAACAGCTTATGCTTGTATCAAGCATAAAATGTTTGACGAGCAATGTTTTGTGTTGTGGCCAAACAATCAAACATTGTTGGTCAAGCATTTGATATTCGCTTTGCAAACAATTTTTGGCCGTTTGTGCACGTCACGAAACATTGCTTGACAAGCAGAATTTGCCCAGCAATGTTTTGAAGAACTTCACAGAACAGCTTATGCTGTATCAAGCATAAAATGCTTGACGATTAATATTTCGTGATGTGGCCAAACAGTCAAGCATTTTCGACCGTTTTGCAACGTCACAAAACATTGCTTGACAAGCGGAATTCGCTCATGTTTGATGAGCAATGTTTGTGATGTGGCCAAATAGTCAAGCGTTTTCGACCGTTTTGCAACGTCACAAAACATTGACAAGTGGGATTCGCTCAGCATTGTTTTGAAAAACTTCAAAAACAGCTTATGTTGTATCAAGCATAAAATGTTTGACAAGCAATACTTTGTGACGTGGCCAAACGGTCAAACAATGTGCTTGACAAGGAACTTTTGAAAAGTTTGACAAACAATGTTTGATTGTTTGGCCACAACACAAAACATTGCTTGTCAAGCATTTTTACAAGCATAAACTTGTTTTGAAGTTTTTCGAAAACATTGCTAAGCAGTTCTGCTGGTCAGGCAGTGTGTGACGTGGCCAAGCGGTCAAACATTTTTTTCAAGATAAATATCAAATGTTTGACCAACAATGTTTTGAAGCTATTCAAAAACACTGCTGAGCAAATTCTGCTTTTCAAGCAATACGTGGCTAAACGGTCAAGCATTGTTTGTAAAGCAATATCAAATGTTTGACCAACATTGTTTGATTGTTTTGCCAGGACTTGAATACAAATGGGGAGAAAATAATTGATTTTGATACGTTTATTAATTTTGAACAGATGAAACATCAGTTGATTTTGAAAACGAGATTGGAAGTGTTCTAAGCATGCAGAGATTCAAAGCATTCTTACACGATTCGGCAGGCGAAAGAGTTCTCGTCTTCTGGTTAGCTGCCGAGAAATACCGACGACAAACTCAACGAGAATGTCGAAGATTCGTTCTTCGTGAGATGCAAGAAAAATTCATTCAACAAGGAGCGTGGCTTGAACTTCCACACTGCATCAAAACGAGATTTAAGCTTGATTTGAATGATAACGAAATGGAAGTGGTTATGTCACGTGATATGAAATCTGATCTGCTATTGGCTTCTCAGCAACTTGCCCTTGATTCGCTGGTTGATTACTGGGTGCCGAAGTTCCTTGCTCACAGAGGACGAATGCGAGTAAATATAAAGAAGAAATGGCAGGATGCTGCTCATTTGAATGCAGAAACATTGCAAATTCCTGTTCAGGAATTTTCTGATAAACCGTCGATTTTTGATGTTTATAAAGATATAAAAGATAGAGAAAATAGAGAAAACCAGCTATTATCTTCAAGACGTAGCAGTGAGTGTAAATCACGTTTATACTATGCTTTTTATCCGTTTCTGTAGACTGCGTGCATACCCAAACCTCTCCTCCTTTGAGGTATGTGTCTGCGCGCAGGCTGCCGTTGCTGTTGATCTACTGGCGAATACTCCAAGGTGTTGCTGCCTGATATATAAGCTGAATTGCCCCTCGTATCTCGAATTCATGAAAGGAGAAGCGGCTATCATTACGTAGATGTTTACAGAAAAACTACTTACATAGTTGTTTACGAAATTTAACGAAATTCTTCTGCGTGTTTCTAACCTAAATGTCACGTTACATTTTCCCAGTGCTGAAAATGGTGCAAGTAATGCGGGGTCCTAATAAGAGCAGGCTTTGGTTGAAGTTTCCTGAAACATTATTATTATCGGGGAGGGGTAGCAGTTAGGCACCCATGCGGAAAAGGAACTCTTCGCACTACGTCTTGTTGGGAAATATTGCAGAAAAGGGGGCTTTCTGCGTATTTGAACTCTCTGTAAGAACAGCTTGATTAGAGGTGAAGTCGCGAGAAAACCAGAATCAAATCTACAAATAATGATCTGCTTCTCTTCAAACATCTCTTTTGCATAAGCACCAGAGGTTTATGGTGATAATGCCAACCATCCCAGGAAAGCGGAACTTATTTCATTTTCTTATTAATTATTATTTTTTCTTTTTTACTCAGTATCATCGTCATCGTCGGATTCGATGGAAAAAGAGCTTGACCTCTTCTCCAATCAATCAATTGGAATCGAAGAATTTGAAGAGAGGCTAAACAAAGATGTCCTTGACGCCTTGGGTAATCAAATCATGTATAACAGATCGCGAAATAGTAGGGTGAGTCTTTCTTTGTTGTTTACATAAATAGGAATAGGAATTTAGACTGATTTTGAAAAGAGCAGTTGGATAAAACAATAGCTAATTGATTTAACAATTGATAAAGCAATTGCCTATTGCATAAGACAATTGATAAAACGATGGTCTATTGTTTAAAACAATTGGTTAAACAATAACCTATTGTTTAAGACAGTTGCTTAAACAATTGCCTAATGTTCCATAGTATAAGACAGTCGATCAAACAATGATATATTGTCTAAGACAATTGATTAAAGAATGGCCTTTTGTATAAGTCAATGGATTAAACAATGAGCTATGGTATAAGACAATTCATTAAACCATGGCCTTTTGTATAAGCCAATCGATTATACAATCGCAAGTTGTATAAGAAAGTTGTATAAGAAAATTGGATACAGTTTTAAACAATGGCCCATTGTATAAGACAATCGATTAAACGATCTTTCTTTTCCCGAATTGTAAAGATGTTATTTTTTATAATTTTCAGGATTCATTTGCTTCAGATATGATAATCACACTCGATAATGATGATTGCACTGATACTGATGACTGTGATGATCGTGATGATGATGATCGTGATTATGATAGATACAGCGACAAAGTAACTTCAAATAAGAGTTCAACACTGCAGATAAAATTTCCACCAATTGAAGACAAAGTGAATCTCATATCTGAATATCAAACTGAAAATCAAACTGACTCCAGACCAGATTCAGCTGTCTTAAAAATCGCCAGCAGATCATCGAGTTCTCTTTTCTCTACGAAATCAGGTAAAATGCGGTCTTAGAGCCCATTTCCCTCTGGCAATCGGCCAGCTATCGCCTTGAGCCTCCTGAATGAACTTAAGATAAATACTCATATCTGCCTTTTCTTAATTCAATTCGAAAGTCGTGAAAAGTTAAGGTCACACGGTTATTGAATGGGGGAAGTCAGTTTAGAAAAATAGAGGATCTTGTACATTCTTGGCATGCGTGTTTTTCAACATTAAGTGAGAAAGGTTTGCAGCCAGGTGTATTTTTGTCTGGAGGAAGGTTGAATACTTTTCTGGACTTGGTTCAATCGCCGTCCTTTTGGAGAAAACAGGAGAGATTCACACCTGAACCTGCGAACGTCGCCCTTGGACAGGTTTCGAACCTTCGACCTTCACACTAGGGCAGGTTTTGAACCTTCGATCTTCACACCAGGACAGGTTTTGAACCTTCGACTTTCACAAGACTATCAGGTCTTGAACCTGCGACCTTCGCATCAGGACAGGTCTTGAACTTGCGACCTTCACACAAGTACAGATCTTGGTGCATCAGTGCTCTACCGTGTGGTGAATGATGGTTGCATGTGATTGAAATCTTGTCTCCTTGATAGCACGTGTTGAAGCATTCTTTGGGAGCGATAATACCCTTTTATTGTGAGGGGCTTGACGAATTAAGAATAATGCAATTGATATATAGGTGAAGCAGGTTTAAATAGTCAACGATTCATTTTAATATCATACTTCGCTTTTCGTTATTTAGTTATTTAGTGATATTTATTGATTTTCCACTCTATTACGTTTTTAGGCAAAAGTGTGAATGTTTTATGCAATCAAGTGAGAGATGCATCATTTTCAAGAGTAGCAGCACTTGCAGACAGCATTCGAGGCAGCTCATTGCTTGATGTTGAACCAAGTGCTGCCTTTCCAGCTGCTTTTATTGAACAGAACAAAATCGAACTACTTCAAGGTCAGTTGTTTGTTTACTTTTAATCTAAGTTGTGAAACATTTGTTTGAAAACTAGCCGATTTGATATTCATCTTGGAGGTGTGGGGCAACTAGTACTTGACCAAATAATTTAAAAGGGATGTGGCTTCTGTGAGATTTTTCAATACCAACAATCTTCATTAAAACTACCGCTTACTTATTACAGACCTTAAGCGGAAATCCCCTAGCTTCATGTTCTCCAAATGTACTGTGAATATGTGAAGATAAATCTCACCATGTTGCCTGCACATATTGCAGCTAATTTCTGTGAGCAAGCGTCCCCAAGAGGCAGACGATACTGTTTATCCGCTTTTAGCACCAGGCAAAACCAGGCAAGGTTGTTTCATGTTTGAAGATGGTGAGTCAGACCTATTCAAAGACCACGTTTTCGTGGGAACGGGGTCTAAATGATGATACATAAATGAAAAATCTTCTTATTTTTAGGCGGTGATGTTGAGTTGGAGTATTTTTCAGCTGCACTATCATCAGATCAATTCGCAGGCCAACCATTTTGTGATTACATCAAAACAATCAACAAAGATGAAGATTTTGCTAACATTCGTTTCTGGTTTGCTGCCCAACAATTCCTATCTAATTTACAACAAATTGACGCATTAACAAGAAGAAGGCAAGCTATGGCGTTGATTCATATCTATCTGCTGAAAGATAGTCCACGCAAAACAAGCCTGACGATGGAAATGACTTCAAAATTGTGTGATTTGCTGCCAAAAGATCTGGGTTTTACTATTCTGAATGCTGCGTGCTTACAGTGCTCAAAGGTAATAGATTCGTTTGGTAGTTATGTTATTCTTCATCATTGATTCATTATTCAGTATTATTCAGTCATATACTCATACAGGTATTCACTAGTTATATCCATTGATTATGCCATTAGTCCATTCAGTCATTCATTGTTTAATCATTGGTGTATTATTTATTGGCCCTTGCCAAAGGATCAAACATTCTTGGTCAAACATTCGAGATTTGCTTAGCAAGCAATGTTTGAACGTTTGGTCACATCAGAAAAACATTGCTTGACAGCAGAATTCGCTTAGAAATGTTTTTGAAAGCATATTAAAAACATTCATGCTTGTCTCCAGCGAAAATATTTGACGAGAAATTTTTTCCGGTCAAACAATGTTTGACAAGCAAATTCCAAATGTTTGACTGCTTGACAAACAATCGTTGATCGTTTTGCTAGGGCAAAATTCTATCTACACTAATCTTATTCTTGCTTCACACAAGCTCGCCAGTTTGAGAATGCTGCTCAACTCTTCTGTGCCAGGGTAACTAAGGTGATGAATCGTTGCCAATGGTTTCCTGCATTTGACAATATAAGTTTTTTTAATCTTATCGTTATAGGCGTTGCATCCAGTCTGGAAAGAATTCTTGAAGCTAGACGAAAACAGTTTCAGTTCCAAAGTTGTAAGTTGATCTTTATAATATATTTCCTAAGTGTCTTGATCATATCGAAATGTATTTGATCTACAGTCATGTCTTGTATTACTAAAAGCTTTTCGTCTAGCCTTTGAAAGCCTTGTTGCAAATATGTTACAGATAGTTGCAACACGTTACAAATGGTTACGTTAGAGGTTGGCCTGTATTAAGTGTTTTAAAGGTGCACGAGGTAGAACCGCATTATTGAACTTGGGGGTTGATTTTAGAAGGTGCTGATAAACATATTTCTCCGTAAAATGGGATGCCCAATTAAAGAAAGGCTTATTCTTAAGAAGAAGGTGCTTTATTAGCGCAAAACACTACATGCTCATAGGTTATTAATAGTGGGAATTAACTATAGTAGTTGTTTAATTACGTTTCTCGCTGTTTAAGGCCACTAGGTACTCCAGCTCTTTGCTTCACGAAGACAGCTACAAGAGGAGTGCAAAAGAACATCATCATCACCACCACCATCATCGTCAGCATCATCATGCGAAAAAGCCGAAAAGAGAAAAACTTCCACCAAAAAGAATTTGGAATGCTCTGCAATTGGCTATTGCTATTTCAGTACCACGTATGTCAAATTTTATAATTTCAACTTTCATTCTCTCTTTTTGGAAATACAACTTGGCTGGTCAAGAACTTAGAGTCTTGAGATACCCCTGGAAGCAAAAAAATTGTGTTGCTAGAAAGATGGGCCTATTGAGAAGGGTCTTGATTTCGCTTGAAACTTAAGTACTGCATCAATGTTGTTATTTATTTTGCTTCGAGAATATAACATTGGAAAGCTTTCTGTATTTCAAAAATCCAGCTCGAAGTTATGCTACAATAAATAAATACTTTTTGCGAAACTATTCTGTCGAAGCCCGTAGCCAAACGATCAAACATTGTTTGTCAAACATTTGGGATTTTCTTGTGAAAAACAATATTTCCTGTTTGGCCACATCACAGAATATTGCTCGTTGATACAAGCATGGGATGTATCGAATTTTTTCAATAACATTGTTGATGCTGAAGGAATTCTGGATGTCAAAAAATGTTTTGTGACGTGGCCAAACGGTAAAACATTGCTTGTGAATCAGAACCTCGAATGTTTGACCAATATTGTTTGGTCGTTTTACCAGGGCATAAAAGCTTAAATTTGTCACTTTATTTTCCCACTCGTTTCGTGCGCATGCTGCTTGTTGCACCAGTGGCCAAATAAGAAGACCTCGTGAAGCCATGCTTATTTAGAGTCTTGCTTTAAAAGTGGAGTGCCTTATAGAGAGGGGGCTTTATAGGTTAGATCCTAAGAATTACTACCTCCCACCTCTCATTGCTATTTTTCAAGCAATTGCAGTTGTTTTAATATATGATAATTTATGCCTAGAGAAAGCAAAGCCTCTTCTTGAAGGTTACGAAGAAATAGATGAGCCTGATCCAGTACGAGACTACCAGGGAAGCCTGCAGAACCGCCAACTACGTGTTCTGAATAAGCAAGCGGTGAAGGCCTTGGAAGATTATCGTCAAAACAATCCCTATCAGAATGGAATGGCCTATTATTATTATCAACAGAATCTACTGCTCAGTACTATGGGAAATCGAGCCAATCAAAATGATGGGAATAATGTTATCACGACTGAGGTACCCACAAAACATTACAGGGAACCAAAGCCTCGTTTGCCGAAACCAAGGTGAGGCTAGGTACTTTCTCTTCGCTTCTACTTGATAAACTTAATCTAGACGTATTGCATAAGTTGTAGTTTTCCCTATTGAGTCGATGCTGGACAATCAAGCCAAGCAAGAATTGAGCAAACAGCTGTAGGGTGATTGAGACCTAAAAAGTACTCACACCATCCAGCAAAAGAAACTTGTCACTCAGCAGAATCTACTGCTCAGTACAGGAAACCAACTATAAACTATAGTTATATTGTTAGTTTGTAAAATTGCTCAATAGATTAATAAAGTCCCTTCAATCTTTTAGGGTATTCCAAGAGATCCTTCATGACCCACAGCAGTTTGATGCTTTCAAGAAATTTCTAGTCAAACATGACGCTGAGTGCTCTTTATTATTTTGGCAAAATGTTGAATCTATGAGAACGAACACAAGAGAAGCAAAACAAAGACAATCAAGAGCCAATGGAATTCTTCGGAGATTTTTTGGTGCATCTACTAATCAAGGTAATCTGATTTTCTCTGAAATACAGGGTGTTCCAAAAAAAGGAACCCGCTTTAGAAATTGTTTTTATATGCGAACCGTAGCTTCAAGGCCAATAAAGTTTTGCCATAATACTGACTGTGTACATACACTCTTGTGAGTACAAGGATAAGTTTTCATATTTCACCTTCACAAAAATATGCTGTAATGAATTTCGTTGATAAATAAAGCATGTGCACAAACTTTAAGCACATTTCATGCAATTGAGGATTTTCTGTTGCTGGCATAAGTAACAGCAAGGGTTTATTGATACAACCTACTACTTAGATTATAATCTTGTGATATTCAATGCCCCCCTCTGATTAACACAGAAATCCGTTCTTTATGAGAGAGGAAGCACATGTGCGTATCATTCATTCACTCAAGCTATCAATGCATCTGTAAAGAAATGTAACAACTGTTCTAGTGAATTTTTCACTTAATTTTTTTCAAGGCAAAGATTTGCAATGTAATGCAGATATTGTTAAAGAATTACCGTATATGGATAAAGTTACACCTGCCATGTTGGTTTCTGCGCAGACATGCGTAGCAAGAAGTATGGAGGACAGATGGTAAATTTTTAGAGATCACAATTCTTCATTTCCTGGCGATGATAAAAATTAGTAGATATTATTTGTTGAAGGTTTGCGATCTAAATTTGACGAATTATCTTATTTCATTTGCTAAATTCTAAATTGTTTCTTATATTGACTCGTAGGTTGATTCCTTACTTATCAACATTTCCTGAAGAAGATGAACTACCCGGCATTACTAAACTGCCTCAATTTCGAACATCTCAGTTGCCTGGAACAGAGGTCGGCAGAGGCATGAAAATTAAAACGGTAATGCTTTGCTGTTGTTGTTGTTTTTGATATCGTTCCAAAATCTTATTGCAAAACTTGCAAAATTTTAGTTTATCTAGGTCGCTAAACATTTATTGACAAACAAAGAGCAATTAAAATAATCTCTTGAAGACATTTAACTTAAAATTTTGAAGCTTTACTACATTTTCTGCTTGTCCTTGCCCCGAGGACAAAGTTATGAGGAGTAATGTTTCGCGACCCGGCCAAATCGTATTTTGCCCCAGGGGGGACTCATTAACTTTCAATACGGGGGTCCATGCCACTATTTCCTTGCAGACCCCTAAATATTGAGTCTAATGTTTTGGGGACCCCAAATATTGAGTTTAATGTCATGGAGACCCCAAATATTGCTATCTATTTTTGGACACTTAAAATGTTTTATCGGGTTTAGCCAGCAGTTTCATGACAATTTACAATTTATAAGCTCTTGGCAGTTGGATGGGTCATTTTGATGAATCACACCAAATCGCAAGATTATTCCTTCAATTTGTGGATCCCAAATATTAAATTATTGTCCATGTTATAATTCACAGACCCCAAATAATTAATAAGCTTAAGACTTCGGACCCCAAATATTGGCATGGAGCCCCCCGTATTGAAATTTAATAAGTGCCCCCCTGGGTATTTTGCAGACAGATTTCAGATGTTTGAGCAACAATTATTGATCGTTAGGCTTAGGTCTGTAAGACTAAAGCCCTGGCCAAACGATCAAATATTAATAGTCGAACATTTGAAATTTGCTTGTCAGACAAAACATTGCTTGACAAGCATGAACATTTTTTGTTTGATGCAAGCAAGGATCCATCTGTTTGCCTTTTCTCCCAATTGTACTGTACCTTATCAAAAGGAATTTTTTTCTTTTTTAGCGTTTACTTTGGAAAGCATTCACCAAGAACATCATGAGTTTCAGACGTGGAATTTCGAATCACAGAACTTTAAAGCATTTTCAGAACTTCTTAAAGAGTGAACACGCTTTGAATGTCAAAAGAAGTAACTATATTTTCTGTTTAAAATTATTTTTCTCTTTATAACCCCGTTAACACGAGAGAAAAAGAAACGGATCCAAAATATCCATACTTATCGGGTACGATATGGCCCGATATGGGTACGATTTCATTGCGTTACACAAAAACGAATCGGGAACGGATCCAAATGGATCCGATCATCTAGCGTACCCAAAAAGATACGATCCTGTTTCCAAATAGAAACGGATCCATGTGTACCCGTATAAACGAGGAGTCTATCGTGGCCTTTTTGGGAATTGATCCGTTCCTGTAAAAACGGGGCCTAAGGCCCTGGCCAAACGATCAAACATTGTTGCTCAGACATTTGCAATTTGCTAATCTAATCAAGCTAAATGCTTAACCGTTTGGCCACATCGCAGAACATTGCTCGTCCAAGATTTTTACATGATACAAGCATGCAATGTTTTTGACGTTTTCCAAAAGCATTGCTGAGCAAATTCTGGTTGTAAATCCAATGCTTTGTGATGTAGCTAAACGGTCAAACAGTACTTGTAAACAAATGTCAAATGTTTGACCAACAATGTTTGATCGTTTGGCTAAAGTTTCCAGAATTTCAAATCAAAGAAGTCTTAGTCCAACAGGTTGAGAAGCAAACAACTATAATAAACCAGAAGACAAATGTTTTTACTGTCAATAATTTAGTCTGTTTTTGGACTTTCTATTGTCTTAAGAGTTTGAGAACAGGAGATTTTTAGTAAGTTGTAAAGGGACTTTTAAGGTGACTAAAATTTTACGGTAGTTTTATCAAGCTCTTGTCGTACACCCATCAATCATTGTTGCTTTCAAATAACAGTTACATTGCATTCTTTAACAGGTAAAGAACTTGGAGAGGAGACGCCACAACGTGTTTTAATAAGCAGCAAATTGGTCTATACAGATAAGCTTATTCATGATCTTCGATTCTGGAGTGAAGTGGAAAGGTAATGCTGTGCTGTGTCATTTCGAATCTCAATTTAGTATTGTAATCAAAGAAAATTATGAATTAGTGCTGACCGTGAATTACGAAGATATTCAGATTTATTTCTTCCAATTCTGCAGGTATAAGGAATTTGCTGATGCTGTTGTATTTTGTGCAAAACTTGGAAATTATACCAAAGATGATGAGTTGATTGTAACGAAAAAAGCCAAAGCAATTGTAAATTGTTTTGTGGATTCTCAAATACCTCCAAGGATTCAGGTAAGATATAGATCTTCTTCTTCTTCTCCTTCTTCTTCTTCTTCTTCTTCTTCTCCTTCTTTTCCTTTTTCTTCTTCTTGTTCTGCTTCTTCTTCTTCTCCTTTTTCTTCTCCTTTTTCTTCTCCTTCTTCTTCTTCTTCTTCTTCTTCTTCTTCTTCTTCTTCTTCTTCTTCTTCTTCCTCCTCCTCCTCCTCTGCTTCTTCTTCTCCTTCTTCTCCTTCTTCTCCTTCTTCTTCTTCTTCTTCTTCCTCCTCCTCGTCTTCTTCTTCCTCCTCCTCCTCCTTCTCCTTCTCTTCTTCTTCTTTTCTTCTTCTCCGTTTTCTTCTTCTCCTCCTTCTTTTCTCCTTTTACTTCTTCTTCTTCTTTTCCTTCTTTCTCCTTCTCTTTCTTCTTCTCCTTTTTCTTCTTCTTCTTCTTCTTCTTCTTCTTCTTCTTCTTCTTCTTCTTCTTCTTCTTCTTCTTCTTCTTCTTCTTCTCTTCCTCCTTCTTCTCCTTCTTTCTCCTTCCCGGTCATTTTTTTACCAGATCTTCATTCACGAAGTCCACCCACCTCCTTCGTGGCCTTCCACGTCATCTTCTCCGTCCAATTCGAGATCAAGGGCTCTCTTTGTGGCATGATCTTCTTCTCGTCTGAGCACATTTCCGTACCGTCGGAGCCTACATTCTTCTGCACGTCTATGAATTAAACTTTTATTTTTAGATAAACGTTTCAACTGATACTGCTGAGAATATATCTGGTTTGGTGAAAAATGACATTATTGAAAGAAGTTTATTTCATGAAGCAGCAATTTCAGTATTTGCCATTCTTCTTCATTATTGGAAAAAGTGAGTTATCCTATAACTTTGTAGGAATCGTAAAATCTTTGGAAATATGTTAAGCCCCAATCTAAAAATTGATTGATAAAGGAGAGGGGTCAGAATAATTTAGGGGGTGGGGAAAATTCCTCGTGTAAAAATGAACGAGAGTTCCTCTAGTAGGGGCCCAAGAGTATGTCACATCAATCGTAATCGCCAGTCCCTGCAAGCCTTATTCGATCACATAAGCTTGGAAAAAACTCAAGCCCATAGAGATTCTGTACGTGAGCATTCACCCGACTAACAGAAATCATTTGGAATTTTCAATCGGTCAGGAAATCACCAGGAAATCAGAGTTTCTGAAGAACATAGCCTATAATAATCCACATTTCTTTTGATCCATATTCATTGTGCAGTTTCTAACCACCAATTGGCCTTTCCTTAAACCTCGAATCCTTTGAAATGAACAACTCTATTTAAAATCGTAAGAAGATCAAAAAAGATCATCTAGAATTCTGAATTTATAGTTTCATAATCATCTGTTCTATTCATCAACTTAAAGGTCATTGCCTTCCATTGTTATAAGACTTTGCTGTCTGGATTTCGAAATTCTAGGATATCATCTGAAATCTCTGAAATTCATTCTATATTACATATATATTCAGCTACTTCGTGTGTCTTATTTCATTCTATTGTATTACACTTTGCTGTCTGGGTTTGCAATTTCAGGAAATCGTCTGAAATTTTTCCAGCTACATTATCCGTTGATATATGTACTTAAATATATGTACATATTCTCTGTGAATGTACTGATCCCCTTTCCTTTCATTGCTGACCCCTTTTTTCCTATGTTACCACTTTTTGCTTCTACAGACCGAATTACCTGATTATAAGAAAATAAGGATTTGATTTTCTCTGAAAATATGAAAACTGTGAAAAGTTTCTTAAAAACTTTCTTATAGTTTAAGTTATCTTTAACTGCTTGGCAAACCCAGTACTGAGTTTCTTATAAATTGTTTCTTACAAAAATGTATATGTTGTATTGTGAAGTTAGCATATTTCTCAATTTTGTTACAACTTTATGTTTTTCAAGGTTGACAGTTTCTTGTCTGTAACCTTTTCAACTAGCAACACGCCCTCGTCTCTTATTACACGTCCCCCTCTTGATCAAGCCTCCTTTCAAACAAGAGCCCTTCAATCAGAGCTCTTTCGGTATTTTCCTATCTTATGAATACATATTGAAACCCTTTCTTTTTCTCTTATCTGTATCTTGTTTCATTTTCCAAAATTCTATCTGTTACCTTCTCCATTTCACTGTCTGGAATCTCGAGTTACTATATCAACACAATCTTCCAAATATCATTCCTATACATGTGTCTACGAGGCACAATGCCCCTTCTCCCTACTCAATGTCCCTACTCCTTCTCCCTGTTATATTGAGATCTACCGTTTTTCCTCGAAGAAACACCCCCTTCTAATGGAGTTGCCAATCAGATTAGTCTCTGACACCCTTTAATAGTGTACGTGCAAGCTCTTGTTGATTCGATGAATCAAGTGATACCTTTTGCTTGTTGCTACAAAACTTTCTTTTTGTGACGACGTTTATTCGTTTATCGTCAAATAGTTGCTCCTCTTTGAGACGGATACTTAAATAAGTACCGCGGGCCCTTAATCGGTATTTCACACCGTATATAAGACATGATAGTCGCTGCTTATCATGACAAGCCTTTGATATTTATTAGGGCAACGGCATTTCACCTTCTTCAATTTTTTTTCCCTGTGTCTGGGATTTTGAATTTCAGGATGTTTTTCAGATATCATTATTACGTATATAACAAGTCTATCCTTTTCTCTTTTCTTTTATATATCATATTTCGTATTTTCCTTTATATATTATCTTCATTCTTTCATTTCAAGTCTGAGAAATCACAGGGTGTGTCAAATTTGACCTTCTTTCCTAAAACGTTTTCAACTTGAACCAAACGTTTCAACTTGCACGTAGCTTCCAGAATCGAAAAGGGGTTGCGTTTGGTTTATCCAGTAGTGCTGTACGAGGAGTGTAGACTTACTACATGAGTCGTAGTTATCGCTATTGAATTGAATTGCTGGACGCTCAAACGACTGAAGTGAACAACAACAGCAACAATTCAATTCAATTCAATGTGAGCGAAAGTTAGGGACTTAGGAAGCAAGTCTACGAGAAGTGGGGTTATCTCATTGGGGGTACTCCTTAATGTAGGATGACAGGTGCGGATGGGTTTTCTTCAAAATTTCCTACAGCTGGGTCTAATTTCTTCCGAAGATACCTTAATGCACTTTTTTAATAAGCAACTGGACTTTTGGTCCAGCCCAGTTGCTAATAATACCTGATATTTCAGCCCTCGCAGAATGACTATTACCCCCTAAAAACTCTTATTTTGCAGCAAAAGGGCTTTTGAAGTATCTAATAAGAGGTTTCCGACCGCATTTTGAGTTTTTCTATGATTCTCTGCCTTTTGTCCAGGTTCCAGTCTTTAAATAGGACAAAAGCAGCTATTTTACTTATATATTTATATTTCTAAGTACCTCTTGTACGAAAAACGATCAATTGCGACAGCAGGAAAGCCTGTTGCCTGATCTCGCACATTTGACATTTACGTGCAGCCTGATTTAATTTGAAACCCTGGCAAACGAGCTGACAGTGTCAGGACGTGACCCGGACTTGGTTGCTGGAAAGTAGGTCGTTTCGTTTCCAAGCCACCTGTTTCTAATTTTTGGATTGATTATTCACCAGTTGATCTGCCCCCTAGACTGTACCCTTCTCCAAAACATGTTTAAGTGTGTCTTTTGGCGAGATTTTTACGCATAGATTCGTTTGTGTTTAACTCCAATAGTTTCTGAGATAGCAGTAGAACCCATATCTCAGCTTGTTCTTTCTTGTCAGGGTTGTTCTTATAAGAAAACCGTGTAAACTCATTCGAAAGCTGTCAGTAGTGACAACGTGTACTGTTTTCTCTTGAGTGGCCAGTGAGACCTCGGATAAATTTAACAATCAATCTAAAAATGTGTAATTTCTTGTAGATTTTGTTATCATCGCCTTCTACCACTTGCAAGATTACCGGGATGCCCGGAAAGTGCAAAATCTGACCGATCAACTCATATTGCAAGAAGAAAAGATGCAATTCGTAAAAATCACGTTCGACGTGTTAGCGTGCAGCCAGGTAGAATATTATTTATTTTGAAACTTATTTGTCTTTATATCTATCCAATCAATTTTACCTTTTTAGCGGATATAACTTGGAACATACTTTTTGAGTCTGACGCTCCTCAGAGTACAGACGTCAGAAACAGGACAAATATGAACCCAGATGCCGATCAAAATGCACCAGTCAGAAAGCTGGATTTCTGGAACTGAGGGGCCCACAATTGGACTTCCATTAATTCTATTGGTTTTCCCGCTGTATCCCGTGAGCTGATTGGTGTTCTTACACAATACCAAATCGGCTTCACTTCTTTGATTGGTTAATTTCGATAGGTATCTGTGTGGGGATTCCACCTTTGTCGCTTTAGTCTGTTCCCAAATTTTATACTCTAAGGGGTGTCAGCGAAAACTTATTAGCTATGACCGAATTTTCCACTATTTGTCGCCATCGTGAAGTTTTGTACAACTAAAGCGAAATTGATGTGTTTATCTTCTCTTCAGTTATATATTTGTTAATTTTCATAGTACCAAACCTAACTAAAGTTTAAACTTCAACCGTGATGAATAGGAGATTGCTTCATTTCTATTTATTTGCTATGTTTGTTTCAGATGAAGAATACTCCAAAATAATGTTCTCTCTGCAAAATGGCCTACGTATCGCTGTTGTTCCGTTAGAGGAAAGTGTCTCATCTCCAAATCAGAAACTGCCTAAACTTAATCCTTTTAAACTAGGGAAAATTGCAAGAACTTTTAATATTTAATATGAATTAGAATGCACTTATTTTCTATCCACATTCAGGGCCTCTTTTAAGGAATCAGAGCTGGGGGGCAAATTTTAAAAGGGACCTCAGTTTTACCGAAGGAAAAATTTTATTTTTCAGCAACTGCCAAAATAATGATGCAGGCGAGCGCGAGTCAAAAATTATGGTAGAAAAGAACATTTCCTTTTAACAAAATGTAAACTGAAAAAACGAAGAATTATTTCAACCAAAGAACTTTTTAACGAAGTCTCTTTCACAATATGAGTCAATTTTGGCAAATTCATTCTGCGGTCCTTCATTGTAAGGAAAGTTTGAACTGCTGGTCTTGGGTTGAACTTTGCTGTTGGCACTCCATTCCAGTGGATCATCAACCGAGAGTTAAGGGTTTTTCAGTTGTAGCCATTCGCAAGTCTGAAAATAGCATGTTGTATGTCGAGACACACTTTTCTACTGTCATACTGTGTGGACAAACAACCGAAAAGCTTGACAGCAACTTTGTAACTGGCTGCTTGCTACCTCTGAGCATATGAAAAAGGCGGACTCCATAATCTTTAGCAGCAATGACAGAGCTCGGTAGCATATCATCAAAATTTTCAAACACAGCATCCAAAAATTCTTGCTTGTTGCCAATATTACATGATGGCAGTAGTGGAATGGCTGCATCAATGAATTCTCTGGGGGATTTGGCAGATGTTAGTTCAACCATTGATTTGACAATGTTTGTTTGTTCTTCATCAAGCCTTGTCTACAATGCAAAAATTAAGATATTGATATGTTCCCTTTGTTAGGACACATGATAGGAGTACCACGAGGGGATGCATATATTAAACCTTACCTGAAGAAAGTTCTTTGCAGACTCTACAACCTCTTGCCGAATTGCATCCCTGTTTCTCCTAAATGTTGTTACAAATTCATGATTGATTGATCTTCTTTCACTTTGCATAGGCTCTTCCTCGTTTGTTTGTCTATCTTCCAAAGATTTTTCTTCCTTCCCCCCTAAAACATAATTCAAAAAATAAATTGACAGGCCTTTCATACCAGTAAAAATGATTATAATAAGAATAATTTAACACTCTGTGCAAATACCTGGGTAAGGCCGTGTTTCCAAAAGCTGAAGTTTCTGAAAAGCAATATCTCTGTATCTTAAGATATCTGCAATTATGATGTTAGGCTTCTGGGCTTCTTTCTCAATGTATCTGAAAATAGTGCAGATATCAGCCATGAAAGCAGTGAGCCAAGTTTGCAACCCATTAGATTTCCACACCTTCAAGAAGCCTTTAGCAGTGCTGACCTCCCTTTTGTCATATTCTCCAATGGGGGCAATGGTAATATTTGTCCAATGATCAATGCAACCATCTAAATTGTGTAGTGTAGCTTCACAGATTTGAATGAGGTGCTGGGCAAAGCGTATCTCATGGTGTGGAGGAAAGGATTTCATTGTGGGTTTGATGTTCTTTAGCTCTTTCAGACGCAGCCCAGATGTACGGTAGTATGTAGCAACACCAATCAAATTAGAATTCCATATTTTAAGTTCTGGAACGGATTTCATCACATCTTCCATAGCCAAATCAGATCGATGGCAGGCGCACCAGAAATTCAATGTTGGATGTTCTACATATTCCTCCATTCTTGCCCAAAGACCTGTTGATCTTCCAGTGTTAGCTGACTCTCCATCAGTTGTAACACCAATGAGTTTATCTGCTATTTCCTCTTTTGAAATTCCAAGGTCATTCAAAGATTTGACAAGGGCTCCAAAGAGACCTTTGGCACCACGCTCCTCTGCTTCACTTACAGATAGGAATCTAGTTTCTATTTGTAGTGGATCAGCCATAGAGTTGAGCCGGAAAAATATAAACTTCTTATCTTGTTGCTTTGTGTCCACAGAACCATCCATTTGTATGGAAAAACAAATACTTTCCTTTATCTCTCTAGCAAGGACATCTTTTTCTGATTTTGCTAATATATTTAGCATTTCTGCATAATGCATTGGGTCTCTGTAATGGAGCTCAGCAGAAGTTGGTTTGTAGGGTGAAAATTTCACTGCTTCTTCTTGACCATACATTTTCAGCTGTTGCTCAGCATGCAAGCCAGCTAAGGATCTTGATGGCCATGACCAAGCCGCAAGTGTCAAATTTTTACTGTCATTGTAAACATCCACTGCCATCCGGGTCAATGTTTGCAGTACAGTTGAGTCAGTGGATTTTAGAAGTTTAATCCACGGGTGCCTGTCATCTTTTAAATTCCAAAGAGTGGTAACTCTCTTTCTTTCAACAGCTGCTGCATGAGAGGTGCCATGAAGATGATCTATGACATCTTGCATCTTCTTTTGCCATCACAACGAACCCCTTGTGCCATATACACTCTGTTATTGCCAGAAAACTTTCTAGCTTCTTCTTCAAATTCAGCACACACAAGACATTTTACAAATGTCCTTTTGCGCGTATCCTTTGTTGCCAATGTTGATTTTTCGTTGAAAACAGTCAACACATTGCTACCAGCTTTACTGACAATCAAGTTAATGTCCAAGGGATAGCCCTTGTAAAATTCCTTGGTAGTTTTCAGAGTAGTCTCTTGTGGATGGTGCTCAAACTCCAATTTTCTACTCTCCTGGCAGCTTTCCTCAGTTTCAATTGGATTTTCTGCGGATGAAGATGGTTCTGTCGTTGTAGGCCCATCTCTGCTTTCTGTAGGCTCTTGCTGTGAAGTTTTATTTACAGTGAAGAAATTTTTAATTTTACGACATTTTGCTGCATCATTATTTAGTTTTCGTTGTTTCTCAAGCTTTCTCTTTTCAGCATAAGGCATCCTTGTAAATATTATCACTGATTATACTGATAATTGATTGATCTACTGATTACTGATAATATAACATGTAGAACAGTAGAACATGTGGTAAACCCGGAACCGTGACTTCACCTCTTTAGATTGTTTTGTTTGGTTGTCATAACAGTAGTCATTGTCATAGCAATCTAAGCTGGACTTAGCAAAGGGAGGCTTGTCGAAGGGAGGCTTGTTCGAAAACAAAAGCATTTTTTATCTGGGTTTCTTGATTCTTACTTGCTATTTCGGTTTCTTGCTTAGTGTAGAAAATAGAAACTGCTAAAATAAAAGCATCAAAGGGAAAAAAGGGACCTCCACTGGGGGGGCAAAACATCATAAAAAGCTTCAACTGGGGGGGCAGCCAGCACGACTGGGGGGGCATTTGCCCCCCCAGTTTGTATGTTAAAAGAGGCCCTGCTGGTGCCAATGCTATTTTACTTTCTCCAAAAAAAAACAGAAACTGCGTTTCTCGGCAATCAAAAGAGCACATCTATGAAAGAAGAGGCTCTACTTTTAAAAAATAGGAGCAAAATAAGAACAAGGATACTCAAAATTGAACAGGCAAAAGTTCCAATTTTGAAACACAAGAAAGGTCATTCTTGCCAGAGGCAGTTGCTATAAGACAAGATGGGATGAGATCTTCAGAGAGATGGAATAGGACCTTCAGAATTTATTTCACATGAGAAGAAACTTGACATCTGTTTGTACTGTTGTTTTTCTGAGGTTTGTAGATAAAGCTGCGAAACTCAGATTACGATAAAGAACTTTGGTTGTTTTGTAACTTTTTTGAATACAGTGTTTCAAGTTTTTTGTTTTCTAAACACCACTACTGCGGAGGAGCAATGAATATAGACAATAGACATCACGTGGTGTATTCTATTTTAAGCTGATTGTGTCTGGGATTCATTTCATTGCGAGAAGTTGTCGCAGAGAGAGGAGGGAATGGCGGAGACTTGCACTTGGTTTTAGAGAAAATTAGTCGATCTATGAATATGGAAAGCGTGTAGGTGAATAATAATACCATAATGATTCGATTCTAGTTTTAAATTCTTAATAGTATGGAATCACAAGCACATAATGGTTCGAATACGACTGCACTATTCGCCGACAAGAATTTGGGCCTAAGCAACAATTCGCAAAGACAAGAATCGGACAGAGTAAAAAGCAAAAAGCTGGTTAGTCCTGTTCTTCATCTAAATGCACCTGTTGAAAATATGAAGCTAGATGATCATGATGAGACAAGCTCGGGGTATAGTTCTCCAGAAAGCCATTGCTGGCCAGCAGAACCAGTCCAGTCGCGTAAGCCGCAAGCGTCACCTATGACACCAGTGTCAAACGGGCAGACAGCGAAAAATAATTTAATGGACACTGTTTTAGAGAATAAATCTTTAAATTCTTTATTAATCAAGCAAGAAAAGGACGAAACTATTCAGAAAACTGGCCCTTTAAAAACGAACTCTCCTAAATCAATGCAACAAAGAGTTTTACTTAGACAAGCAGAAATTGATCATACAGACACTGATTGTAACTTTAAATCTAATGAAAAACTTCCCAAAGAAGTAAGGACTGATGATGATATTATAAAGGAAAATTTAATTGATAAACAAGTACAAACGGAGCCTTACGAACACGACGCCGATCTTATTCAAAGTTTACAAAAATCTAATGGAGACTTGCGACAACGGCTGGAACTGAGAAATACTCGATTGGAAAACGTTGTTGAAGAGCTGGAAAATCAATTGCTATCGGGTAAGAAAGTTTAAGAATTATACTTCATATTTCATTTGAAAACTACACTATGTATTGCGTTGTTTTCTAGTGAATTTTATGCTTTTATTTATATTTGCTTTTGTTGTTTTCCTTTTGCGTAGTTAGGGTAGGGTACTACGTAAACACAGCATTGTTCTATAAAAATTCCTTTGCTTGGTTACTAACCATAGAAATGGTTACAAACCCACTAATTATCTTAATTAGTCACTGTTGGATGCCTTCTCTCAATGGATAAATCCTTAATTGAGGTATTAAATTTTTCAATCGGAAATATTAGGGGTTATTCATGTAATTACACAATGTGTGCTTTTCAATCAGTTCAGTATTGGATGCGTGACCTCTATTGACTATGATGACCTTCACCACAAAAATTGATACAAAAATCAGCAAAATTTT
Organism: Chrysaora quinquecirrha; assembly: GCA_014526335.1. NCBI lineage: Eukaryota > Metazoa > Cnidaria > Scyphozoa > Semaeostomeae > Pelagiidae > Chrysaora > Chrysaora quinquecirrha. The sequence continues at coordinate 2,195,106 of JACTAT010000022.1, forward strand.
GATCTCTAAGTGAAATTTCCTTAAATTAAAAGAAGCAAAGTTAACAAATAATTTTTTCAATGGAAGTTAAAGTACCCAGTTTGCAATTTCTTAGAGAAAAGTGGGGGTCTATTCCCCCTTTTGGCACCCCTTCCACCAACCAGCTCATGTACCATTTATCTCATTTGACAAGTGTCTCAGGAGCAAATGGAGTGCTAATCTGCCCCCCTCTCCACCAAAACACCAATGTTTAAAATTTTGTTTGGATTTAAAAGGCAAATTTACTGGGTAATGTTGCCCCCATGGAAAGTGATAAATTTTCAAATTTTCATGTTGTTTTGGTATCCTTGTTTCCATGGTGCTGTCCCCATTAATTTCATCACAAGAAGGTCATTAATGAGGTGCATACCTTTGATGAAATCCTTTTGGGTTTCCCGTGATCTCTAGTGGAGGCAAAGCTACTTAAGAGTGTAGGGGGTTACCCCCTCCCCTGAAATGTCAAATTGCAAAAATTTTGGAAAATTTTCTCTTTGTGGTAAAATTGTAGTCAACTATGGCCATTGTTACATAAAGTAATGGGAAAATAAGAAAAATTCAGGCAATTTCCAATTAACACTAAGAACCCCCCAAAATTCTGTCCCTCTCTATACACACCCCTGATCTTTAGAAAGTCCCAATCAATCTGAATCAGTTTTTTTCATATAAATCTAGCTTTTTGGCAAATCAAATGACCCCTTGAACACATTTTCATGAATTAATGGGTGAATAGAACTCACTGACATATGAATAGATTTGGAATTTGAATTCAAATGTCCAGAAAAGATAATATTAATTCAATATGGATTAAAGTTCATATGAAATTATTTAAGTTTATCTATTTACTCTTTGTTAATTTATTTACATTTTTATTCATCTGTCAAACGTTAGTAGATTTTTATCTATAAAAGGGTTGAATTTATAAGGGGCATACAAGGACTGAATAAGCCAGGAAGAGTTAGGTTGGAGTGGTTTGGAGAGATTTGATTTCCGACGAAGGGATGTTGTCCAAATCTTTTTCTTAAGTTTGTTTCAAGCTAGTGACATATGTTTCATGTGTTTCCTTTAAAATACATCCTATGACTTTTCCAAAGAAATTCCATTTAGTTAAGAAGAGAGCGTCTCTCTTTTTGATACTTCCAATGTCTGAGAAACCAGCAGAAACAATCTGATAATTCTTGAAATCTCAGAAAACTTAAGAAAAATCCAGTACTGGCCGAATAACTTTTTTGCAAACTGGTGCAAATGGGCAAAGGGTCGCCAATCAGCAACCATCTACACAGTCGTAGTTATCGCTTCTGAATTGAACTGCTAGACGCTTAATCTGCTAGACGCTTGTAGACTTATTACCTGAGTCCCAGTTATTGCTCAAGAAACTGAAGCTAACATGAGATCGCTAAAACCAGTCGTAGTTGCAGTAGAGTGTCTTGGTGACGAAGGAGCGGAAACTAATGACTCAGGTAGCTAATACGTCGAGGACGCTCGCCCAAACGAATTGTGCAGTTTGAGCAGTCTCACTTGAATGTTAGCCGCGGTTTTACGAGCGATTACTAGGACTCAGGTAATAAGTCTACCTACCAACCACCAGTGTTCCAATGTACCCTCCCCCCTCCCCTTAGTAATGAATCGCTTGACAACCGCTTAGGATTTAAAATGTATGTCCTGTTATTAAGTAGACGACACTCTGTATGTACAACAAGTCTCTAGAATGAAATGAAATGCAAGGATTTTAGCTTATTTTTTTAAAAGGCTAGTAATTTTTATGTTTTCTTTTTGTAGCGATGAAAGAAATAGCGCAATTAAGAAGCCATTTATTAGTTGTAAACAAGTTAAAAAAGCAATCTTTACCTTGTACAAAATGTGGTTATCATTCTGAGGTAAGTAAATGAAATATACTATAGAAAAATCAAATATTAAATTGCTTTCTTAATTTGATGATGTCTCGGTTCGTCCAGCAAAATTGCTATCAACATAAGGGTTCATTGTAAGGAATTGTTTTAGTCTTAGACGAAAACTCTTTCAGGACTTTCAGTAAACAGTAGTTTTCCTTTTTTCGGACTTTTTTGTCGTTTATCCGCTATTTTGGGAGATTTTGAATATATTTCCAGAAAAGGCCAGTTGTATGAAAAGGCCAGTAATGTGGAAGGTAAACCAGAGGTTGGACGGATGTATCTGATACAGTCTTTACCGCCTTTGCTGGAGAATTTTGGCTGTATGGCCTGGAGATTTCCTCGATGATTTCATTAAGCTCTTTAACTCAGTAGAAGCGTCGTTGGCTCCTTGATTATGCAGTCCAGGTTCGAATTCCAATTGCTGTGGTATGCCACTCGTGCAAAACAAATATGTATGGTACTGAATAAGACTCTACATAGCAGAAACGCAAAGTCAAATAGGAGGGGAACCATGGCTGTATGACTTAGAGAGTTACTCGACGATTTCATCGAACTCTTCAGCCCAGTGGAAGCATCGCTGGTTCCTTGATCATGCAGTCGAGGTTCGACTCCCATCTTTTTCAGAATCAATGGCTTAATTTGATACATCTTTCTATTATTTTCACAGAGTGAGATTAATCGTACAGAGACGACTCCTATTTCTCGACCAAGATCGGGGCATAATTTGAGAAAAGCAAGCAGTGTGGATTCTCTGATAGAAAAGTCCACCTCATCGTCAAATAATTCTGCTGTCAAAGTCATTCTTAAAGGGCAGGACCCTAACAAAATGAAATTGGTAAGTATTCAGTTATTACCAGTTAGTGTAAAAGCCATCAAGCCCCATTAAGGCCAGAGCATGTTCCAGTTTTTATCAATCCCCTTCTCTGTTATCTCTCTTATATTCCCCCGTAGAAGTCTTAAAAAGGTCCTCTGCAGGAACCAACGTATTTTGATGACGTTATCTGTTCTTTAGTACTTGGCTGGCGTTTTGTGATATCTTCGGAGTTTGTCTCTTGGCATATAGACTTATTACACGAGTCCCAGTTATCGCAGCTACCACCTTAAGTTGTTGTTGTGGTAAGAAGGCTGCTCAAATATGCATGGCAGTCAGTTGCTGTTATAGGGGGGGGGGGCTTAGTAGGGGGCGCTCAGAGTAGCGAACTGCTGTGGTATTTGGTCTTGTTTTCATGAGCGGAAACTGAGATTTTTGTTGTAAGTCTACTTTCGTACTGTTTATTGGTGCTTTCTTATTCAACCTGGAAAAGAGGCTGCCTGTACGTTGTGTCGTTATCCTTAAAAGCTGGAGATTCTGTCATCTAACTTTCGTTTCGTTTTAAAAGATTGTTATTCATCGTATTTTAAATGTTTTTGCGTAAACTCGGCTCTTCAAGACTTATCCAAATAAACAATCACATTTCATGGTGGTATTAGGATGTTTTTATATTCATATTTGGATAATTGAAAATTTATTCAAAGATTTAAATTCTAATCTTTATTCTCGACCGACAATGTTTTTGAGGACTATTCAAGGATCAGTTTTCTTCAATCCATAAATATTTGTTTGTTTTGAGAACTGTTGATGGATTCAGTCCAGTACTAAGTTGAAAGAAAATAGTCTACTACTAAGATGGTCAAAAGTTAAGAAACTTATCGCTATTGTGACACAGTTTCAGACATGTTTGGCGGTGTTTATAGACTTGCAAACATTAATAGTCTTGTTTATTTGCGAGATTATTGTTTTTGCTTTTATATGTTATTTATTGACCGTGTTTAGGTCTGTTTATTTGCACTTGAATGTTGCTTGTTGCTTGAAAAGTTGAACTTGAGTATTGCTTGAAATGTTGGCCTTGAATGTTGCTTATAAAGTTGAACATGTTTTTGTTGCTTATAAAGATGAACTTGAATATTGCTCGAAATGTTAGCCTTGAGTGTTGCTTACAAAGTTGTACTTGAATGTTGCTTAACGAGTTGCACTTGAATGTTGCCTGAAAAATATTGGTCTTGAATACTGCTTGAAATGTTGAACTTGAGTGTTGCTTGAAATGTTGCGCTTGGTTCTGCTTGAGATGTCGGCCTTGAATGTTGCTTGAAAGGTTGCATTTGAATGTTGCTTGAAATGTTGCACTTGAATGTTGCCTGAAGTGTTGCAATATTCAAATCGAGTTCCTCTATTCCTATTGTCCATCCCAACTTAGAATTTCAAATTTATCTAGAATGCTTAGCTATTAAATCAGTTAAATAATTCAACTGTAGATGCACTCTGAGACGATTTTTAAAAATACCTTATAATTCAATTATTATCGTCTTGTCTCTTATAGGCACTACTTGAAAGAAATAAGACGCTGAGGGATGAAATTGAAAATTTAAAATCAGTGAAACTTTCTTCTCGATCATCTTCAGCATCATCGCTAATATCACCAAAAGTAAGATCATAATTTTTTGTTTACATACTTTTTATTTGTGTTCATTTTGGACTATGATGACTCAAAATGGTAGACAAATATCCTTCCTTGAATAAGCGCTTCCTTGGGTGTCAGATTTAATATACTGAATTGCCAGTAGATCTATATTAAAATCAAGCGCTTTTTCAAGGAAGTATGCTAACCATGCAAATCGCGTTTTGTGCCATAAAACAACTTCAGTATTGTTCTCTTTGTTTCTGTTTTCAATTCCATTAATGTTCTTGTTTTTGTCCCTAGCTACCAACGTCAGCCTCGTCTTCAAGAAGCAGCGTAACGGAATATGATAAATACGACCTCGCTATGGATCAGATCATTACAAAAGAAACAGAGGTTCTTTCCAGACGAAAAACCAATCAACGACCAGTTCACGAACATGTACGATGGAAACAGGTACCAGTTTTCTTAAGCCTCTTTTCTGTTTAGGTCCCTTAATGGGGGCCAAATATCCCATATCAAACTTTCAAAAGATAGTACCTACCGCCTGTATGTTTTCTTAAAAATTCTATCCTTTATCCCAGAATTCCATCAAAATTATCCCATTTTCTCTTTACTTATTCTCGAATTATACCACACCAGGGATGTAGGGGTTGTCCAACTGAAGATTAAGAAATTTTTGAAATTCGGGAAACCGTACTGTATACCTTTATATTTGGGCGAAATCTTAGAGAAAATGGCAATTTTTAACCATGGAACTCAATAGTATCTAGGAGGATACAAATTATTGCGAATAATACAGTTTTTTAAGTTTCTGTAAGAGAGTGAGTGTAGGGTAATCGTAGATTAATGTGGAACTTTCTATAATCGTAGACTCTTCATTTAATTTCTATTTCTGTTTTATAAGAACCCTCGATCATCGAAAAAACCGACAAAAAACAATGCACTTCACTCACAATCAACGTCAAGAGCTTTCAGAACAATTGATGTCAAAACATGGGCAGCAACAACAACATAAAATTTACTATCCCATGATGCTTTGCTAAAATTTTGTTGAATCGAAATGAAGGTAAATTGAATTTAGGTATTTCTATGTGTAGTTTAAATGTAGATATATTTATTATAAGGGAATTAATCTGCCTGTTCGCACAAGATAATTGTAGAGGTATGGTATGTTTCGGGAATATATTTGGCATGAAATGGCGAGCGCTAGGATGGATTTTTCCATTATTGGCATACCACAATGGATGGGATTCGAGTCTGGACTACATAACCAGAGGGCCAATGGCGTTTCCACTGAGCTATAGAGCTCAATGAAAACACCGGGTAACTCTCCAAGTCATACAGCCCAAGGCTCTTCTTCAAAACAAAAATATATTATAACGGTAGGGGAGTCTTGAGCAGTATGACTTGGAGAGTTACTCAGCGACTTCATTCAGCTCTATAGCTTAATGGAAACGTCATTGGCACCGGGTCGTGCAATTAATTTCAGGTTCGAGTTCGATTGTTGTATGCCACTCGTGGAAAAAATTATCCTTCTAGTTTTCGCCATTCATGACTTATATATATATATATATAAATATGTATGGTACTGAAGAAGGTATTTATGAGGGATATAGAGACAAAATCTTCAGCCAAATTTTAGACGGATAATATTTTTATTCAAATTTGACGCACCCAGTAGGCCAAATCTTAGTGCAGGGCTAGAATTTTTAAAATACTTTTTAATAAGAAATAAGTTTAGAAAAGAGAGGATGGATAAACTTATACGCCCTTGGGCTTTAATCTGAACTTCGTAGAATAGCAGGTAATGGATTGGTTGATAGCGCTGTCGGCGTTAAACGCAGACGCCCTACTGAGGCATTAAATGAACTCCTCTCACAATAAAGGGTCGTATCTTTTAAGCTAAACCTGATACCACGACTGATCTAAAAGAAAGACTGATAAAATCTACAGCTCAGTAAGTCCCTTTTTAGATCATTGGAATACACAATTGTTAGTTTTTAATCTATAATCCATGTGGCAGGAAATTTGGTTTAGTCCCCACCCCCGCTTCTTGGACCATTTTTTGACAATTTGAAAGAATCTGACTCTTAGTAAGTTTTTCATTTTGAATAATGAACAATGCACCTTTTCAACTAAGAGCCTCGTTTTCATAACCCCAGGTTCAAATTTAGTACCTTCATTTTAGTGTTGAGGGAAACTTTTACGCCTCTAGTCCATACGATGTTCATTTTGGGAACATTGCTTGATCAGCAAATTTCAAATGTTTGACAAACAATGTTTGATCGTTTGGCCAGAGCCTCAAAAAACATGGAAAAAGAACATAAATAAAGGTGGATTCAGGTTCTGAAAGGTGGTCCACGAAATGCTGAAATTGATCAGACCAGAAGTTGACCAGAAGAAACATCGGTCAAACCGGTCAATCAATCAAACAGTTTATTGAAGATTTGTGGAAACACCCGCGTATAAGAACCTAGTAGTTGGCCAAAAGACTACCATCTTTAAAACCTACCGATTGTATCCGAAGCTGAGTATATGTTAATTGGCTTTATATTGCTAAACCAAAGTTGACTTGAGAAATTATAGTTTCTTGTACGCTGGTGTTAGAAATTTTTCCTTATTTTTATTTTCACTTTTATTTTTGTTTTGCACCTTTCTGTACTGTATGCCAGACGAAAATTATTCTCTTAAAATTCATTTATAGAATGTGAATTGTCACAAATCAAGAAAGGAATCATTGAATATTTCTGCATTTTCAGTCTTCCAAGTCTCTTAGTGAATATTCAGCGAAATTTTCAGCGACAAATTCCTTTTACTAACGGAGCTAAATTGATGAAAATGTGCAGCTTTTAGCGGCGCAAAATCGCCCGAAAATAACAAAATTTACCTACAACTCTCAGAGTTTAGTCTCTTCAAATAGAAGGAAGGCTGGGCTCCCTAGTCCTGTCCTTTCCCTGCCCTTAGTGCAAGTTATCGCTCATGAAATCGAGACTAACACCAAACTGAGATCCCTCCAACTAGATTGTTCGTTTGGAGCGAGCGTCCACCAGTAGTGATAACTTACTCAGTAATTATAACTAAAGCTCGGGAAATAAGTCTACTCTCATAGTACGAGTTTGTGTTGTATGAGCTGATGTTTAGGGCATCTGGGAGCGAATCTACGACTGTTGTAGCGAGTCTATTCTTGTGCCACCTTCTTTTAAGTGTTGAATTACGCCACTGAGGGGCCACAGATTTTTGAGAACGCTATCAGAGGATAGTTAATAGAAACAGAAGACAGAAAAAGTAAGCTGGGCAATATATCTTTTATCCTTAAAAATGAAATATCATTTGTTACTTATACTTAAAAATAATATGTGATACACATCTTTATAGTATATGATGATTATTACAAAATTTTCTCAGTTTATTGATAATGAATTTATATTAATAAAGTTTTTCCATGTTTAAAAAAATATCTATAAAATACAAGACTAATATTAAAAAATCTTGGCACCAAGAATCTTATATTGTTCGTAAGACATAAAGAACTAGAAAGATGTTAAGGAATCGATAAAGCATTTCTTTAATGTGAAAATTATTCAACTTCGTTTCTAGGCCAAAAAGACACCCCCTCGAAAAAACACTGTGAGGTCCGTATTCGACCCCAGAATGTTAGGGTGGAAAATCCACTCAGCTGCCTTTCAACTTGCAGCCTTCTGAACTTTCGCTAGAGTTCGGGGAGGTTGTGGGATGCAATGGGTAGCTAACCTCTCCTGACTCTAGCGAAAGTTCAGAAGGCTGAGTGGTATCTTGTCTTTCCAAGGCTAAACTGGTACTAATGTTCACCTGCATTGAGGGTGTCGAGGTAAAAAGCTCGCCCGCATCAAGTTAAAGAACTAGTCTACTTGTATAGCCACATCAGAGCTTAGCAGTGAGACCATTATCCCGATTTGTTGAGGAAAAAATAAATAAACATTTTCTAGAATTTCGAAAGGATACAACAATATTCCAGGGGCATAGTCGGACGAATGTTGGAATAAAACCTTTGTAGAGAGCCATAAAACCTTCGGTCTTTGCCGTCTAAAAACAATAAAAAATAATTTAGTGCATAACCAACCATATGTTTATTTATTTAGACAGTTAATAGCAGTTAATACTGTGTTGAAGCGAATTTAACGTTCCATGACCACGGCCCACCTTTGCAAAGTAGTTTCTTAAAGCAGGGGCGTAGCTACTGGTGGGGTGTCACACCCCCAATATTTCCAAAATATTGAAAAAATTCGGGCAAATTTTCAAAAACATCTTTTTAAATTATGGAATTAAATGTAAATACTCATTTGATCTGAGATTTTGAATGCAGTTTCAACAAGTTAGACTCACTTTTAAGATACAAAATGTTGTTAAAACTCTAAAAAAATTAATTATTCACTCATAGTTATCACCCGGGGTAATTTCTGTGCAGTACAGTGGAGGCTGTGCAGTACAGTGGAGGTTGTTCAGTACAGTGGAGGGATAACATTGAGTACAGTGGAGGCTGTTCAGTACAGCGGAGGGATAACATTGAGTACAGTGGAGGTTGTGCAGTACAGTGGAGGGATAACATGATGCATGTTGGGGGATAACATCACTACAGTGGAGGCTGTTCAGTACTGTGGAGGGATAACATCAGTACAGTGGAGGGATAACATGGTGCGTGTGGGGGGGTAACATTGAGTACAGTGGAGGTTGTGCAGTACAGTGGAGGGATAACATGATGCATGTTGGGGGATAACATCACTACAGTGGAGGCTGTTCAGTACTGTGGAGGGATAACATCTGTACAGTGGAGGCTGTTCAATACTGTGGAGGGATAACATCAGTACAGTGGAGGGATAACATGATGCAAGTGGGCGGATAACATCACTACAGTGGAGGCTGTTCAGTACTGTGGAGGGATAAGATCAGTACAGTGGAGGGATAACATGGTGCGTGTGGGGGGATAACATTGAGTACAGTGGAGGCTGTTCAGTACAGCGGAGGGATAACATCTGTACAGTGGAGGCTGTTCAATACTGTGGAGGGATAACATCAGTACAGTGGAGGGATAACATGATGCAAGTGGGCGGATAACATCAGTACAGTGGAGGCTGTTCAGTACTGTGGAGGTATAACATCAGTACAGTGTGGTCATTCATAACGCAACGTCGTTAAAAACACTAGAGAATCCTCTTCAGATGACGTAGCATCTTCAAACGAAGTCTCCTTTGCAAACTCGCTAAGAATTAATTCATCAACCACATCGGAAATAATATTTTCTGTCCGATCTTCATAATATTCATTTTCAGAATGCAAATCGATATCGCCGATACCCGAAATGTTGAAAGGAATTAAACAACGTCTTGCTTCTCAATCCTTACGATCTTTTTTTGGAAAGATCTTCATCAAGATCTCCATCATCTTTCAACTTCTCCAAAACTAGGCAAGCTTCCAAACTTTCTAAATAACAATCAAAGTAGCTTTTTGGGCTACTGCTTTTTGAGGGATCTTCAAGCAAAAAGGATTTATATTCTTCGTCTATTTATGTTTATCTTGGCATAACTTCAGACAAGTAGGAAAAAAGGCCTCGTTCATTTCTCAGTCAATAAAACAACACAACGAAATAGCTTGTGGAAAGCAGCACGATGGCGCTATAACCTCCACTGTGTTGAACAGCCTCCACTGTACTGATGCTATCCCTCCGCTGTACTGAACAGCCTCCACTGTACTCAATGTTATCCCCCCACACGCATCATGTTATCCCTCTACTGTACTGATGTTATCCCTCCACCGTACTAAACAGCCTCCACTGTACTGATGTTATCCCTCCGCTGTACTGAACAGCCTCCACTGTACTCAATGTTATCCCCCCACACGCATCATGTTATCCCTCCACTGTACTGATGTTATCCCTCCACTGTACTGCACAGCCTCCACTGTACTCAATGTTATCCCGCCACTGTACTGAACAACCTCCACTGTACTGCACAGCCTCCACTGTACTGCACAGACATTACCCCGGGTGGTTATGTTTTCATCGGATTTCTCATGTATTGAACTTTAAGGACCTTTATGGGAAGCGAGAAAATTCGGGCAAATTTATTGACACCCCCCAATATTTCAAGTATAAATACGCCCCTGTCTTAAAGGATTAAGTTGGTTTGTTGATGCTTTTGGCCCTTTGGAGGTTGTTAAGCTCAGAAAAAGTGGGTCAAATATACAACATTGTGAGATTGTAGTTCTGGCTAAATGATGCGGTAAAAGCCTGGCTAAACTATAGGAGACATGCCGCGCGCAAAATTTGTAGCAAGAGACACGCAAAAGTTTCTGGGAGACTCCGCGACATTGAGTTTCCGAGGTGGCTAAACTTTGTAGTTTCCGAGGTGGCTAAACTGGGAGATATCGAGGGGACATCAATTTCGCGCGCGACAAGTCTCCTAGTTTAGCCAAGCCTTAAGCCCAGCAGTTTATGATTGCCAGCAGCTGCGGCTCCCAATGTGTCGGGGCTTTTCAAAAATACTTTCCCAGAGCTAATCTTCCTTAAATTTTGGTGATCTGAGAACCTGCTTTATCGAGAATAGTAGTTTCTTCTTAACATATAGGTCAATAGATAAATTATTACCTGGAAAAAGCAATCTAAAGAGCTTTTGTAAATTATTTGGTTCGATTTCATTTTGTCATTTTTCACGTTTCTTTGGTTCATCATGCGAGTCTGAAAAGGAAATTTATTTCGGGTTTATTAATCTGCATTAGTCTAAATCTGCATCTTGGTCCAGTTGTTTCGAGTTATTTCTACCTTGCTTCTGATTGGTTAATTTCTATCCTTATTTGGGCTTATACTTTTGTAGTCAAAGGCTTCTGTCATTTTCTGGTTTAAAACACCTACGAGTAGGAGATATTTAAAACTGGTTCAGAACTGGCTCTAAACAGAGCCAGAAAAGGTTCGGATCCACGAGAGATTCCGTTTAAACGAAAGACGTTTTCGAGCTAAAACTGGCTCTGAGTCAGACAAGCACCGATCCAGTTACATTCGTGTAAATGGGGTCTTGAATTACGTTCACGCAGGAACGGGTCCAAATGGATCCGCTTTTCTAGCGTACCCAAAAGATACGATTCCGTTCCCCAAAAGTAACAGATTCACGCGTACCCGTGTAAACAAATTGCCTATCGTGATATTTTGAGGAAGCTCCCGTGAAAATGGGGGAGTTAACAAACTTTGAATAAATTGGCTATAACGTTAATTTAAGCAACTTTGAAATTTCTTTAGATATACAAAGACTATTTAGATTCACCTTGACAACATCAATCGGATTTGAAGCAACTGCACCAGCGAAACCAGCTACAGCACTCGCACTGAAAAGAAATTATCATATTTGTAAAATAATCACGTCGAAATAAATATGAAGAATGCAATGCATTTACTTGAAGGAAACACTGAGAAACACTTTTAAACATTTAGAAACACGAAAAGAAACATGAAGACACATTTTGAAGCGTGAAGAAACATGAAAACATTTTGAAACATTAAGAAATATTTCAAAACATTTAGAGACATTACAAAACATTCAGAAATGTGATAAAACATTAAAACATCTGGATACATTTCAAAACATTTTGAAATAAAACGAAACATGAAGAAACATATAGAAACATTTAAAACATTCAGAAATATCAAAACTGTTTAAAACATTTTGAAACATTTCAAAACATTTTCAAACATTTAGAAACATGAAGGAACATTTCAAAACATTAAGAAACATTTCAAAACAACAGGAAACATATGCAAACATTTAAAACAAGAAAACATCAAAACAGTCTCAAACATTTTGAAATATTTCAAAACATTTGCAAACATTTGAAACATGAAGGAACATTTCAAAACATTTGCAAACATTAAGAAACATTTTGAAACATTTATAAACATTAAAAACATTTTAAGAAACCCAAGGGACAGATCTTGAAAGAAAACAGCATCAGCTTCATAGAAATGATGGCTGCAAAAGAAGGAAAGTGTACTGCAAGTGAATAAAACAGATGATGAAATTGAAATTCAAACCAGAAATGTGTGTATGCATTATCGCCAAGGAATCCACTGGTGATTATCGTTCTTTTACATGAATCATAAACTGGCAATTCCACACCAGCGATGACTGCTGCTCTTTGGGCTGTTGGACCAACTCCCTTCAAGGTAAACATTCAGTTCATAAGATGCATTTTTTATTGACCAAACATCAGCAAGGTAACTTAATGCTTTATTGTTACAGATTCACCATTATTATACCCTAACGTGACTATTACAGCAGGATCAATGTTGATCAATTCAGATTGATCTTGGAAGACATGCTGATGAAATTTTGACAGGGTCCAATGGGTCATTTGCTTTCCGTAGATAGACATTTTGCTGTCAGTGGGGTTAAACAGGCATAACCCTCAAACAGAAAGAACGTTTTTGCTTTTGCACTCTCCTCCCAATGAAATTCCAGGGTCGAGTTCTTTCCTCTATTCCTAAGCAGCTGAAGCATATACTAGGCATGACTGATAGGCAGGTCAGATGCTGAGAAGCCCTAAGCTATTATTTATGGCTTTGGGCTATGATTACTTTGTATCTTGCAAAGCTGGGGATTAATGTGATTAATCTGTCGATAAAGTAAGCAAAGTTTTCAAACCCTGTAAAGTCCTTTCAATCCTTCTAATTTGTATATATCAATAAACATCGCCAACATTGAATTCTTCATATTAACAGTTCCTTCAGTTTGTGCTTGCAATCTAACTTTTAAAACATCTGTTGGATTACACAATGCTGATGATATTGCTCCAGCTGTAATCCCAGCTACCATATTATAATATATTGTTTCATCTTCTGGGTTTTTTACTAGAGTTCTCTTTATTGCATGGTAAAGTCCGATTTTAATTGTTCCATAAGTTGCTTGTCGTAGAAGAGCTGGACTGATGCCATTGAAAAGACTTCTTATGCCCTCTTCTTTTGATATTCTAATCATTGCATGAACCATTCCCCTGTATTTTAATTCTGATAATGATTTTTGTATTACTTGTCCTTGAATTTGTAGTCTTGTTTTTGTTGTGTCAATTGGAAATGTAGCTAGAATGCAATCAGCATAATAAATAAGCAAGCAGAAAATTATGGCATATTAGAAAAATGGAACCCCCTAGAGTGCCATCAAAGGTCCCTGGTCCCATATCCATGGTTCCCACCACCAGGTCCTAGGTCTAAGGTCCAAGTCCAACCAAGAGGTCCAGGGTCCCATTTTGGATCCTAGATCCCGCATTTCCGGAATGCCTTTACAGTGATGAAATTTAGCAATTTATCCAGGCTGAAAATTTTTTAAATTGCACGAAATGGCAAATGTTTTAGTGCACACAGAAAATGGGCCTAGCCCGCAGCTGCAAACTTTGTCACATAATTTGCAGGTTTAAATAAATAATAAATAGTATTCAAGGCCCTAAACTAGTACTTCAGTTGTTGAATTACCTATCTCAGCAGTCATCGAAGCTAAACCACCATAAAGAAATGGTTTCCAATCCATTTTTGCAAGCTTTGTCAAAGCTGTGGATGCTTCCCGCCTGCCAAATCATCAAATTTCAAAATCACCTGACTTCTTGTAAACGAGGTTGGCCTCTTTTTTATTTTCATCCAATTTTTCTTTGTTTTTGTTTGGGTGGAAAACAACAAACTCTTGTGGGAATGCAAATTCTTTCTGTTTTATTCTTCTGAGAGCAAATTTTCAAGGAATTTTCACTCTTTTATTATTTAGATAAAAGACGACAATCCCAAGTCTGTTATAAACGCGACAAATTCATGTCCAAGTACCGTGCGATATTGTGATCTTCGTTGATTGGCTGCTTTGAAAATAATTGACCAATCAGAGCGTCGTATTTTTGCCGTTACGAAGTATAAAAATCAAAAGAACAACACGCTTGCTTCTTGAAGTTGACTCTGAATTGAAGAACACTTTATCAAAGGCTATAAAACTTCTGAAAAATGGTTGGAAATACACGAGCTAGCACTAGAAAAGTAGCTTTTGGAAGAGCAGTGAATGTTTTGAAACCTGTAAGTTAATTTTGAAATCTTTTTGTCTTCAAATATAATATTTTAACAGCTATTCACGGCTCGTGTCGAGAAATTAATTAGGCCCACGAACAAAACGTTTTCAAATTCAAATCAACGAGCAAACCTTTGAACGAATCATATCGTAGGATTATAATCAGTTTTAGTGATTTATATCTTATTTTTTGAAGGTAAAGAAAGATAAATCGAGTACTTTGGCAGTTATGAAGAATGCCGATGAAAATATGCAAACGAAAAAGATTGGAGCAAAAGTCAAAAGGGTTTCACAAAATTCTCCGAAAGAAGCACCCCAGAAAAAGCGATCAGCTTTCGGGGATATCACAAACGTATGCCTTATTTATTTCTGAATGTTTCTTACACATCCTCCTTTAATTTTTATTAATTTCAGGTTAGATCATGCCGTACAAGTACAAGCTAGCTATATTTTGGCGTAATTTATATCTTGATCTCGTAATTTCTTACACTTGTTATGCATGCGTATGTTGTTTTTCATTTTCATATGCAAACAGACTTTGTTCATAGCATCCCTTTTTTCAGGCTGCAGATAAAAAAGATTCCCTTGGCTGGAAAGAAACTCAGCAAGACCACTAAATCATCCACTGCTTTGTCCAGCAAAATATCTACCAAACAAGATGCTGAAAATACACTGAAAGAAACTACAAGCTCAGATAAATTGAAAATAAAATCACATGAAATCTCAAGCTCACAAGAGACGAGCTCACAAGAACTGCAAAGTTCACAAAACAAAAAGGAAGCAAGCATAACCAGTTTTGAAAATGATTCATTAGAGAGCAATCTATCGGAGGATGATTTGTTCAAACTTAGCTCTGATTGTCTGACGTCTTCTCAAGAGATTATCTTGAATATAAATTCTACTGCAGACACAGTTCTATTGTACGTCGTATGAAATCAGTTATATTTTCTGTGCTGAGGGGCAGGGGTGCTCCTTGAAAAGTGTCCAAGATTTCTATTCAGACGAAAGTGTTCTGACAAGATTCCTACAAAAATAATAGAGATTCCAGCCCAGGATGTATGAGATTCCATAGAGTGAAATGCCCCTCCCCACAGAGCATTGCACTCTTTGAAGGGTATCCAAGATTTTCACTTCCGAGAAAGCTATAGGATTTACAATAAGGGTGAATGATATTTCAAATGAGTGATTTGCCCCTTGTTCTTGAAATTCATTGACCATGGTGCAATTGCATGCTTGCATAAATGAGAACATGGTACATTCCCAAAAGAGCATGAACATGCTACTCCTGGGAAGACAAGCAAAAATTGCATAGTTCTGCACCAATATGCTTGAAAAGTTTTTCAATTCTCTTTTATTTAATGAATGTTCTCATTTTTCAGATCTGACTGCAGCCAGAAGAATGATAGCCAAGATATTGAGGTATGATGCCATCTTTCTTTAATCCCAGTCCTCGAAATTGCGTTAAACATCGGGAACATTTTCGGGCATACTTGAAGCTTTTTTCATCTGACACTCCTCAGAGTATGAAAGTCAATAACAGACCACAACAATGAACTAAGACGGAATTTAAACCCAGATGCGCCTCGAAATGCACTAATCAGAAAGAAAAGCTAAGATGGCATTGTGTTTCAACACCAATCAGCTTTAGGCGGGGAGAACAATGAAAGTCTGGATTTTGTTGCAGCTGCACTGTGCACGTGATGTGAAATTTAAACTATGTTGATTCTATGCTACTGACTGAAACAATGTAAAAAGTTTTTGAGTTGTACAAAACTTCAGAATTGCAATAAACAGCAGAATTGAACTAATTTGTTGCAATTCTAAGAAAAATGTCCTAAAAATGCGAAAAAGGGCACTAGAACTAAATCTCTCTAGTTATTTCTCAGTGGAAATTTTCAAAATAAACAAAAAAAAGTACATCATCGATTATTTCAGTTTGTTCTAATGTTTTGCCTTTGAGGGGTGACTATTATTTCCAGAGATATTTTTGCTCTTTGTTTGACTGTTTGTTTTTTTTAAGGCTACAATAAAAATGCAATAACAATTAAATTTGCTATTACTTTTATAGGCTTCACCAAATTTCACCATACCTGAAGTTGAGAAAAATTTACCAGAAGGAGTCAGAGATGTCGATAAAGATAATGATCCATTGAATTTCTGTGAATATGCTGAATCAATATTCAAAAACTTGAAATCTCGTGAGGTAAGGTTTCGGTATCTCCTTTAAAATATTAATGTGGGTAAAGGTAGTGGTGGTATGCCTCTGAAAAAACCCATGGATCTACTACGATATTGGCCAAATGTTCTCCAATTTCCCATCTATAGAGAAATGTTTCTTGCAAAGGTTGTCTAGGTAGAGAGGCATTCCTAACCAAAAAAGCTTACTGGAAGCACGAGGGCAGCAGGGATGGCTCCTCCCTTGACTTTGTAAAATTACCAAGCTCTTTTCTATATTGCAGTTTCTATTGTATTTTAGCGTTTATTTCCTGTGCGAAAATATTTGGATGGAAGAAAGGATGTAACCCCCGGAATGCGAGCAATTCTGATTGACTGGCTTGTTGAAGTGCAAGAGAATTTCGAACTGTTTCATGAAACTTTGTATCTTGGTGTGAGAATCATTGATTTGTATTTGCAAAAGAAAGAATGTAAGAGAGAGAAATTACAACTTATTGGAGCAAGCGCAATGCTCATTGCTTCGAAAATAGAGGTACGTATCCTTAGATTCCAAAATTACGAAATCTTCTCCTATCGCTCACTCATAATTCAATGACTTTTCATGCTATGTCCTTTAGTCTTCGAGTTTTCTAAATTCTAAACTTCAAAATTGCGAGAGAAATAGCTGAAAATCTTTGGACTTAACTACTAGTTTTTCGCCCGACACGCCTCAAAGTATAAACGTCAGAAACAGCCCCAAATAATTAGCTAATGTGGAATTTTTACCCAGATGCGGATCGAAATGCAGCAATCAGATAGTTGAGCCGAATTCGAATTGCGTTTTAAACACCAATCAGCTTGCGGGGTACAGTTGAAGGGAACATAATTAATTGGAGAATCTAATTGAGAAAACAAACTCTATCTGTGAACGAAAAACCAGCCTTTTGGTTTTGATGTGGACAGATTCCAAATCTCCTAAGTAAAACAAAGATCTTGCTTTGCCATTTATTGTCAGCAATCTTCATTTCTGCACAATCTGGGTTGTCAAGTAAGCGCAGAGCTGTTTGGACCCGCGGGGTAGTTGCTCTCTTTGCCGAGAGTTATGTTGACGGTTGACGGATATTAGAAGGAACGTGATCATTTATCCTATCCCCTAAGCTCTGGGAACTAGTTTCCTTACTTTCTTCGCTAATTTGAATTTTATTTGAAGTTTGTTTTCTCTTTCAGGAAAGATACACGCCTCCACTTGATGACTTTGTATATGTTTGTGATGATGCATACCAAAGCAGTCAATTTATCAAGATGGAAATCGATATTTTAGCAACACTTGACTTTGAACTTGGCCTTCCCATTTCATACAGATTTTTACGCAGATACTGCGGGTGAGTTTGTACTTTTTTTATATTTGAGGCAGTTTTTGTCTAATGCTGTTACCTGTTACCTATCTCTTTGTGCCTCGTGACACAAAAGGCCTGAACAGAATGCCTCCAGTTTTCTCCGTGGGCTGCAGCACCCCTTGCCTCATCCCATGTATGCCATCCCGCACTGTTCCTCTCTTTCTCGACTGTTCTTCGCCAGGTGGTCTTACCCTTCCTCTCCTCCTTCTCCCTTTGGGTGTCCATGATTGTTCGATCAAAGATTTGAAAAGTTATTAAGGATTTGACCGTGAAAAATGACTGAGGATGCCAAATTTCACCCCGAGCGATTTTTCACGGTCAAATACTTTATAAATGTTCAAAAGTCGTCAGCCACGTTGCTTACGAAGTCGATGCAAGCAACCACAAACCGGTAAAACAAGAGTTGTCGCGGAGAGTCCTCCAGGGCGCCGCTTGTATCCGGTAACGTTCCATAACGATGGTGATAGATAAAGTAGATATGATACCGGGAGAGAATAGCGACCCAAATCAGGGAAACTTTGAGAGTTTGTGTGGCCCGTTCTTGCAGGCTGAAAGAAGGTGAAACCACATTGGAGGAATAATTGAGAGCGAGAATGGTCTTTGGAAAAGAATACTTCACCCTAGCCTTAAAAAATATTTGAAGGCTAGGATGAAGGCATACTTTTTGTTTACCCGGATTTCATTGTTTATTTCCCTCCCGCGAGTATCTGAAGGTCTCTTTCATTCATTCCTACAGGTTGCTGGGACTCCAATGGAAACTCTTACACTGGCGCGCTATATATTGGAATCATCATTACTCGAATACGAATTTGTGGATTGTAGCCAGTCTCATATTGCTGCAGCAGCTCTTAACCTCGCTTTCAAGATGAAGAAAGTCGGCGTGTGGGACAAAACACTTGAGTACCATACAGGATACTCTGAAGATGGACTAAAAGAACTCGTCGTAAGACTAAATAAAATGATTAGCGCTCCAGCAAAGAAAAATCTAAATACAATTCGTCAGAAATACTCGCATCCTGTATTTTCAGAAGTTGCTAAAATACCAACTATTAAAATTGAACAATAGACATTTTATTTGGACATTTTAGTTGATTTTTAAATTTTCATTCATATACGACTTGTCTTGCAAATTAAGAATTATGCTTTCTTAGATCAATTTTTACTTCTTTGTACTTTTAGATATTAACAACAATTTTTAAGACGCTAAGATTGAGATTTGCTGAATTACTCGTTGAAACTCGTCCAATAATATACTATCCTTACTCTTAGCCTTATGAACATCCGAAAACATACAGCCATGTTTATGAAAACCTTAGTCCCGAGAAAAATGACCTTTAGCGATAAGAAAACTTTTATCAGTAGAAAGTATGCTAACTTCATTTAATTGTATATATTTTTAAAATGTTCGTTATTAGAATATGAAATATTGCTTGAATATATATATCTATATTTCCTGCACATTTACTTCTCAACCTGCGAGCGAATCTTAGCGAAATTTATAATAGCTAATGGTTTAAGTTCATTTTCAGCTATCATAATTGCCTACATAGCATGGAGATGACATTAGAATGGGTTATCATCCACATAGGAAGCTATTTTTCATGATTTGGAAATCCTCGTTCCTGGCCAGTTTTTGGCAATTTTGGCTTAGCCTTGCATTTTTGGGGTTTTTATTTTGTCGATTTTATGGGCTAAATACCTTCAGAAAGGCGGGAAAAGGCATTGGAATGGATATTCCGACTCTTAGGAGGCTACTTTCGAAGATTTGAGTCAATTTGGAAAGCCTTGATTTTGCCCGATTTTTGGCCATTTTTCCATAGTATAGCCTTACCTTTTTAACCAAAAAAGGCCGATTTTCAGGGTTTTTATTTTGTCCATTTTATGGGCTAAATACCTTCAGAAAGGCGAGGAAAAGGCATTGGAATGGATATTCCGACTCTTAGGAGGCTATTTTCGAAGATTTGGGTCAATATGGAAAGCCTTGATTTTGCCCGATTTTTGGCCATTTTTTCATAGCATAGCCTTACCTTTTTGCCCAAAAAAGGCCGATTTTCAGGGTTTTTATTTTGTCCATTTTATGGGCTAAATACCTTCAGAAAGGCGGGGAAAAGGCATTGGAATGAGTAATCCTACTCTTAGGAGGCTATTTTTGAAGATTTGGGTCGATTTGGAAACCCTTGAATTTGCCCGATTTTTGGCCATTTTTCCATAGTATAGCCTTACCATTTTGCCCAAAAAAGGCCGATTTTCAGGGTTTTTATTTTGTCGATTTTCTGGGCTAAATACCTTCAGAAAGGCGGGAAAAGGCATTGGAATGGATATTCCGACTCTTAGGAGGCTACTTTCGAAGATTTGGGTCAACTTGGAAAGCCTTGACTTTTCCCGATTTTTGGCCATTTTTCCATAGTATAGCCTTACCTTTTTGCCCAAAAAAGGCCGATTTTCAGGGTTTTTATTTTGTCGATTTTATGGGCTAAATACCTTCAGAAAGGCGGGAAAAGGCATTGGAATGGATATTCCGACTCTTAGGAGGCTACTTTCGAAGATTTGGGTCAATTTGGAAAGCCTTAATTTTGCCCGATTTTTGGCCATTTTTCCATAGTATAGCCTTACCTTTTTGCCCAAAAAAGGCCGATTTTGAGGGTTTTTATTTTGTCGATTTTATGGGCTAAATATCTTAAGAAAGGCAGGGAAAAGGCATTAGAATGGGTATTCCGACTCTTAGGAGGCAATTTTTAAAGATTTGGGTCGATTTGGAAACCCTTGATTTTGCCCGATTTTTGGCCATTTTTCCATAGTATAGCCTTACCTTTTTGCCCAAAAAAGGCCGATTTTGAGGGTTTTTATTTTGTCGATTTTATGGGCTAAATATCTTCAAAAAGGCGGGGAAAAGGCACTAGAATGGGTATTCCTACTCTTAGGAGGCAATTTTTAAAGATTTGGGTCGATTTGGAAAGCCTTGATTTTGCCCGATTTTTGGCCATTTTCCCATAGTATAGCCTTACCTTTTTGCCCAAAAAAGGCCGATTTTCAGGGTTTTTATTTTGTCGATTATATGGGCTAAATACCTTCAGAAAGGCGGGAAAAGGCATTGGAATGGATATTCCGACTCTTAGGAGGCTATTTTCGAAGATTTGGGTCAATTTGGAAAGCCTTGATTTTGCCCGATTTTTGGCCATTTTTCCATAGTATAGCCTTACCTTTTTGCCCAAAAATGGGCCATTTTCAGGGTTTTTATTTTGTCGATTTTATAGGCTAAATACCTTCAAAAAGGCGGGAAAAGGCATTGGAATGGATATTCCGACTCTTAGGAGGCTACTTTCGAAGATTTGGGTCAATTTGGAAAGCCTTGATTTTGCCCGATTTTTGGCCATTTTTCCATAGTATAGCCTTACCTTTTTGCCCAGAAAAGGCCGATTTTCAGGGTTTTTATTTTGCCGATTTTATGGGCTAAATACCTTCACAAAGGCGGGGAAAAGGCATTGGAATGAGTAATCCTATTCTTAGGAGGCTATTTTTGAAGATTTGGGTCGATTTGGAAATCCTTGAATTTGCCCGATTTTTGGCCATTTTTCCATTGTATAGCCTTACCTTTTTGCCCAAAAAAGGCCGATTTTCAGGGTTTTTATTTTGTCGATTTTATGGGCTAAATATCTTCAGAAAAGCGGGGAAAAGGCATTAGAATGGGTATTCCTACTCTTAGGAGGCAATTTTTAAAGATTTGGGTCGATTTGGAAACCCTAGATTTTGCCCGATTTTTGGCCAATTTGCTTTAGTATAGCCTTACCTTTTTGCCCAAAAAAGGCCGCTTTTGAGGGTTTTTATTTTGTCGATTTTATGGGCTAAATACCTTCAGAAAGGCGGGGAAAAGGCATTGGAATGGGTATTCCTACTCTTAGGAGGCTATTTTTGAAGATTTGGGTCAATTTGGAAAGCCTTGATTTTGCCCGATTTTTGGCCATTTTTCCATAGTATAGCCTTACCTTTTTGCCCAAAAAGGCCGATTTTCAGGGTTTTTATTTTGTTGATTTGATGGGCTAAATACCTTCAGAAAGGCGGGAAAAGATATTGGAATTAATATTCCGACTCTTAGGAGGCTACTTTCGAAGATTTGGGTCAATTTGGAAAGCCTTGATTTTGCCCGATTTTTGGCCATTTTTCCATAGTATAGCCTTACCTATTTGCCCAAAAAAGGCCGATTTTTAGGGTTTTTATTTTGTCGATTTTATGGGCTAAATATCTTCAGAAAGGCGGGGAAAAGGCATTAGAATGGGTATTCCTACTCTTAGGAGGCTATTTTTGAAGATTTGGGTCAATTTGGAAAGCCTTGATTTTGCCCGATTTTTGGCCATTTTTCCATAGTATTTAGCCTTACCTTTTTGCCCAAAAAAGGCCGATTTTCAGGGTTTTTATTTTGTCTATTTTATGGGCCAAACACCTTCAGAAAGGCGGGGAAAAGGCATTGGAATAAGTCTTCCTACTTTTAGGAGGCTATTTTTGAAGATTTGGGTCAATTTGGAAAGCCTGGATTTTGCCCGATTTTTGGCAATTTTTCCATAGTATAGCCTTACCTTTTTGCCCAAAAAAGGCCGATTTTCAGGGTTTTTATTTTGTCGATTTTATGGGCTAAATATCTTCAGAAAAGCGGGGAAAAGGCATTAGAATGGGTATTCCTACTCTTAGGAGGCAATTTTTAAAGATTTGGGTCGATTTGGAAACCCTTGATTTTGCCCGATTTTTGGCCAATTTGCCTTAGTATAGCCTTACCTTTTTGCCCAAAAAAGGCCGATTTTGAGGGTTTTTATTTTGTCGATTTTATGGGCTAAATATCTTAAGAAAGGCAGGGAAAAGGCATTAGAATTGGTATTCCGACTCTTAGGAGGCAATTTTTAAAGATTTGGGTCGATTTGGAAACCCTTGATTTTGCCCGATTTTTGGCCATTTTTCCATAGTATAGCCTTACCTTTTTGCCCAAAAAAGGCCGATTTTGAGGGTTTTTATTTTGTCGATTTTATGGGCTAAATATCTTCAAAAAGGCGGGGAAAAGGCATTAGAATGGGTATTCCTACTCTTAGGAGGCAATTTTTAAAGATTTGGGTCGATTTGGAAACCCTTGATTTTGCCCGATTTTTGGCCATTTTTCCATAGTATAGCCTTACCTTTTTGCCCAAAAAAGGCCGATTTTCAGGGTTTTTATTTTGTTGATTTGATGGGCTAAATACCTTCAGAAAGGCGGGAAAAGGCATTGAAATGGATATTCCGACTCTTAGGAGGCTATTTTCAAAGATTTGGGTCAATTTGGAAAGCCTTGATTTTGCCCGATTTTTGGCCATTTTTCCATAGTATAGCCTTACCTTTTTGCCCAGAAGAGGCCGATTTTCAGGGTTTTTATTTTGTCGATTTTATAGGCTAAATACCTTCAGAAAGGCGGGAAAAGGCATTGGAATGGATATTCCGACTCTTAGGAGGCTACTTTCGAAGATTTGGGTCAATTTGGAAAGCCTTGATTTTGCCCGATTTTTGGCCATTTTTCCATAGTATAGCCTTACCTTTTTGCCCAAAAAGGCCGATTTTCAGGGTTTTTATTTTGCCGATTTTATGGGCTAAATACCTTCACAAAGGCGGGGAAAAGGCATTGGAATGAGTAATCCTATTCTTAGGAGGCTATTTTTGAAGATTTGGGTCGATTTGGAAATCCTTGAATTTGCCCAATTTTTGGCCATTTTTCCATTGTATAGCCTTACCTTTTTGCCCAGAAAAGGCCGATTTTCAGGGTTTTTATTTTGTCGATTTTATTGGCTAAATATCTTCAAAAAGGCAGGGAAAAGGCATTAGAATGGGTATTCCTACTCTTAGGAGGCAATTTTTAAAGATTTGGGTCGATTTGGAAACCCTTGATTTTGCCCGATTTTTGGCCAATTTGCCTTAGTATAGCCTTACCTTTTTGCCCAAAAAAGGCCGCTTTTGAGGGTTTTTATTTTGTCGATTTTATGGGCTAAATACCTTCAGAAAGGCGGGGAAAAGGCATTGGAATGGGTATTCCTACTCTTAGGAGGCTATTTTTGAAGATTTGGGTCAATTTGGAAAGCCTTGATTTTGCCCGATTTTTGGCCATTTTTCCATAGTATAGCCTTACCTTTTTGCCCAAAAAAGGCCGATTTTCAGGGTTTTTATTTTGTTGATTTGATGGGCTAAATACCTTCAGAAAGGCGGGAAAAGATATTGGAATGGATATTCCGACTCTTAGGAGGCTACTTTCGAAGATTTGGGTCAATTTGGAAAGCCTTGATTTTGCCCGATTTTTGGCCATTTTTCCATAGTATAGCCTTACCTATTTGCCCAAAAAAGGCCGATTTTTAGGGTTTTTATTTTGTCGATTTTATGGGCTAAATATCTTCAGAAAGGCGGGGAAAAGGCATTAGAATGGGTATTCCTACTCTTAGGAGGCTATTTTTGAAGATTTGGGTCAATTTGGAAAGCCTTGTCTTTGCCCGATTTTTGGCCATTTTTCCATAGTATAGCCTTACCTTTTTGCCCAAAAAAGGCCGATTTTCAGGGTTTTTATTTTGTCTATTTTATGGGCCAAACACCTTCAGAAAGGCGGGGAAAAGGCATTGGAATAAGTATTCCTACTTTTAGGAGGCTATTTTTGAAGATTTGGGTCAATTTGGAAAGCCTGGATTTTGCCCGATTTTTGGCCATTTTTCCATAGTATAGCCTTACCTTTTTGCCCAAAAAAGGCCGATTTTCAGGGTTTTTATTTTGTCGATTTTATGGGCTAAATACCTTCAGAAAGGCGGGAAAAGGCATTTCAATGGATATTCCGACTCTTAGGAGGCTACTTTCGAAGATTTGGGTCAATTTGGAAAGCCTTAATTTTGCCCGATTTTTGGCCATTTTTCCATAGTATAGCCTTACCTTTTTAACCAAAAAAGGCCGATTTTCAGGGTTTTTATTTTCTCGATTTTATGGGCTAAATACCTTCAGAAAGGCGGGGAAAAAGCATTGGAATGAGTATTCCTACTTTTAGGAGGCTATTTTTGAAGATTTGGGTCGATTTGGAAACCCTTGATTTTGCCCATTTTTCCATAGTATAGCCTTACCTTTTTGCCCAAGAAAGTCCGATTTTCAGGGTTTTTATTTTGTCGATTTTATGGGCTAAATACCTTCAGAAAGGCGGGGAAAAGGCATTGGAATGGGTATTCCTACTCTTAGGAGGCAATTTTTAAAGATTTGGGTCGATTTGGAAACCCTTGATTTTGCCCGATTTTTGGCCAATTTGCCTTAGTATAGCCTTACCTTTTTGCCCAAAAAAGGCCGCTTTTGAGGGTTTTTATTTTGTCGATTTTATGGGCTAAATACCTTCAGAAAGGCGGGGAAAAGGCATTGGAATGGGTATTCTAATCTTAGGAGGCTATTTTTGATGATTTGGGTCGATTTGGAAACCCTTGAATTTGCTCGATATTTGGTCATTTTTCCAAAGTATAGCCTTACCTTTTTGCCCAGAAGAGGCCGATTTTCAGGGTTTTTATTTTGTCGATTTTATAGGCTAAATACCTTCAGAAAGGCGGGAAAAGGCATTGGAATGGATATTCCGACTCTTAGGAGGCTACTTTCGAAGATTTGGGTCAATTTGGAAAGCCTTGATTTTGCCCGATTTTTGGCCATTTTTCCATAGTATAGCCTTACCTTTTTGCCCAAAAAAGGCCGATTTTCAGGGTTTTTATTTTGCCGATTTTATGGGCTAAATACCTTCACAAAGGCGGGGAAAAGGCATTGGAATGAGTGATCCTATTCTTAGGAGGCTATTTTTGAAGATTTGGGTCGATTTGGAAATCCTTGAATTTGCCCAATTTTTGGCCATTTTTCCATTGTATAGCCTTACCTTTTTGCCCAAAAAAGGCCGATTTTCAGGGTTTTTATTTTGTCGATTTTATGGGCTAAATATCTTCAGAAAAGCGGGGAAAAGGCATTAGAATGGGTATTCCTACTCTTAGGAGGCAATTTTTAAAGATTTGGGTCGATTTGGAAACCCTTGATTTTGCCCGATTTTTGGCCAATTTGCCTTAGTATAGCCTTACCTTTTTGCCCAAAAAAGGCCGCTTTTGAGGGTTTTTATTTTGTCGATTTTATGGGCTAAATACCTTCAGAAAGGCGGGGAAAAGGCATTGGAATGGGTATTCCTAATCTTAGGAGGCTATTTTTGATGATTTGGGTCCATTTGGAAACCCTTGAATTTGCTCGATATTTGGTCATTTTTCCAAAGTATAGCCGATTTTTGGCCAATTGTCCATACAGTAGAGCCCTGCCTTTTTGCCCATAGATGACCGATTTCGAGGGTTATAATTTTGTTCATATTATGGGCTAAATACCCTTCTAAGGGGCTGGAAAAGGCAAGTCTTTGAAGCCTATTTTGTCTGTGGTCCCATTGAGTTTAAAGATATCAATTGATTCGGTAGATAGTTTATAGATTGGCTGAAAGAGAAAAACAGCAAGAAACTATAGAGTTTTCTTTTTACATTAGTATTATTATAGATAATACTAAAGAGTTATATGTTATACATTATATCAAAATATAATGACTTTTCCCAGATGAAATTAAATTTTCGAGCTATTCTTTTAAATATTTTAAAATAATCAAATTAGATAAGACTAATAAGAATTAAATAATTATAAATTCAAAATATAAGAAAAATCGACTATTAAATAAATATTAAGTCATCTTTGATATAGAAGGGATAAAATAAACATCTTGAAGACAACATTTCCTTGGAAATGAGGCAAAAATTGAATCGCTCGAGACAAAAAAAGCTTATATAGTGTGGAAAATCAATCTGGCTTACAAGGAGAGGCTTTTTCGTATGAAGGTTATAATCATAAAAATGATAATAAGAAATTAAGAGTATATTCTTGTAATCCACACTAAAAAATAATGACTAGCTACTGCAATAAATAACTCCTTGACAATAAAAATAACGAAATTTAAAGCAACCCTTTTTAGCTACGATTACCCAAACTACAGTTACTGAAATTACCCCAAAATATTTATACAACCCTGTCAGAAGGAATCTAAGATGGGGGGGGGGGGCTTAGTACCGGCTACCCCGGCCACAAAAATCTGCAAAAATATTGGCAATTTTCGTCTAGGCATCAAAACAAGATGACGATTCCGAAAGCAGATGTTCTAAGCAAGGAAATGCAAAAAAACTTCATTGATAACTGTCAGGAAAGGTAGAATAACGTATGCAGCAACATTTTTTGCTGATTATACGTGTTTTCACATATTCTGCAGCCTATTTCGGTGTGATAATTTCACTTAACTGTGACGTCACTTAATTAATTCTATTGTTTGAACAGCCAATCAAATGGCGAATAGACAAGGCCGATACAAGGATCGAATATTGACAGAGAAGTTTCACGCAGAGGCCTATTCACCCTAGGGGCAATTCACTACTTGGAATCTCGTACACCCTAGTAAGAATCTTTTTGTTTCAAAGGGAATCTCGTACGCTTTTTCGAGGAGTGAAACGCCCTCATATTCACCCTTTGGTGTGGTTGCGTCCCATCTACTAAACCCTTGAAATAGATATTATATTCTCATTTGAATCCCAATAACCACAAAGTTCAATTTTATAAATTTAATAAGATAAATTATAATCCAAATAATAAAAGATTTATTTCTTATCTGTTTGTTGTCTGTTATCTTCGATATTTACATCATTGTCATTATCATTGTTATCATCATAATCATCATCATCATTACTGACATCAAGCAATTGTAACTTTTCTTCTTCTTCTTGGTCTGCTTGAGCCCAAGGTTGTTTTTCCCCAGATGAGAAAATTAAGAAAAATAGCAAACCAAACGCGAATACACCAGAAGAAATCATGAAAACATGTCTCCATTCTTCTTGAGTCTAATTAAATAACAAACATATGATGAGTTGAAAATGATTCAGGGTTAATATGTAATTCATTTTGCAAGGTGTTCGAAAAAAGATACCCCCTTTAGAAACTGTTTTTAGTAAGGAACCGAAGCTTCAAAGCCAATAAAATTTTGTCATAATAATTAATCTTTATAAGATATCTTGTTGGTAATAAAATAGGTTTCTCAATTGTTTCTCAACGTTCTGTTCATTGCACAAAAATATTCAACTTATACCATCAACCAAAATGTCGCTTTTCGAATAAATAAGTATAGAAAATAGGTCAGAAAATAGACGGAGAAATGTTGTCCTGTCTAAAATCCCCATTTTTTTAATTTTTAAGGTTTCCTAAGTTTATTGATGTAGTTCTAAAAGATTCCTGGATTCTGCGGGTCTCTGAGTGCGGGTCAATTTGCTTGGGATTAGTCTCATCAAATCTTGTCTGATTTTGTCTGACTTAATATCATATAATCTGATCTGATCTTATATTATCGCACCTAATTTGATTTTGTCTGGGCAGATCTTATCTGATCTTATCAGAAATGATCCGTGATCTAAGTGGGACTGCTTGGGAGTTCTCTGATCTAATCTGATCAGATCTAATCCGACGTGTCGATCCGACTTGATCTGATCTAAATTGATCTGACGTTAAATGATACGACTTGAGCCATACGACTTAATCCAGTTTGAACAAGGATCTTATCGAAACTGATAAAACAGCAATAGAAGACATACCTCATTTTTTGTGATGATGCCAACCATGGTAGGACTAAGAATTCCAGGAATTGTGGCAAAGCAGTTACTTATTCCAAGAAGAACACTTGCATATCGGGGGGCAATGTCCAGATGGTTGACGATGAATCCACTCCATGCTAACCCCCCGAAACCAACAGCTAATGTTAATTCAAGTACGGCAATGTCTTTACTTGAAGCATATCCAACTAGTAATATGAACACAGCTTCAAATAGAAATCCTGAAAAACGACAAAGGATAAAGTCTTCAATCAATTAATGAATGGACAATTGAAATTTGGATTATGTTTAGATTAAGTTTAAGTATAAGACTAAGATTAAGACTAAGACTAAGGCAATGGCTAAGATCAAGGCTAAGATCAAGATTAAGATTAACTTAAAGTTGAAGTTTAAGACTAAGACTAAGACTAGGCAATGGCTAAGACTAAGACTAAGATCAAGATTAAAATTATCTCAAAGTTCAAGCTTAAGAGTAAGACAAAGGCTAAGGCCAAGGCTAAGATTAAGATTAAGATTAAGATTAAGTTAAAGTAGAAGTTTAAGACTAACACTAAGACTAAGATCAAGATAAAGTTTAAATTTATGTCAATTTAAGTTTAAGTTTAAGTGAGAACTAAAACTGAGACAAAGACTAATATAAGATTAAGATTAAGATTAAGACTCATGGTCAAGATTAAGATTAATCTTAAGTTTAAGAAATTGAAGACAAGATAAGCAAAAAGAATTCAGATTTACATTTAAATTAAGTTTAAGTTTAAGACTGAGACTCAGGGTCAGATTAACTGCAAGTATAGCTACTTACATGCACAATGCCTTTGAGGTGGAGGTACTCATGGGTGGAGTCCTTCTGAGGTGGTGGTCCTTGTGAGGCAGTGGTCAGAGACGGGCAAGGGCTAGTCTGTATTACTAAAATCATTTTATCATTTTTCTAATCCTACTCACCCAGACTATTGAAAATCTTTCTAACTGCTGTTGTGGACAGTATTTTCCGTAATCTTAGGTAGTCGGCTAGCCTCCCTGCTGTTTGAACCACAATCATCATTACAAGGTAAGGAAGGGCTGCCAAGAAACCAGTCTAGAAAGGAGAATCAAATGTCATAAGGGTAAGAATTTATATACATATATATGTGACATGGGGAGTGTCAGACGAAAAAAGTATTTCCAAAAGTGTTTTTGCTTTTTCTTGCAGTTTTAATTGCTATATATACTTTATATACTAAAGTATTTACTATATAATTATTTCTAATAATTTTCAGCATTCATAAGAAACTAAATAATGGATTAAAAAGTGAGGAAATAATTTGGAGCAATGATTATGATTATTACCTTTTTCAAATCAAGATGAAGAACCTTCTTCAGATACGTCGGAAGTGACGTCAGAAGAGTGTAGTATCCCCAGTTCTCTGTAAAATGCGCAACAATGATTGCCCAAAATGGGACCGAGGTTGCAAAGTCTTTCCATGGAATTTTGTCGATCTGAAGACAGTGTAACGAACATAAATGAAAAATCAACAAAGAAAGCTAATCTAGAAGTCTATTAAAGTTCAAATTGGGGCTTTCTTGCCAAATCTGCATCCACGAACAGCAAGGACAGGAAAACCTTCCATGAATGTTCCCTTTACAGAAAAGACCTTTTCAAAGAGGTCTGGGTCTGCATGATATTTTTCTGGAAGATGGCAGACATCTTGAGTATGGGAATCCTGGTAATCCACCCAATAAACGACCGCTCTGGCATTTTAGAGACGGGGGGAACTATTGCGATACTTAATGTAACAAAACGTACTTTTTTGTCAGTTTTATCATCGGCAAGTTCAGCTTTGAGATACTTTAATTCTTTATCAGTGATTGTTGGATGGTCAAAAGGAGAATCAGTGACCAACCAAAACCAAAGAGCGCTCCATATCAGTGCAAGAATGCCTAAATGTATACAGAGAAAAACTTACAAGATTGTTACAAGATTACGGCAAGCATGAGAGCCAAGGGGGGCATTCAAGGGCACCCTAAACACCGGGAGGTCCACGCCTATCCGATAGACTCTACTATCAAAAGCCGACAACTTACTAGTTATTGCCAATAGTCAACCAAACATTTTCATGGTTGTCTGCCTGAATCACAATTTTAGTTCAAAATCATTTCTTTTTTATGATTCAATTCTACTAACTGATTAGACTTACTACATGAGTCTTAGTTATTGCTATTGAATTGAATTGGTGGACGCTCAAACTGAAGCGAACAACAATAACATCAATTCAATTCAATGTGAGCGAAAGTTAGGGACCTGGGAAGCAAGTCTATTAACTGATTCGATACTCGTTTGATCGACTGAGAGACATTTATCCTTGTATTTGATTGGCTCTAGGGTTGAGAAGACTAAGTCCTGATTGGTTAAGAGCATGATATGGTGCAGTTCATTGTATGACGAATTGAAATTCGATACAAAGGAACTCAGCCAATGTATCTCTTCCTCAGTGACCCAGAAAATAAAATAATTTGCTTTTGAGCACGCCAATTCACTCTGTCAAAGATTCACGGTCTTTTGAGCAGAGATATCCTTGCATATCAAATAGACTTATACATTAGCAACAGTAATAAAATCATATTTAACGTTGCATACCGAAGAAATAAAAACAGCAGGCCAGCCATGACTGTGAGCTATTAGGCCAGAAAATATCATCCCAAAGACTGTTCCAGCAAAAGGTCCTAAAATGAAAAAGTAATTCCACCATAAATGTAAACAACTTTAAAACCTATAAAAGATATATGCAGTTAGAATGCCCTGCTAGAGCTTCCATATATATTACATACCCCCAGGAGTACGTAATATAATGTTGGTACGATTAGGCGTTCTAACTGCATATTATGCAGTTAGAACGCCTAGCTAAGCTAGATCCTCCTGATATATTACAGCAAAGAAATTGCGTAGAAAGTCTTATCACTGTTATATTACACTCGTTATTACCCATAGCAAAGGTCCTGTGTCTAAAGTACAAGTGGGTGGGTCTTGGTGGCAAACATACACACAAAAGTTTATCCAGGTTATCAAGGACGTTTTCGAACAATCTTTATACCGTTTGAGTGGGCGTCTGATGTTGCTTGAGCCAGAGACCGGTTCAGAGTAGAAGATCAGCTTTGGAACCTACGAGTTATAGGATGAGAGCTCAAACCCCAGGCATTTTGAGCATGTAGGTGCACATCTACGTTCGAAACTCTATTCTTCATGGATATGCCCATGATATTCACTCCTTGATTCGTGAACGGCAATCCATTCCTTGAAAAACTCGGGCAACGGCGCTAGAAAATCAACCTTTTTCACGGAAATCCCTTGGAAGACTCATTGCATGAATAAAAATCTCGCACACCTTTTCAAAGAGTGAATCGCCCTCGGCTCAGGCATTTGAAGTAGAAATGGTCGAGTTTCTGCAGCTGCTATTTGACCGATGTCCATGTTTCACAGCCTTACAGCAGGGAGGTACCACTGTGTGCGCCTCACACTCGGCACTCTACTTCCAGTCTCCCAAACTACGAATAATGTAAATAAAGATACTTAATTTCTTCCACTCACCAGAGAATGATATCGAGGACAACTTGCTTCTCTCCATTGGCGGTGCCCATTTACTCCATATTGCATGCATGCAGGGAAACGTAACACCCTGTAACAAAAACAAAGCATTATCAAGTCCCCAATACTTTGAGCTGTTTTGCAGTCCCCTTGAAACTTCCTAATACTTTCTTTACTCCAGCCCTAATAACTCGAACATTTGTTATCTCAAACCATATTTTATCCTCGTCAAGAAGATTTTTAGCAACCATTGTCGCATCTAATGAAGACTTGGTTGTCGAGTCTTCACAATGAAAGGACCTAAAACCTAACAAATTCACTTTAGCTCGAAGTAACACTAACTTTTCCAAAAAATATAAGTGATTAAGAGCCCAATAAGAAGTTTTTTCGTCTGACACTCTTCACAGCATAAAGGTCAGAAACAGACCAATGAATTAAGTTGGAATGTATACCCAGATGCAGATCGAAATGCAGCAATCAGAAACATGTAGCTAGAATGTTTTTTTTGGATAACCAATCAGTTTACAGAATACAGCGGGATGAGTAGCAGAAATAGAAATAGCGAGTAGAATGAGGTCCAAGTGAGAAAACGAACTCTTTCTGTCCACATAAAGCCTAGTAGATGAAACAATGACCATATTCTGCCAGATATTCAGAAGAGATGGTTATTGTTTGAAAGTGCAGTGCCATTGCTCTCTTTGCAAAAATTTTGTTCCAAGCAGGGGCATTGCGCACCAAGAAAAAAAAGGGCCAGGTAACTTCAATTATAAAGGGGCACATTCAAATCTTATGCAAATGTTGACCTCCTTGTGTCCATTTCAAACTGTGAATGTAGATTCAGCAAAATTTACGTTGCATTAAATATTTTCATAGGTTTTGAAAAAGTTATTTTAAAGGGGCACAGGAGGAAATCTCCCAGTGCCCACCTAACCAAAACATCCTGGGTTCCAAGATATTTCCACACTTCTTCCCAAACTGAAATTATGTAAGAGTGTTTTCATTACCTCAAAAACCCTTCAAGTACTCGAATTGCAATAAGTGTATACATGTTTGCTCTTGCTGCCAGAGGAGTGAGTAATGTAAAAAGCCCAGTCATCAGTATTCCACCACCATATAAATTTTTCCCACCAAATCGAGCAGCTAGATATCCACCAGGGATCTGAGTGAAAATATAGCCATAGAAAAATGAGCTTAGAATTATCCCTAGAAAAGAACAAAGATAAAAAATTAAGGTGCAGCGTGCAGGTCAGCTCTAAAGCAAGGAGAACACAGCTTTTCTGTGAACATTTCATGTTCTAATGTAGCCAGCTTGTGGTGTTTATGGCTTAACAAGGTTGGGTTGTTGGATTCCCAACCACCAAAGCGTCACAGGCAGGATCAAGGTCTCGTTAGTTTACCGTAATAAATACATGGTCAAGCAGATTCCACCACCCAGCTGTAAAACCTTGCAACCTGGCCAGTTCAAGTACACTTGATACTTACCCTGATCCTTTGAGTTCCAATTGAATTCCGCAGGTTCCTAGAAAAAACAAAACCTCATTTAAAAATAGTCATCCAACAAAAATCTATCTGATTCACAGCAACCCTTCAAGATTTTTGGTAAATATTTTTTGTTCTTTGTGTGTTATTTAAAAAACATGCTGTATTTACCAGTGTTCATTCCATGTAGCCTACACTGGGGATCTCCAGCATGGATTTTAAAAATTATTGGGGTACTGACATGGATCTTTCAGAAAAACAATAGCCTAGAATATTATTCCAATAATACAATGATAGATTTATTGTTCCTGTTAGCAAAAAGTCCCATTTGGTTTGCGTATATTCTCCAGCTTGGCAGTTACAAGGAATGCACCTAGGGACCAAAGTAGATTTTAATGTTGGCTTCTGTGAGAAGACAATTGACGAAGGATGCCAAATAAACAATGATCTATTTTTTGTGCCAAAAATATTTTACTTTAATATGTAACTGTAATGTAAGTGAGCAGCAAATTTTTGAACAGGTTTGCAGCTGCATGCAGCTAACCACCAAAGCAAGTTTTTTAACCAGGACCAA
Organism: Chrysaora quinquecirrha; assembly: GCA_014526335.1. NCBI lineage: Eukaryota > Metazoa > Cnidaria > Scyphozoa > Semaeostomeae > Pelagiidae > Chrysaora > Chrysaora quinquecirrha. Next base: position 2,229,348 of record JACTAT010000022.1, read on the forward strand.
CCATTTTCAGGACTGCCAGAAGCACAAGGCCAGCAGCAGCAGGGGTGGCTGCCCACCTCCTTGCCCTTGTAAGAATTGCTAAATCCTTTTATTGCCCTAATGTTTTGCCCTAAATTTGTTGCACCTGCCCCAACAGCCCCTGCATTGCTTCTGGCACCCCTGACATTCTTCACCATTTTCGAAAAACATTATCAACAAATCAACAGAAGAATTAATTTTCTGATAAATAAACTTACTAAAAGTTCCACTTCCCCATTTGCAGAGGTCATAGTTTTATTTGAGACCATAGCAACCAGTGCCACACTCAGATTGACTCTCAATGCATAAACATTAAGAAAGCCAAAAAAACTCAGAAGAGCAAGCAAATATCGTTTAGGAAGACAATCACAAGTTACTCTCCATTTTGATCTGTGCTCTCGAAGCTGTTTTTCGCTGGGTTCATGTTCAACGTCTGAGTGGTCCATGGTTGATGGACAGGACACTGACTGCCTTCTTGACCTTCCTTCTTGACTTGACTTTGTTTACTAAACTAAAAACGCAAAATAAATAAGTTAAATCCAGTAAAAACCAGGGCAGTTTAACACCAAATGCTTCCTAAAACACGAAAGGTTGCAGAAATCTTTCAAATTAGAAGAATGAATCTCCCACTCACCTGTGAAAACAGAAGATATTGTTTCAACTTTCTCAACCAAACTGACCGTCCATTTTGGTGGTGGCAGGTGATATCGAGGTTGGAGGAAACAAACTTATCTTCCTCCTTCGCAGCGTCATTCTCTGGAATGCGCTACCATTGGGGCGCCAAATAACATTTTGGTTGACACTGCTCCTCAAACCAAAATCGTGAAAATGAAAAAATCCCTTATCCTTACTAAAGGCACATTCTCAAAATCCCCAAAATATGCATACACTATTGCCCCATGGAGTCAGCCCCCATAGTCAAGCCCGAAATATCAGTACAGAACGCGCACGCTTTTGGGAGACGAATGTTTTTCATTTTTTGAGCGTCTTGGCACAATTGTGTGATTCCCAAACCTTCTCTGTGACGTTGTCAGCCTATCTTTATGTTACGCATGCGCTGTTATGTGGTGTTGTGGAATACACGAGGACTGAGATGCAGAGATGTATCCCTCAAGTAATGAATGAAGTCTCTATCTTTGTTGTTGTCTCTTCAAAGCTTTTACATGGTGTCAGGTGAAACACATATTGATTAATATTCGCAGACTTAGGATTCTGCTAAAATTTGTTTACTTTAGGCCATTTAACATACTATGTCGAATCCAGATCAAAATGGGCCTAGCCCTTCTACTAGCTCTACTCATGACCACACCGGAGCAAGTTCATCGTTCATATCGAATGTTCCTCTACCTCCCAGACTGAATCTATGTGGTAACCTCGCAGAGAATTGGAAACAGTGGCGACAGCTATGGAACGCGTATGAAACCGTCACAAATTTGATCTCTAAGCCTGATAATTTTCGAGTAGCTACATTCATCACTTGTATTGGCCCTGAAGCTCTCACCATACACAATGCACTTCCGTATCAGGATGACAGTGAACGTCAAAATATTGCCAAAATTCTCGATTTATGGAACACTTACTGTATTGGTGAAACTAATGTTATTTATGAACGATACAAATTCAACAACCGCAAGCAAGAGCCTACTGAATCCTTGAAGCCTCGCTACCTCTTTGCGAGCCTTAGCTGCCACCTGTGCCTTTAGCACTCTCCGTGATGAATTGATCCGTGACAGAATAGTCTGTGGAATTCACAATAATGCAGTAAGACGAAAATTGCTACAAGAACCAAAGCTGACACTCTCAAAATGCATTGACTTATGCAGAGCTGCAGAAACCACTACTGCCCAAGCTAGGGCCATGGCAGGTCCTTCTGACAATGATGATCCTTTGGTACACTATGTTGGCAGACAAAAGAACACCAAGAGAGAAGATAACAGAGTTTTCATATCAACCTGCAAATTTTGTGGACAAAGTCATAAAAGAAACAAGGATTACTGTCCAGCCTATGGCCAAGTTTGCTCTAGCTGTGGCAAGAGAAACCACTTTAAAGAAAAATGTACCACATCTAAATCTCAAGGTAAGAGAGATACCTTTTCTGCTAAAAAGATTCACACTGTAAGAGAAGAAACCCTCTCTAGTGATGATGAAATTCTTATTGTTGAAATTTCTCCTGACAACAATTTAGAGATCAATGCCGTGTCCAAGGTTCCTCCTAAGAACAAAATTTTTGCCACAATGATTGTTCATGACAAACAGGTCTCCTTCCAGCTTGACTCAGGTGCAACTTGTAATGTTCTCCCAGAACAATTTGTTCCTCAAGGCACCAATATTGAAAAATCCACTAACTCTCTACGCATGTACAGTACAGCCTTATTGCCTATAGCTGGTACTTGTCGGCTTAAATTGGTCAATCCAAAGAACAATAGTGAGTACACGGTCAGGTTTGTGGTTGTGCAGGGAGACTATATACCATTGTTAGGAGCTAATGCTGCCCAAAAGATGGGTCTTTTGACAGTCAATTATGATAATATCTCAGATAGCTCCAGTCGCTCTGTATCAAGAGGTCTACAATGTCCAGTCCAACAAGTTGATGCCACTGCCACTGTTATGACAGCCACCACTGATACTACAGTCACCATAGAGAACATAAAACATCAGTTTGGGTCTGTCTTTGAAGGACTTGGCAAAATGCCTGGCAAGCTACACTTAGACATTGATGAGTCACAGCCCCCTGTTGTTATGCCACCTCGTCGGGTGCCTATTGCCCTCAAAGCTAAGCTCAAAGAGGAACTCGAGAGATTAGAGCACCTACAGGTCATCGAAAAGGTCACTGGTCCGACGGATTGGGTATCAAATCTGGTCATCGCAGAAAAACCCAATGGAAAACTCCGTGTCTGTATTGACCCACAACATCTGAACAAAGCTTTGAAGCGAAGTCACTATCCTCTACCATTGATAGATGATGTCTTGCCAGAATTAGAAGGCGTCAAAGTATTCAGCAAAATTGACTTGAAAGAAGGATATCTTCAAATCGAACTCGATGAAGAGTCAAGCATGCTCACAACATTTCAGACACCCTGGGGTCGTTGGAGGTACCTCCGGATGCCTTTCGGTATTAAACCGGCTTCTGAACACTTCCAGCGCAAATTTGACCAGTGTATTGAAGGACTATCCGTGTACATGCAGTTGCGGATGATGCCCTCATCACTGGAAAAGGAGACACATCTGAAGCTGCTGTTAGAAACCATGATGAGAATCTGCTTGCTCTCTTAAAGCGCTGCCAAGAGAAAAACATCAAGCTCAACAAAGAAAAATTCAAATTCAAATGCACAGAAGTCTCCTTCATTGGGCACATCCTAACCCAACATGGTTTGAAAATAGATCCAGCAAAGGTTGAAGCTATACAAAAGATGCAAGCACCAAGTGATGTAGCTGGTGTCCAAAGATTCATTGGCATGGTTAAATATCTTGCCAAGTTCCTACCAAAACTCTCAGAGGCCTGTGAACCTCTGCGAAGTCTTACTCATAAAGATACACCATGGCAGTGGGGCGAGTTACAAGATAAGGCCTTTGCCGACATCAAAGCTGCATTATGTGAGGCGCCTGTCCTCAAGTATTTCGATCCAAGGACACCCACAGAGGGACAAGGCGATGCCTCCTCAAAAGGCCTTGGCTTTGTTCTCATGCAAGAGGGTCGCCCAGTCTCTTATACAAGTAGAGCACTAACTACTGCAGAACAAAATTACAGCCAAATCGAGAAAGAGCTCCTTGCACTTGTCTTTGGTGTAGAACATCACCATACTTATGTATACGGTAGAGAGGTTATTCTTTGGACAGATCACAAGCCTCTAGTCTCCATTGTCAGTAAACCATTAGCATCGGCTCCTAAGAGGCTTCAAAGGCTTTTACTGAGGCTGCAATCTTATGATGTTAAAATCAAGTATCAGCCTGGCAGAGACATGGTTCTGGCAGATACACTGTCCCGAGCATACCTCCCAGCAGAGAAGAGACCGAAATCAGAAACTGAAGCAGAGCTTGAAACCATTCATATGATAAATCATCTCCCAATCTCAGAGCCCCAATTGAAAGAAATCCAAAGAGAGACTGCTAGTGATAGGACTCTGCAGCTATTGAAACACACTATCCTAAGTGGATGGCCAGAAGACAAACAAAGACTTCCGGTTTGTCTCCATCCATATTTTTCCATCAGAGATGAACTGGCAGCTCAAGATAATGTGATATTCAAGGGTAATAGAGCAATAATCCCAGAGAAACTGCGAAAAAAGATTCGAGAGAAACTGCATGTCGCACACACCGGAATACAGAGCTGCCTTAGGAGAGCACGAGAAGCAGTTTACTGGCCTGGCATGAATAAAGATCTGACTGATTTTATATCCAAGTGTGACATTTGTAACACATTCCAAAGAAATCAGGCCAAGGAACCACTCATTCCACGAGAAATTCCAAGTCACCCATGGCAAATTATCGCCGCTGATATTCTCACATTCAACAACAAAGACTACCTCGTCACAGTGGATTGCTATTCAAATTACTTCGAGATAGATCGCCTCTTCCACAAAACTGCAGGAGAAATCAAGAAGAAGCTAAAGAGACACTTCTCTACTCACGGTATTCCAGAAAAACTTATGAGTGACAATGTGCCATTTGCTTCAAAAGAATTCCAAGACTTCAGTAAGGAATACGAATTTATTACCGAACTTAGCTCTCCAGAATATCCCCAAAGTAACGGCAAGGCAGAGAATGCAGTCAAGACTGCCAAAATGCTTATGAAGAAAGCTGCCGAGTCTGGCACCGATTTTTATCTTGCGCTACTTGAATGGAGAAACACACCATCAGAGGGAATGGACAGCTCTCCATTTCAAAGAATCTTCAGCAGAAGAGCCAAAACCCTGCTTCCAATGTCCAAGAAACTCCTGAAACCAGAAATTGTACCTGAAGTTCAAGACAATCTTCACAAAAGGAAACAGTTGCAGGCAAAGTATTTCAACAGAGGTTCGAAACAACTCAGCACATTAACGAAGGGTGATGTGGTCAGGATCAAGCCTAAACAGAACGATCGAACTGGGCGTTGGACTAAAGGATGCATCCTAGAACAGGTGAATATCCGATCATACAACGTGAAAACAGAAGATGGCAGAATCTTAAGGCGAAATCGAAAGTTCTTACGCCACACTAATGAGCCCTTTAATGATGTTGATGAAGATGATTCATTCCCAGACCCAACAACGGAACAGGAAGCAATATCTCAACCAACTCAAGAAGTATCTTTTCAACCTAACCAAGAAGAGCACCGCCCTCAAACAGCTGTACAGAAGCAATGGGAACCTCAGTCAGAACCCGTTGACTCAGATGAAACCAGATTTGATCACAGGCAATTACAATTCTATAAACCTACTGTCACCAGAAGTGGTAGAAGAGTAATTCGGCCAGACTATCTTACTGGACATAATTCATAGCAATGAACTGTGAAGATATCAAAAGACAATTTTTAATTTTTTATCTTTTATTTTTTGCATTACTTTTATTCATTCATTTTGTTTCTATTGAAGGAAAGGTGTGACGTTGTCAGCCTATCTTTATGTTACGCATGCGCTGTTATGTGGTGTTGTGGAATACACGAGGACTGAGATGCAGAGATGTATCCCTCAAGTAATGAATGAAGTCTCTATCTTTGTTGTTGTCTCTTCAAAGCTTTTACATTCTCAGAAAATGCTTATAGAAAAATCTTGAGCAGTGTATTTAGGCAAGTTTAATACGTGCAAACTCTGTTTGTTTAATTGCTCAAGTAGATGTATAGTTCCTTCCTGAGTTCTAGGAACACTTTGGTTTAAGTCTCTTACCAAACATTCAAACATTGGTTGTCAAACACAATGTTTGACCGTTTTGCAACATCACAAACATTGCCTTATTTGAAACAAGCATTAAGTGTTTTAAGTATTTCAAAAACATTTCTGAGCGAATGTCCCTTGTCAGGCAATGTTTTGTGACTTGCTAAACATCAAACATAACTTGCAAAGCAAATCTCAAATGTTTGACTAACAATGTTTGATCGTTTGGACAGGCCTAAAGAAACAACCGCGTAAACACAAAAAAGCTGCATCAAGAGACGCATTTTCCGTCAAACAAGAGAGCTAACATTAGATTAGGAGTTCTGTTTTCCATAACTTTTTATAATTCTTGGATAAAACTTCAGCATTTATTACTTCTTATACTTTATAATAACATTACATAGTTATACAGACAAAGTCAACAAATTTCCCAAGCGTACTTTATATCTTCAAACTGTAAGTTTTAAAGCTTTCTTAGATACAGAATAAAAGCACAAACTCTTTGTATATATATAATACGATAAACTAAAATCCATGACTATCAATATTGCTAAAATAGGAGTCTGGTCGCACACGACACTGTATTCGGCTTGTCTCCCAGGGTGGAAAAACATGCGAGTGACAAGCGAGCAACATGTCCCCGGAGTCATTTGCATGTCGCGGAAACAAGAAATGCTTCTGTTGTCTCCCAGAAACATTTGCGAATCTCTTGCTGCACATTCTGTCGCGCACTACAAAGTTTCCGAGGTGGCTAAACTGGGAGACACCGAGAGGACATCAATGTCGCGCGCAACATGGCTCCTAGTTTAGCTAGACTTTTATGATAATCACCGCTGCAAGCCTTCGGGAGAGCTCCAACGTCACCCCAATAAACATGAAAAGTTTTCATGATAAAAAGTAAATATCAAGTCAAAGAACCTGTCAAAACGATCAAACGATGTTGGCAAAACATTTTAAATTTGCTTGGCCACGTCCAAAAACATTGCTGGCCAACATTTTGGAACAACGAAGTCATTTCAGTCCAAGGCCTAAGGCCTAATGCGGGTTTGATGTTTCTGACGCAAGCAAAAAATTTTTGGCGAGCATTTTTTCGCGACGTGGCTAAACGGTAAAACATTTTGTTTGACAAGCAAATTTCAATTTTTAATTAAAATAGCTTGATAGTCAGCCTAATAGCATTTCAGCCTAAAAACTAATAAAATTTTAGAAATAGCCTTAGTAATGTTAAGATATCTACTGCATTAAAATCGATTAGTTTTAAGAATCAAATTTTCTAAAGTATCTTTTCTACTTAAGCTAAATTCTATCTCTACATGATTCTAGAAACTCCCAAATTTACATTTTAAAACCTCCACTAAGCTAAACATTTTATACTCATAATTAATCGTAATTATCATATGTATATATTTATATATTACTATAAATAGGTTATTAAACTTTCAGTTCTTATTACCAGAGAAATTCATTCCTTTTAGACATCAGTGCTTCCAAGATATTCACTAAAATAGAAAAAAATCATGATAAACCTTTTCAAAGAGGCCTGGCTCGGGTGCGACATTTTTCCGGAAAATGGTAGACATTCACAGTAAGGGAATCCTCTCCACGTGCAACAACTGGAATTAATTACGGTCGTTTCAGATGTTGTGCATCAAATTTTACTCCAAATTCACGTTGAATTCGACTAAAAGTGAAAGAAAGGCTTCAAATCCCACCATGTCTGCTCAAGGAGACTTTTAGTGAAGTATTTTCCTGTTTGTGAATTGCGTGTATCATTAAAAACTCACATTTGAAGCGATGGAAAACTGCTTTCCTGGCAAGAATGTTTGATATGATTGTGACATTGTTTATGAGTGACAGTCTTGCAATCTGAAAAATATTTATCAGCATAAATATTCAAAGAAAATTTCCAGGATAATACTTATGAAGTGAAACTAGTTCACTGCGAGGAACAATTCACTTTTTTGAAGCTCGTACATCCTTTGATGGGATTTCTTTCCAAGATAAAACTTTGGGATTTGATCAAATAACAGAGGATAAATTTGATTTTAAAAGCGTGTATATTGCCAAATTCAATGCTGAAAAATGCAGAAGCATCAACATACCTCTACATTGGTATCCTTGCTTGCCAATTCTTCTTGTAAGCGGAAGGCTGCACACAGAACACGATGGTGGTCTAAAGAAACAATATAAATAATCTGTGACAAGTACGCGACAGAGGTAGCAAAGCTGGTGAGAACAAGAATTTTCCAAGTTAATAATATCCTAGCAGAGTCATGAAACTTTCTTAGGCCCTTGCCGAACGATCAAACATTGTTTGTCAAACATATTAAAATTGCTTGCCAAGCATTGTTTGAACGTTTAGCTAATTCACAAATCAATGCTGGACAAGCATGATTCATTTAAAATGTTTGACCAACAATGTTTGATCGTTTGGCCAGGGCCTAAGATATAGATGCGATTTGTTTTTCAATTAAAGATGACTGTCTTTCATAATAGTCTAATGTCTAAAGTTGGAATGGTAGGGAATCTTTACGATTTGTCAGATGCAACAGTGATACGTCTCCATAAAAGATAAATATCTTAGATCATCAACTAAGTAGTTCGATAATGCACGATCACTATTATGCTATGTAAACCACACTCTGCTACTCAAGATGTTCATCTGATAAAATCGTATGCGATGTTATAGACTGACGCATAGAATTTAGAACTCTTACATTTTGTTGAAGTGCAGAGCTACAAAAACATGCCCATTGTAGACGTGTAACTTTGTGCCAGTTTTATTGTAATTTCCCTTTTTCACCATTGCTGGGGGAATATGATAGTATCTAAAACAAAATAAAAGTATTTAGAAATAAACCACGGCAAAGAAAATCTCAAATGCTTGACCAACAATGTTTGATCGTTTGGCCAGGACTTGAGAGTCTTTATAGACTGACAGTCATAACAATGTTTTGCTACGTGGCTAATAGATCAAACATTTAACGTAAAGCAAATCTCAAATGTTTTACAAACAATGTTTGATCGTTTGGTCATGTGGTCAGGACTTAAGAGCCTTCATAGACTGACAATCATAACGCTAGGTGAGGTACCCGAAGACTGACTGAAGTTGTGGTGTATTAAACATGTTTTGCACAAATTTTACTCGTGGTTCACTTCTTCTCGGGTATTTTTACAGATTCAAGCCTAGGTGATGTTGTTATTTTGTTTTGAGTAGGCTATTTCTAGCGTTTCAGCTAATTTAGGCCTACTATACATGCCGCATCCAGGCAGGGATCCCTAGTTTAACGTCCCTTCCGAAGGATGGCAGAGTGAGTTGTTTAGTCATCCATTTGGAAAGTCACCCATCCAGATGCTGACCTCACACGACCAAGCTTAACTTCAGCTATCTAACGAGAACTGACTGAGAAGCTTGGCCACCCACTCCACGTTGCCTGAGACACAGAACTTAAAAATTGAACAATTAAATCAACCATATAAGAGAAAACAACTACCTTATACCATCTGCTATATATTAACCACTATCATAAGAAAAGAGGCAAGAAAACTAGCCGTAGAGGGTGTGAAAATAATCAGAGGACATGTGCTGTCTAGCAGATGTAAACAACTTATTGATCAATAAGATGATAACGAGCTATGTTTCACATTTGCAAAACATGCTTACTTTTTCTCATCTGTTTCAATAATTAATGCTGATGGCTTGTTTACGCTGTATCCAACCGGAGATGATAAAGATAATTGACTTGCTGACCCTAAAAATAAAATTCATAGCAAAATAAACAACTCCTGTATGAAATAAACAAAGCAATTAAGCTAAATCTTTTGAGCAAGCAATACAGCTGATGTGTAATCTTAAGATTCTGAACTCTGGGGGTCTTGGAATAGGCGGGAGGGGGATAAAACAGCATTTATGATCTCATAAGTAGGGGCAAAATAAAAGGAATTCCCTTGACAAATTATGTCAGGGAACTGCTGGAACGTAGTGCAAACGGACCGTTAATACTTATAAGCTCAGGCAATCCATAGTTCTAAAAAACAGAGTGTATAAGTGAAATTTAAAACACACCAAGAAAGTCACAGTAAAATAAGTAAAAAATATCAACATCAATATTAATACGAATATTAATAAGCTAAAGAGCCCGATGAAATCTTCGAGAAACTCTCTCATTCAGCCCGAGGCTCTGCTCCTTTTTGACTCTGTGTTTCGGCTATGTTGAGCCTTCTTTAGTACCATACATATCTATATATATTAGAAATGACTGGCAAACACAAGGGTAGATATTTCCACGAGTGGCATACCACAACAGATGGAATTCGAGCCTGGACTGCATGATCAGACAGCCAACGACAATTCAACTGAGCTTAAGAGCCCAATGAAATCATCGAGTAACTCTCCAAGGCATAAAGGTAAATTCCGTTCAATCTAGAAACATCATGGAAGAAGGTTAATGACTGGGTTTAAAGAAGTCGTGAATAAAACATTTTGCTTACTTAAGTTATATCCAGCTGGGCTTCGTTCATCGTTAACTATAAGAAAAAGAAGAAAAGCAAATCAATGTTAAGAGATAAAAAGACGGTTCCTGGCAATCTTTGAAGCTCCGTGCATCTAGACATCGGCTTTTAATAAGATATTAATCCTTCCCCCTTTAATCCTGAGCGCAGAGAACTGATATATAGATAAAAAATATAAACAGACGCCTTACTTATTGAAGCCATTGACTTTGATCCCAAATGAAATGTATTGACACGACCAATCTCGTTTTTTGATCTTTTATTTCGCACCTCATGATAGGTATCATCAACTGGGAGCTTCTTCAGCTCTCCACTGCAAATGCTTTTGGGTCGAAGCGATGACTTTTGACTGAAACCCCATTCTTCTTGAAAAGACTTTTCTGCTTCAGGAGATTTTTCACTGACATCGTTCGTCTTTTGAGAACGATTGTCGCCCGTATCTTCAATTACACTGTCTTCGTTACCAACGTCAGAGTTTGTATCCCCGATGTCATCGCCATTGTTGCCAGTATCCTTGTCTTTGTCGTCAATATCGTTGCTTGTCGCGCGGTTATCTTTGCTGCTCATGACGATATCGTCGCTTCTGTCTTCCTTACCAGCAATATCTTTCTCTTATCACTGACATCTTCACTTTTCTCGTTGATATCATTGCTTGTACGGTCGATGTTTTTATCGTCGACAACGACTTCATCGCGTTTTTCTTCATTATCGTTCCTTTTATCACCAATAATTCTGCTTTTCTCGTAAATTCCATTGCTTTCATGTGCGAAATCTTTGCCGGCCAAAAGCACATTATAACTTTTATTGTCAGCATCGTTGCTTACACCGCCCCTTTCTCTATTCTCATCATCACTATCGTTGCTTTCATCACCACAATCTCCTTTGTCAACCTCCCCTACTTCGTGTTCTTTCTTTTTCCCTTATCACCTAGTGTATTCCTATGATCACTCTGAATACCCTCATGAGCTAAACTATGTTCGGAGGTTTTTACAAAGACACCAAGAGGAGACATAGGATTTTCAGGTACTTCTATTTGGTTAGCATCTTCCTGCCTCTTTTTCTTGCTTTCTTCGGCTTTGGCCAACAGAAAGGCGAAAGGATCAGCGGCTGAGGTACCCGTGCCTTCACTCACTGGAGTCGCAGGCAATACATTTATCACTGGACATGTTTTCAAATCGGGTTTGAGGAGATGTGGTTTCTTGGTCTCTTCATTCGATGTTTTCTCGACATGCTTCTCAATTTCGTTACTGCAAAATTTCGCCATCGCAGAATCAATATCAGTGACCAGTATGTGTTTTGGGGAATCTGAAAACGATAAGGGAATGAATTAATACATACTGTGTTGTACGGTACGAAAGCATCGAGCATTACTTGCCAAAGACAGCAAGCAAGCAAGCAAGCGAGCAGACAAGCAAGCAAGCAGACTAGCAAGCAAGCAATAGGCAAGCGAGCAAGGGAGCAAGAAAGGGAGCAAACAAGCAAGCGAACAAGCAAGCAGGCAAACAGGCAAGCAATTAAGACAGCAAGCAAATAGGCAAGCAAGCAAACAGTTGAAAGAGCAAGTAAGCAAGCAGGCAAGCAAGCCAGCAAGCAAGCAAGAAATCGAGCAAGCAGGCAAGCGAGAAAGCGAAAAAGCGAGAAAGCAAGCAAGAGGGTAGGCAAGCAAGCAAGCAAGAGAACAAACAAGCAGGCAAACAAGCAAGAGAGCGAGCAAGAAAGAAACAAGAAACCCCTTTATTTGTGAACGCAGGTCCAGAGTTCAAGCAGCTAAAGAGCTGATCTGGGCCTGCAGTTCGTGACCAGAGACTAATATTCTAGAACGAATACCCTGAGTACTCATTTACTGAAGGAGGGATTAGCAGCTGAGCTGATTGTTGTGAACTGGCTTGTGGTCCTGACGATATTCAAACCCACGACCTTCCGATCGTGAGCCAAACACCTTGAATACTCGGCCACGTCAACACAACACAATCTTAATCAACACAATCTTAATCAACACAATCTTAATCAACACAGTCTTAATCAACACAATCTTAATCAACACAGTCTTAATCAACACAATCTTAATCAACACAGTCTTAATCAACACAATCTTAATCAACACAGTCTTAATCAATACAATCTTAATCAAAGAGAACTTTAACAAACCAAGCATGATTCCCTAGAAGAGATGCGGTGCTTAGAGGGTACAATGTTTATCACAACAATGCAAATCAACCAACCTTCTGTAATGTCCTCCAAATTTGGGTTTTTCTGATTCCGTTCGGTTTTAATCTGAAAAAAAAAACAAATACGTATGTAAACAAATATGTATAGAAATAAACAATTTTAGATTTATGGCAACATTCAAGATAATTATTTTTTTCATAATTTAGGATTAGAGAACTATACGTAAGCATAAAAATACAAATGAACATAAAACATAAACATAAACATCGTGTAATATCTAGCTAAAGATGAACATAAACATTAAATTAGATATATAAATAAATATTCACCATAAAAATTAGCATGATCATAAACATAATCATGAACGTACACATAAACATGAACATAAACAAAACAAAAGCATAAACATAAATATAAACATAAATGGCATGAAATAAACATCAACAATAAACACAAACATAAACATAAACAAATAACATAATTAAACAATATCTACTGAACACATTAACAAAATGCACTCCAGTAATGCAACAACGAATGATTGATATCAAACACGAACCTGAAGTGATCTTTGAGAAGTTAAAATGATTTGGCCCCTTGTCGTAGCTAGAAAAGTTCAAGATATTTGCAAGCAGGCGAACTTAAGCTATTGCTTTGAAGAGAACTTCGTATTGACGTGAGCAAAGAGAGTTTGTCTTGATTTTGAGACGGAATGGGATTTAAACCTCACATCGCTGGGGCGAATGCAAATTAACGACGAGAAGATAATGACTAAAAATTCATGTTTTGCAATAGTAAAGAAGAAAATTGTGAGAATTAAGAAGCATAAGTAGCAGATTTTACGAGGATAAATCTCATGTGGAATAAAGAAAAACTGAGGAGAGTTTCAGCGTTGGTGACAGGTGTAATGCAGTCCTGATTAAAAATTCAGGTCAGGTTGTTTGGCAGAGGGCACATCTCTTTAAGCTTATTATGATTCAGACTTTAATAATATGCAAGTAGAAACAAGGATACAGAGACCGTATTAGACATGATAGTCACCATTTATCATGACAAGCCTTTGATATTTAGTTGGGCAACGTTTCGGGAGAGATCCGTCTCCCATCATTGGGGAGACGGATCTCTACTGGATACAGAGGATAGCAACAGAGGATAGCAACAGGAGTAGTTATATAGACTTTAGACTGAAAATGATTTTTCTATTTTGAATGAATGAACCTGGGAAAATAGGTCGATCAAATCCAAACTCCATCCGGCAAAGCCACGCTCTCTTTCACATAAGAGCATTCTCTTTGAAATTCACTTCGATTCAGTTCAATTTGTAAAATATCAGCATTAAAGATAGCGAAAAGAGCAAAAAATTCATAACAACAAGAAGGGTCATACTTAAAAGCTTTTTTCGTCTGATACAGTAAAAACTCACAAGTAAGAATCTAAGTTTTTGATAACAGCCTGTTTAGGTTCTTATTCAATGATGTGTGTGCCTTAATCAGGGTAGAGGTTCTTACAAGAGGGTCTGAAGCAATTGCAAGGAAAAATAAGGCCCCGGGGGAGGTACTTAGTATAATTTGGGTACGGGTATGTGCCGCCCATATGGGTGGGTTTTGGGCACTGAAATTCTCCAAATATGGGTATGATTTTAACGAAAACCCCATAAAAATGGGTGGCAAATTGAAGAAAAGTCGAAAGTTTAACTTTAATTCGGTCAGAAAAGTGGCAAAATATCGCGTCAAAGATGTTCGTAGTACAATATCAAGCAATAAATAGGTCTAGAAAGTCTTATTATTCTCATATTCCGCTTATTTTTACTCATAAAATAGGGTCTGTTTCTGCAAAGGTTTACATTATAAGTGGGTAGGTTTCCGAAATCTGGGCGGGATTAGTATAGTCTGTCTGACGAATGCGCAAGCATGAAACTCAGAGTCACAGAGAACTTGTCTTTCCATTGAGTATAAATTCTACATTATTATTATTGCTCTGTACTTACGTATATTGAGCACTATAGTCAGAATAGGCATACTCATCTAGAGTTGTATGTGTAATTTCATACCCCAATCACAAGTATGAAAGCCGATTGGTATTGTGTTTTCAATCTATGTGAGTAGCAAGCGTGTAAAACTGGGTTTCCAGCAAAAGGTTTTTGGCCACACTTAGACTGTTTCTTAGACTGTTTTTCTATTAAAACTAAAGCTAAAAGATAACACTAAATAAACACAAACACAATGAATAGTTTTTGAGTTGTACAAAACTTCAAAATTGCGATGAACAGCGGAATCATTTTCGGGCATACTTAAAAGCTATGGTCGTCTGACACTCCTCATAGTATGAACGTCAGAAACAGACCGAAATAATAGACTAAGGCGGAATTCATAACCAGATGCGGATCGAAATGCACCAATCAGAAAGAACAGAAAGCTGAATTGGTATTGTGCTTTAAACACCAATCAGCTCGCAGGATACAGTGGAGTGACCAGTCGAACTAATCGAGGATTCAAGTGAGAAAACGAACTCTTTCAGTCTACACAGAACCAGAGTTTTTCATGAACAGATTTAAAATCTCTAAAAGGAGTACGTTGATATAAATTGAAGGACTGTTGTTCGGGGGCATAATTTTTCCGATTTTTTAACATTTTATTCTGAATTTTACTTCTGTTTCTGACGTTTGTTACGTCTCTTTGGACTGCCAGACGAAAAAAGTTCTTTAAGTTTCACCAAACAGGTTTCCGCTCTTTCAAAGTATAATAACCTGAAGAATAAATGTTCCATTGTTAGCTACCTCCTTTTTAAGAATTCCACGAGTTGCTTCAAGGACCATACTATCTTTTGCAGCTGCATTCATTGCATCTTTAAATGATTTTATATCATCAATACCATGGGATATCTGTTAGAAAAAACCAAACGTCATTTTTTTAAGGATCATTAATACTTCTATTTTCTAGCATTCAATTTTGCTCGTTCACCGTTGCTTATTCTAAATATTAAAACAATTGTGCAGGGAAGATGTCGTTATGGGTAGTACAGGGAATGGTCGATTTCAAGTAAGATGCAACAAACACATCGAGAAGGACCTCGTGGGTTGTGGCAGCTAATTCCCAGCCGTTCTCAAACCAAAGTTTTAAGACATATAAAGAGAATTGAGAAGTTTACATGATTGATAGCTTTACTTACATGATTCTTGAATTCAATTTGTGACTCTGATAATGAAAATCCAGCCAATTTATAAGAAACTTTAATTTTGCCATGTAAACAGGAAAGAAGAATGTTAATCTGGAAAAAACAGAATTTCTATCGTCATTTTAGTTTCATATAACAGGAGGGCAGATCAGTTATGTGCTCCGACAAGGAGTCTGAAAAATAAAACACCTGGATAAATAGCAAGGGTCTGTTCAGATTCCTATGCTATAAGTTTAGCAAAACGATCAACTGAATCTAAACAGAAGCATAGCTAACTGCATCAGCTTCCCCTCGAACGGTTACACAAACTGTTTAACTCTCTTTTCAAAGTTCTTTGCATCTTTGGTACTTATCCCCTAGTTCATAACATTAATGGCGTTAAACTTTCTTTTTCATAGTTTAGATCAGATATTGATGTCATAGTTTCTTGTTTTATATATCCCATTATATTATTCTATTATCGCGTTTAATTCTTTTGTATGGGCATCTTAGTTTCAATTTATTAATGATGAGAGTTAGATTCGTCTTTAGCATTTGTCTGCATTTGTACTGGTAGTTATATTCTTCCTGTTATATCCTTATGTTTTGTCTGTAAGCGCCCAGACTCGATAAGCACTGCTACTTCTGGGGCGTATGAAACTCGTAGGCATTTAATTTTCAAATATGTATGTTTTTCATAAATCAATATAACCATCACCCAAACTTGTTGCAAGTGTATCTTGGTCAGATAAGAGAACTGAACACCGCCTATAAAAGGGGTAAAGCTCTAACCCTCTTTTGTCTTCTTTGTTTATACAACCAATTTTCCACTGAGATAGTAAGATTGAAGGTTTTATTTTGTATATATGTATGAGAGAATCAAATATAAGTCTGAATCCCTTTAAAAGATTGTCAAGCAAAGGATGTTAATGGTAAGACAAAGATACAAGACGGTGAAACACAAAGAAAGCAATGTTTCTTACCTCTGGTGATAGATCCTGTAGTATTATCCCAATTGTTGTCTTTTTCTCTACACTGCTCTGTGTTGCATTTAATTCCAGTCTCTTAAGCAAAACGCTTATTGATATATTCTAACAAGAAAAACAAATAATCTGAAAATCATGTTTCGTAATTCAACAAACAGAAATTATCCGCTGATATTTGTTAGTGTTCTGCATTCTGAAACAAAGGAGGATTAACCCAGAAGACAAGAAGTCAGGTGCAGGTAGATTCCTTTAGAAAATGCCACACCCCTTTTTACCACACCCTTTTTTGTTTACTCTGCACCTATTTTATGCCACACCCTTCTTAGTTTATGTCATGCCCTTTTAATCTACCCCACACCCCTATTGTTTATGCCACACCCCTTTTATGCCACATCCTTCTTTGTTTATACCACACCACTTTTGTTTATGTTGCACCCATTTTTATGTCACACCCTTTTTGTATGTTGCACCCCTTTTGTTTACTTCACATCCTTTTATACCACACCCTTTTTATGCCACACCCTTCTTTGTTTATGCCACACCCATTTAATGCCACATCCCTTTTTACAACACACCCCTTTTTGTCTGTTGCACCCCTTTTGTTTACTTTCCATCCTTTTTCATGCCACACCCTTTTATGCCACACCCTTCTTCGTTTATGCAAAGGCCCTTTAATGCCACACCCTTTTTTGTTTATATCACATCCCTTTTGTTTATGCCAAACTCTTCTGTTTATGCCACACCCCATTATACCACACCCCTTTTCATTTATGCTATACCCCTTTTTTGTCTATGTCACACCCCTTTTGTTTATTCCACATCCCTTATGTTTATGATGCACATCTTTTTCCAACATCTTTGTAAGCTTATAAGCCATACTCCCAGCAGCCTGTTAAGTGTTTGCCTGTATGTACACAAAAGATCTGAAGTACAGAAACATTACAAAAGATCTGAAACATGCAAACACCTTTTTGTGCCCAGATGTTGGCAGCTCTTTCAAAAACATTACATCTGATCTTTTTAACAAGCACATTGTTTTA
Organism: Chrysaora quinquecirrha; assembly: GCA_014526335.1. Classification (NCBI taxonomy): domain Eukaryota; kingdom Metazoa; phylum Cnidaria; class Scyphozoa; order Semaeostomeae; family Pelagiidae; genus Chrysaora; species Chrysaora quinquecirrha. Next base: position 2,247,075 of record JACTAT010000022.1, read on the forward strand.
AATGGGATAAAATTATGATTATATCTTGTTTTTTCACTATAGATGCATTCCAGATAAGGTTATCTCATGTGGCCATTTAGGAATCTTATTTAAACTTACAGAACCATTACAAGAAAGCATGAAGGGGGTGGAAAGGGGGTGGAAAAGGGCCCCCTGATAGGATTAGCGTTAACTGAAGATGGCTGTAACAGCAGCCCAATTACCCCCCAAGTCTTACCATTTCATTTTCAATATTTGAATCCAAGGATTTTACATCAATGATTTTGTAGTCTAGGCTTTCATAATTTATTTCAACAATCTGAAAGTTTCCCTGAAAACAAAAAGATTATTTAGTATTGCTTTCATATTTTGCATTTCATTTAATTATTATTTTATCATTATGAGAATTTGTAGAATTTTTAATACAGTAGAAATTCATAAGTAACACTTATTAAGAAATTCATTATTTTCGAAGTTTTTTAGGTTCTGGTTTTTAGGTTCTTTTTTAGGTTTAGTCTTTTTAGTTTCGAAGTTTAAACCTTGTATCTGCGTGGTAGGGTAGTTATAGTAGGTTTTCTACAATGGAGGAATCAAAAGATTAGATTTTGATGAAAATAACACTGTTGCGATTTTCCAAGCTTTAAAACTGTTGATGAAAGTTAACAATTACCTTTACAAATGTAATCCTCTTTGAATAAATTAAACCGAAAATTTAAATCTTTTTAGCCGTGCCGAATAAAATTTAGGCCTTGATTTAAAACCACATTTTTATTCAGTTTACCTTACTACTATTCTTTAAGAGCCGGCCATTTAACTTCAGTCTCCAGTTATCCATAGCTTGATGCACAACTGAGCCATTTTTCATTAACCAATTCGCTAAGTTATTCGCCCATTGCAAACTTCCTTCTTCGTCATCTTGTTTTGTTGAGTGACGAACGGGCCTAGCCAACTTCTTCCAAGATTTACTCCGAATGAAATAAAGCCCAAGCAAAAAAAGCATGACATGTAATAATAAAAAATAACTCTTTTCATATTGATTTGTATGTTCCCATGATCTAAGTAAGTCTAAAACTGCTGCTTTCGATTTTTTTTCCTCCATTTTGACTAAACAAATATCGTGTAATTTTGTTATTGAAAAATACCAGATTTTGATTATTGTCCGCGCTTATTTTGATCGCCCCAGACCTCTTTACGAACCCTTAGCAACTAGAGATTTTTCCCTAACAACATTTCCGCGTTTTCTTTCTTGGAAAAGAAACCAAATAATTGTTGTAAGAAAACTATTACTTGCTCATTTTATCAGAGCATTGACCAGAACCTAAATTATTGTTAAGTCCTGTATGATTGGGTTTTGGGTATAAGATTACAAACCACGTTTCAAAGGTGTTGAAAAGTCGTGAAGTTAACCGTTAAAACCGCAACATCAATAGCCCCAAAAACTAGAATGGAATGGAACTGAATGGAATAGAGGGTAATAGAGCAGAAAGGAATATAATAAAATCCTTTATCAATTGATCCTCAAAGCGATTTTCTGGAAAAATACATCTCCGTGTATTACTTGTTTGGGGAAGATGGACCTCTGACGATTCGTCTGTTGGCTGTAAGTAGTCGAACGTCATTCTGATTCGAGTGCATTGAGTAAGAGAATATCTTTCAAAAAATGTCGTTTTTAAACTGTTGATTATTTAATTTGTTGATAAATATTACACATGATATGGAATTATAGATACATGAAAAAGAAGCAGCTATACTTGTCGATAGAATTTATGTGCAAAACAGACGATATAACTCTATGCGAAATTTGCTATCAATAACCATATACAAAATAGGACTAACACCAGCATTAGCATATTGAAAACATTTCACGAAAGAAGTTAAAGCCATGGTTAATAGCTCACCATTAAGCACTGATATCAAGTTCAAAACCATAAAAGGTGTCCAACTAACAAGAAAAGCAGCCATGATCAAGAACAAGGTCTTGGCCAGTCTGATCTCCAATTTTAAAGTTCGCTGTCTAATTGTTGAACTTTTCATTGTTTCATTTTGCTTTGAGCCTTCTCTTGATGATCCGTTGCAAGTTTTCTTCCCATCATTGTTTCTCGATGTATTATTTACATTCTCTTCAAATGGATTGCTTCCATTGTTCTCATTGTTCTTCAATACATTGTTATCATTGTTCCCTGGCAAATTGTGTTCATTGTTATCATTGTTTTCCGATCTATTGAATCTATTGTTCAGTGTTCCGATGTCTTCATTGTTTTCTGTGTTGATCACATTATTGTCTGAAGTATTGCATTCATCATCTTCTTTATTTTCACATATTTTGTTTTCAATTCCTTCTGCGGTAATATTGTTTGTATTGTATCCATTGCCTTCGTTGTTTTCATTCTCACTGTTTTCGAACCCTTTGTTTTCCATAAATTCATTGTTCTCTGAGGCATTGTTCTCCTCATTATTATTGTTTTCTAAAGTATTGTCATCATTGTTTTCATTGTCAAATGTATTGTTTTTATTGTCTTTATTGTTTCCATTGTATTTTCCATTTCCGCTGTTTTCCAACGCATTGTTTTCGTTTTTTTCATTGTGTTCTGATGTAATGTTTTCACTGTAAGCGGAACATTTTAATTTATGGCTTTCATTGTTTCGAATGATAGCATTGTTTCCTTTGTATTGATTGTTATTTGAAATATTGTTCTCATTATTTTCATTGTCTTCTGAACAATTGTCTTCTTTGTTTTCATTGTTTTCAAATGCATTATTCTCATAGAATAAATTATTTTTCAAACCAACTGAGCATCTAGCATTCTCTTGCTTCCCTTTAATTCCTTCATGTCCATCATCCTTTATTCCATTGTAGTCATTTTCTCCGACCTCCTCTTGGTCTAACCCTCTAATATCAACTCCGCTATGACCTTCAAATCTACTGGCAACAAAAGTCGTAACTGCTCTTTTTTGCATTCGCTTATAAAAACGCCATGTTTCCAGAAAGACATTTGCATAGCAAAATGTCATTACAGCCACAGGCACCAGAAAGGCATACATCACAATGAAATAGCTAAACCATACAGAATCTTCCCTTGTTTGAAATAAATATGTCATAAGCGAGGCTATCGCTGCAATAAAAGCGAGAAACCATGCAATAAAAATGAGGCCACTGGTTTTTCTTCCAGTAAATATGAATCGATAGTTCATTGGTTTCTTTATGCAAACATATCGATCAACAGAAATAAACACGTGATTCATTATGGATGATACCCCGCATATTATATCAAAGAAAAGCCAGATCCTGTAAAATACAGTGCCAATACTAGGCCAGTTTATGAACAAAATTGTTACCCAAATAGGCATGGCGATAATTGTGACAAGGATATTTGAAACGGCAAGACTTACGATGAAGTAATTAGTTGTAGAGCGCAGTCTTCTGTGACGATAGAACAAGTAGAAAACAGTGATATTTCCAAACAGGCCAAATATCATTATTAGAATTGTGAACGAGGCTGATACTGTTATACCTGCTGACGGCATCTTACCAAATTTTATCTGTAGAGTGAAGTTAAATTTGAAACGTCTGGGTTGTTCAAAAGTCGAGCTCAAGTTGAGTTTGCTTGCGAGTCCAGTCAATAATTTCTTGGATTTCTTCTGCGTCCAAGAATACAGAGGAATATAAATGAATTGTTATAAATTGTAGAAGTCTGACTTGATTATCGTGACTATCACCTAAAATGAATAAACTGACTTCAACATTATATGTGTCATTCAATACATCCACCAGCAAAGCAAAACTACTGTTACTGAACAAATTCAAAGGAAAACCCAGGGAAAATCCTTTCTCTCAGGAACAGCTACTTCATGTAAATGCCACGCATGTCTTTTTGCACGCCATGAACTTTCTAGCTTTCTACCTATTTGCAACAATAGTTGTACGTCATAATAACTAGAACTTCCTGTTTGCGCGATGAATAAGGTAAGTCAATGTCAGTTGAACAGGCTAGACGAGATGAAGAATCGTCTCCAAATATCGTCTGACCTCCGTGTGTCCTCTGCGCGCACTTAAAACTCAAGCAGCAAAGATCCTTCATGCTACGAACAATCTGGTAACAACATAAGAACTAAGGAACCCTTCTGATCCAATTGAAATCTGGAACACCACAAAATACAAAGTCGTATGACATACCTTGGAAATCCAACATCACAATACAAAGCGTATTACAGTAAAGAGCAGCGGAGCACCAATGGAATTTGTCAATCAAACCGCTCTTTTGAGCCCCTTGAGCTAGAAGAATAACATACCGCTTGAAATTTGAAAAGGGTTTTAGTAGTACAAATTGGTTTGTTTGGCTATGTTGTGAGGGCTTGATGGTAATCATGGCATTTTTTAAGGATTTTCACTGGGCGACAAAACCCAGGCGTCGGAGCTCCCGGAAGCTCGTGATATTTTACTATCTCTGAGGCCTTAAAATTGCGCAGCGTTATGAAAATTCTCCCTCTGCATCTTAATAGAAAATCACAAGGAATACACATCCTTGCATATCGCTCCAGAAAAACTTTTTTGAACCATACCAAAAGATAACGTCTGTTGCCTTGGTAGGCACGCAATCTTCCTTTTGGACGTCATCTTGTGAGGAGTGACCCAACCAGTGTTCCAAACCAACATGCATTGTGCCTTGTAACCCTGTGTCGATTCTTCTTATAATCGATTTTGAAGCGAAACATTTGAATTTTGTGCCAAATGCAGACAATAAAAGTGATTTTTCTTAAATATTTTTCATGCTCTAATATACTGCCACTCCTTGCTACAGTAGCAAGAGCAAGCAAAAGCAACATCTATAGTTTTATTGTTGGTTTTTATCTCCGTTCTGCCTGTGAGTTTTCCTCGTGCCTTGTCGCCCAGTTTTCTAAATTTTTATGTCCTGGGTGACAATTTTGATGAACTGGGCGACATTTAGTCATACAGTTAAAAATGCTATGATGGTAATGTCTAATGCCTGATAAATCCGACAGAAGATGTTCTGGCGAAGAGAATTTCTTTAAAGAAATATACAATAGTTACTAACATGCGTCTTTACTTGTTTAAATACGATGAATACATTATATACAAGAGGTTAATAATTCATTAAATAGATAAGCTACAGATCATATAAATAAATTAAATAGAAGGAGCTCTAATTTTCCATAGAATCTTATGTGCAAAACAGACGATACAACTCCACACGAAATTTGCTATCAATAACCATATACAGAATAGGACTAACACCAGCATTAGCATATTGAAAACATTTCACGAAAGAAACTAAAGCCATTGTTAATAACTCGACTTTTAACACTTTAAGTAAGATTGTAATCATAAAAGGTGTCCAGCTAATAAGAAAAGCACCCATAATCAAGAACAAGGTTTTTGCCAGTCTTATCTCCAATTTAAAAGTTCGCTGTCTAATTGTTGAATTTTTCAATATTTCGTTTTGCTCTGATCTTGTTCTTGATGTTCCATTACAATTTTGCTTCCTAGAATTGTTTCTCGATGTATTATTTACATTGTCTTCTGTTTTCTTGCTTCTATTGTTCTCATTGTTTTTCAATGCATTGTTTTCATTGTTCCCTGATAAATTGTGTTCATTGTTATCATTGATTTGGGATCTATTGTATCCATTGTTTCGTGATCCAATGTTTTCTGTACTGTTCTTAATCTTTGCTGAAGTGTTGCATTCATTATTGTCATTGTTTTTCCAAATTTTGTTGTTATTTCCTCCTGTAAGATTGTTTTTACAGTGCTCATTGTTGTGAAATCTTTTGCTTTCAGTGTATTCATTGTTCTCTAACATTTTGTCCTCCATATTTTCATTGTTTTCATTGTGTTCTGATGCATTGTTTTCATTGTACTCATTGTTTCCAAATGTATTGTTTCTATTGTCTTTATTGTTTTCGATGAATTTTTCATTTTCAATGTTTTCCAGCGTATTATTGCCGTTGTTTTCAGTGTCCTTTGATTTGCTGTCTTCAGAATACTCGTGATATGCGTGGCTTTCATTGTCCTTATTGTTTCCATTGTCTGTATTGTTTCCATTGTATTCCTTGTTAACTGAAATATTGCCCTCATTGTTTCCATTGTCTTCTGAAGAATTGTCAACTTTGTTTTCATTGTATTCAAATGCATTGTTTTCATAAAAGAAATGCTTCCCCACTACACCATTATCCGCGCTTTGTAAATTGACTTCAGGTTTGACTTGCAGTCCTTCTGACCTCTCTGAATCATTTTCATGCATACTCTGAACCTCAATCATCCATTTTTTCTTTGATTTGTCTCTTTTTATAATTCGGCTCGGTTCTTCTGGACTCCTTTTCAAACCAGCTGATAATCTAGCATTCCCTTGCCTCTCTTTTCCCTCTTTGCTTCCCACGTTTTCATTACTCCCTATTCCCACGTCATTTTCTCTAATCTCCTCCCTATCTAACCCTTTATTATCAATTCCGCTCAGACCTTCAAAGGTACTAGCAACAAAAGTCGAAACTGCCTTCTTATGCATTCGCTTATAGAAGCGCCATGTCTCAAGAAAAATATTTGCATAGCAAAACGTCATAATAGCCACAGGCACCAGAAAGGCATACGTCACAATGAAATAGCTAAACCATACAGATTCTTTACTTGTTTGAAATAGATATGTCGCAACCGAGGCTATCGCTGCAACAAAGGCAAGAAGCCAGGCAATGAAAATGAGGCCACGGGTTTTTCGTCCAGTGAATATCATACGATAGTTCAGCGGTTTCTTTATGCTAATGTATCGATCAACAGAAATGAACACGTGGTTCATTATGGATGACACCCCGCACAATACATCGAAGAAATGCCAGATCCTGTAAAATACGGTCGCAGACCTAGGCCAATTAATGAGCAAAGTTGTTACCCAAATAGGCATGGCAATGATTGTGACCAGGATATTTGAAACTGCAAGGCTTACGATGAAGTAATTAGTTGTAGAGCGCAGTCTTCTATGACGGTAGAACAGGTAGAAAACAGTGATATTTCCAAACAGGCCAAATATCATTATTAGAATTGTGAACGAGGCTGAGACTGTTAAACCAGTTGACGGCATCTTACCAAACTGTATCGGCAGGCTCCAGTTACGTTGTTGCGAAGGCGACGTCAAGTTGAATTTGCTTGGGAGTGCCAGTCCACTCAGTAACTGCAGCAGCGTCCTCTGTTTCTGTGTCATAGAAAAGAGACGATTCGTAAATATAACTAATTATGAATAGGGTAACAAGAAGCTTTAACACCTTTAATTAGAAGAACAAACGAAAGATGACAAAATAACAAGCAATTTTGTCATCTTTCGTTTTTTATTCTAATTACATATCTTAAAGCTTCTTGTCACCCTTTTCATTATTAAGTTGCATGCCCGATTGGATATATTTTCATATAATTAATTGTTATAAGTCTAAAAATTCCTATGTCTCCCTCTGTTCGAAAATATAAACCAAAATGATGAACTCACAAACTACACGCGTTCTACAGTTTCAGAAAGATTAGTGACCTCGTTGATAATTCACAGAAAACCACCTCACCAAGAACCATTGCAGCAAATCTAGCTAAGACATGAGAAGCGCTTGCCTTTTCAAAAATGCCTTCTCTTATACCTTTCTCAGTTGCGATATGACGTTTTTATTGCCTTTTAAGGCCTTTTTCAGTTCCTTGTAGACTCAGTCATGTTCAAATTTCTATGGCCTTTTTGATCTCAAAGATTTTTATTTTGCCCACATGGTCTCCTATTTCCTTTTGGCATTCTATGTTGGATAGCCTTGGCGTTTTACATTTCCTATGCCTTTTCTAATTTCTTATAGTTTTTAGCATATGGCTGGTTCAGTTCCGTATGCCATTTCAAAACTCCAATAGCTGCTTTATTTCCGCATATAATTTTAAGATTTCTATGGCATTCTATATTTCGTAGAAGGATCCTTCACTTTTAGTTCTTTTAACTTTTTCAAATCTTTTCCTTGTCATTCCTTCCTATCGCTTTCTCGATTCTTTAAGATCGAGTTTACGACCTGTACTATTAGATCCAATTGCAGTATTGTATGATCCCACGCCACTTATTAGAGAATTCCAGGAGCGTCGCCAAAGGGGGGCCAATGTTGCAAACGTCGGCACAAAGAAGGTTTTTTCGGCAAATGATGATATCAGTCTGGAGATTTGGGATTTCTCTTGTTTGAAATTTTTCAATAAAATGTGTAGAAGCTCGGTTACAATACTTTGTCGTCTAACACAAATCTAACAATGTTAGATCGTTTGGCCAGGGCCTTAGATGGCTTCAGACATAAGGCCCCGACCAAACGATTTAACAGTGTTTGTCAAACATCTGAGATTCGCTTGTCAAGTTATGTTTGAGCGTTTGGCCACGTCATAAAACATTGATTTAAAAACAAAAATAAAGAAATAAAGATGTTTTTGAAAAGGGCAAGATAAATTTGTAACGAGCATTGTTTTGTGAAGTGAAAACATTTGCTTGAGAAGCATTTAAAACTGTCATTTAAAATGTTCTGCCTTGATTTGATTCTAGTTTGAACGTCGTTTTTTCTAGTTGAATCTGAAGTGAAGATGTTATTACTTGCCTACTGCTCTGAACAATAGACATAGCGATTAAAAGCCTAGATCCGCCTAAATCCTACCCTGTAGTCCTTATAAAAATTATTGCTCTTATATAGGTTCTTCTATAAAGTAAACAAGTGTAGCTACTTACAGGAGATAGCTGATGGGCTTTAGACCTCTAGAAAACCTTCAAGTAGTCGCTTCTTGATGTCGTGAGCACCACCTGATTGAATAAACTGACTTCAACGCTTCGTATATACATTCAACAAAGCCACTAAACAAATTAAAAGAAAAAAAACCATAGCTCTAGCATAACAACTAAGGGACCCTTCTGATCCAATTAAAATGTAAATACCTCAAAATACAAAGATGTATGAGACATACCTTCAGTATCCAGCATCAAAGTACAAATCGTATTATAGAGCAGCGCAGTACCAATGGAATTAATCAATCTAAACCGCTCTGTTATAATCTAGTGATCCTTTCAAGTATCTTCATTGCATATCTTTATCATAACTCTCTAGGAATCTTAATTAAAAGTCCTTTTTTGAATGTGTTTTCACTGTTTAGCAGCAGATGGGTGGAGCTATTGGGTCATGTTTACCATAACGTAGAAATCTATGTATTTCCTAAAATAAGTAGATGATCTGGAACCCTTTTACGTCCTTCTAGTAATCTGCTTATATTTTACATTATACTGTTAACTGGCTTTGGTTAAGCTCCCTTTTACCGATATACCGATAAAAAGGGTTTTGTGTTGGCATCAAGGAAGTAAGATGAATTATTTAATGTCAGCTGTAACGAGAAGTACAATTTATTTGAACTTAAAAAAGAAAGAAGTTTGCTTTAAGTTTGCCTCTCCGTTTTTGCGACAATGGCTAAAAAAGAAAAGCAGAGGACCTTGCTGAGAAACTAAGAAACCAAATAACTCCCTTACTTACTTACTTACTAACTAACCTACCTAACTAACTAACTAACTAACTAACTAACTAACTAACTAACTAACTAACTAACTAACTAACTAACTAACTAACTAACTAACTAACTAACTAACTGAATAACTAACTAACTAACTAACTAACTAACTAACTAACTAACTAACTAACTAACTAACTTAACTAACTAACTAACTAACTTACTAACTAAATAACTAACTGACTAATTAACTAACTAAGAAGCAAACTAACAAACTAACTAACGAACTAACTAACTAAAAAACTTTGAGCATTCTCACGCTTGAATAGAGTACGGTTTTGGTATTTAATTAGGTGAAAACTTAAGTGTTAATGACAGTGGACTCTGCACAGATGTTTTTTTTACTCTCACCTGAGCTAATTAAATACACTTAAATATCAAGTAAGCTTCCATTGGACCTATTTCTCACAAAGAATGCGAAGAAAGTCATTAATTGGCGAGAAAATTTAGGGAAACAGGCATACACTCACAGATAAAATAAAAGTGCATCAAAATTTGATGAGAAATTTCTAGCAGCTGTTACGAAGGTGTAATAAGTTCATGATTAGTTATTCTATGAGCAAATTAAAAGTTGATTTTAATTGTTTATTTAGAACCAGAAAAACAGTAATAAGAAAGCTTTGGGTAATTATGTTCAACAGCTGACGTTTTCTGCCAAGAGAACATGACCCTAAATATAGCCTTGGCTTGAAAATGTTATTAGGTTATGTAATTTTGAGGGCAAACCACGTGCATCTGTAGCTTATTAACCCAACTATCTTCATAAAATCGCTTTATGATTGGACAGAAGAATCAACCAATCACAAGAAAACGAAACAACCAATCACAATTCAAAGCAAGGAACTCTCTCGGTGATTGGTCATAAACAAAATCAAATAACCAATCAAATTCCAACCCTTGCTTGCCAGCAAATGCCCCTTGCTTGCCAGTAAATGCCATAATGTCATAGTGTCATAGAAATAAAATGCGTTAAGCTCATTGCGTGACAAATTGTTTGGTGTGTTTCTACCTGGGCTGCAAGGCGTCCCCAAGGATTCAGGGTAGTGAATATTCCACGTGAAAACACAGACCAAAATACCATGAATGATATAGAAACCTTCTTTAACGAGGAGACATGGCAGTACATCAATCCTCTAACGCATTCAGATGGTAAAATACCCTTTCTATGCCCACGGTTATCAATGCCAAATCCAGTCCGTCAGTTAATTAGTTAGTAAGGGACTTTGTCTGTTCCTAGTTAGTTAGAGAGTTAGTTAGTTAGATAGCTAACTAGTTCGTTAGTTAGCTAGTTAGATGGTTAGTTTAGGTAGTTTGCTAGCTATTTCATTAGCTAGTAAGCTAGTCGGTAAGTTAATTAGTTAGTTAGTTAGTTAGTTAGTTAGTTAGTTAGCTCTTTAGTTACTTAGTAAGCTAGTTAGTTAGTTAGTTAGTTAGTTATTTAGTTAGTTACTTAGTTAGTTAGTTTGTTAGTAATGGTCTTATACTTTAGAGAAGGTCGGTCTGCCATCTGCGAATGCAAAGTCAGTTTGGTGATTTAGAAGGGCATGACCTGCCTTCCAGCCTCGATGCCTGAACTTAGGCACTTCTTGATGTAGATTTGGCAACAGCGAGGAAAAAACATCAGTGGAAATGAAAAAAATCAAGCAGCAACTATTTTTGGATTAAACCTGTTTTAATAGATATAAAAAGTGTAAAGCCTTCAAGAAAGGCTTATTGTTCATTTTTTAAAGATGCTATGTTTGTTTTTTTCTGTGAAAAGATTTATTAAGAAGACATCAATAAAGAACATATGGTACATTTTCTTTACTCCGTCTCCGTGTGTAAGAGAACGCTGCTTGTACGTTCAGAGAATGGCAATGCCTGTGAAGTAGGCTCTCACGATGGAGAAACACACGAAATGGATGCCTGAAAATAGTTTTCTTTGCAAGCAGCATCGGAAGCAGCACCTTTAGAAGTGCAAAGACAATACATTTGTCGCTGATCGCAATTCTATCTTAGCGTTTTCATCGATTATAAAAGTGGTAAATTCTGAGGAGTGTTTAACTTGTATTTACCAGAAGTCATTGAATGACTTTGTTATAGAGAAGAATCAGTCGTTGTTAAGACGTTAAATTTTTAATGAAATACCTCCCCATATTCTGGCATTCTCAGGTATTTCCTTCCTCGTTCGTACAAGCAGTATGAATAGAGATTACAAAGCTGTTTTGGAGAATGCTTGTTTACTTTAGACCAACTTGTATCGTAGAGTTTAGGAGGAGTGGTGATGACCTACTAGACGAGGAAGAAGGGGACAAGCATTGCTTGCCCGCATTGACCCATGGGTGAATCATAATGAGAGAATCCTAAAGAAATGAACGAAGAAACAATAAGACTAGACACCATGCATTGTATAGAGAACAATAAACTTAAATTGGCATTTCTTGGATTTTGTGACAAAATTTTTTCGTACTAGACCTTTTGACTGCCGACCCATAGTACTTATGACTGTAATTTTTGGCCAAAAGATTCGGTATTTTTATAGACTTAAATTTTAATGGCAAATTAATAGCTTTTTGTAAGAAGATTGTAGTTTTCAATTAGTGTATCATTCATTTGATTTGCTCCCGTACAAATAATGAAGCTATAACAGTGCTACTGTTTTTCTGGCGTCTTTCGTGGGCACCGAGTAAAGACGCGACTGCAATTTCATGATCTAGGCTACTTGATATTGTTGTGAAATGGCTTGTGGTAATAAGAAACTTGTACCTGTCTTTGCCGTCCTTGGTTTATGTAATCTAATTGGACACGTTGCTATCATTGTGACAATAAAAAAGTTTACAAGACTCCATACAAAGTCGTATATGATCCTTGTAAGCCTTTCTTTTGCTGATATGTTGATGGGGATAAGTTTATTTCCAGCAAGTTTGGCATCAAAAATGCTACATCGAAATGGAAAGCCATGCGACAACGTACAAACTGCGGCTGAATTTTTCCTTTATACATCATTATTCAGCTCTATGTTCAACATTTTGATGCTCAACATTGATCGATATCAAGCGTGTGTATATTGTTTTCAATACACTGATGGGATTTCAAAGCGATTACTGCGAAGATTGCTCTTATTCTGGGCGATTTCATCTCTTATTTCGGGTGTTTGTCTCCTTGAAGCTCCAACTGATAGAGACACTCCAGCTATAGTTCGTGAAAGACTTTCTTCAGATATTATACACGTAACATTTGCAATGGGTGGATTTCTCTTTATCGCCGTTTGCCAATGTCATTTGCATAGAATCAGTGCACGCTTTCTAAATAGTGTTATTAAAGAGAGAAGTAGATTATATGGACGACAAGCCGAGAAACTGGCGCTGGTACGGCGACAACGACGTGCAACCTTTGTCGTTCTGGCGATTACTCTGGCCTATGGTGTATGTTATCTTCCAATGGCGATTATGAAGATATTCCGTTTTGCTAACCACACAACAAATGTTACAAGACAAATCGAAGTTATATCAGCCCCACTGATCCCCCTAAGCACTGCGTTGAACCCCCTTGTCTATGGTATGTCAAGTGCCACTCTGAGAAAAGCATTTTTCCAAATGCTCCGCTCACACACTCAGTTTCTTAAAAGATGTTTTAATATGGACAATTGTAGCCCGACTGTTCCGAGAATATATCGATTTTCTCATGTACTAGAAGTCATGAATGTTGATCATAATAGAAGCTGTACTGAGAGTTGCTGAAGCAGCTATTTAACTTAATGCCTGTTGTATTATAGCTTTCATAGAGAGAGGCACGCTAAGTGATTTGGTATCCAAATATCTTGAAAATATTGACTGTTTTCCCCAAGGGGGGGGGGCATTTGGCCAGATTAGGAGCGTGCCGCCAGAGCTTCAAAACACACCCGTTTTACCAAGTTTGCAAAAAAGTTATATACCCGTATTTGCCCGAAAATATCAAATATCGAAATGTCATACCCGAAATCGGTAATGTTCGTTGTACCAAATTGATCGAAAGTCAGTACTGTTTCTTATACCTAAATTCAGAAACTTTACACCGTTCAATATACCAAAATCGCGAAAAAGGGTACCCTTCCGGGCCGGCACCTTCAAACCCAAAATATACACATAATGTCTCCGGAGGTGTTCTTGATCAACTCTTGATACCAAGCCATTTGTCTGATTCGCTTTCCTTGCTTAGCTAACAATTCGCTTTCCTTGCTTAGCTAATAATTGTCTTGCTTAGCTAATAATTTTTTTGCTTAGCTAATAATAATCTATATTTCTTAGCTTTGCGAAGTAAGTCGTTTTTGATTCTGCCTTCTGAGTCGCTCTATAATAGAAACCAAGTGAACCCCCCGTGGGCAGAAATTACCAATATTGTGGCAAATTGTGTGGCCGGTACCAGGCCAAAATCCGTTGACTGTTGAAGAGTGAAGGAAACGCGTTTGGCCAAGTGGCGGCGCCAGGGGGAATGGGGACTAGTCCCCCACTTTTCAGAAAGATGGTCTCTGAGATTCATGCAAATCCGATGAGAAAACTGGGGGGTCAACGACGTTCAGCCGACGTTCAACGCTGCTATCAACGGGTGTTGTTTCAAAACATTTTCGCTGAGATTGACTCTCGTGCACTGAGGTTTTTGTGTTGTTCTAATAATGTATGCAGAAAGAGAAATCAAAGGATCCTAAGCCATTTTGAGACCTCAGAAATGACAAAACCCAGGTGCTTCCAAGGGCTGGACTCCAGGGCGCTGCCCTGGACCTGCTACTTCAGCGCCCCCAGACCCCAGCTGCCCTGGACCTGCTGGGGCTTCCAGCGCCCCCAGACCCCAGCTGTTTTAGGCAACGGCCTGCGGCCATTGCGTGCATGCCTTCGGCACGCAATGTACCCCTATGAAAAATATCCCCCACTTTTTGGAGCTGGCGCCGCCACTGCAGACAGCCCTTTGCCAAGATTCTTGACCTTGAGTACACAGTAACCGGTGCTTCATACCACCATTCAGGGTTTCTATACCCCTAATTCTACCCCAGTACTTCAATTGAATTGAATTGATCTCAATAATATCTAAACCTCCTTTCAACCGTTGATATCTGACACCTGCCCTGGCAGTGAAAGACACAAAGACACGGATGAAGACAACCTCGGTTTGAGGACGACACGCATGAGAAAAGTTAAAAAAAATAAAAGTATAGTACCATTCTCCTATAATTACTAACAATACCTTTTATACACGATCAACGAGTTCTTTAACTTTACAGCTTTTTCAATATATACATACTGTATACATATTACACATAAATTAACTGACTTGGGGTGTGCTCTGGCGACTGAAGATCTTTGGGCGTTTGCTGGCGTTCTTTAACAAAAAACACTGAAAAATTTTCCCTGTTTCTTAGTATTTAATAACCTTCGTTTTGTTGTTCTTAAAAAGAAACTGTGAAGATAAAAATATTTCAGCATCCTACAACTTCACAATCCAAAGTTGAAGTTTTGCTTAATGAAATTGAAATACGGAACACGAAAGTCAAGTTGGTTCTTGGGACACAGAAACTGAAGAAATTCAACGAGACCAGGGAGTAATTTGGTCCAGACAAACACCCCAAAATCGGCTTAGCATCCTTCCGTCTACGACAGCTATATTACAACTTTTAAATACTCTAGGAGCTACTCAGTCACGTTTCGATTTTGATAAACCGTGGTGATTTCTAGTGTATGAGAAAATCGATAAATTTTTGGAACAGTCAGGCTACAATTCTCCATATTGAAACATCTTCTAAGAAACTGAGTGTGTGAGCGGAGCATTTGGAAAAATGCTTTTCTCAGAGTGGCACTTGACATACCATAGACAAGGGGGTTCAACGCAGTGCTTAGGGGGATCAGTGGGGCTGATATAACCTCAATTTGTCTTGTAACATTTGTTGTGTGGTTAGCGAAACGGAATATCTTCATAATCGCCATTGGAAGATAGCATACACCATAGGCAAGAGTAATCGCCAGAACGACAAAGGTTGCACGTCGTTGTCGCCGTACCAGCGCCAGTTTCTCGGCTTGTCGTCCATATAATCGACTTCTCTCTTTAATAACACTGTTTAGAAAGCGTGCACTTATTCTATGCAAATGACATTGGCAAACAGCGATAAAGAGAAATCCACCCATTGCAAATGTCACGTGTATAATATCTGAAGAAAGTCTTTCACGAACTATCGCTGGAGTGTCTCTATCAGTTGGAGCTTCAAGGAGACAAACACCCGAAATAAGAGATGAAATCGCCCAGAATAAGAGCAATCTTCGCAGTAATCGCTTTGAAATCCCATCAGTGTATTGAAAACAATACACACACGCTTGATATCGATCAATGTTGAGCATCAAAACGTTGAACATGGAGCTGAATAATGATGTATAAAGGAAAAATTCAGCCGCAGTTTGTACGTTGTCGCATGGCTTTCCATTTCGATGTAGCATTTTTGATGCCAAACTTGCTGGAAATAAACTTATCCCCATCAACATATCAGCAAAAGAAAGGCTTACAAGGATCATATACGACTTTGTATGGAGACTTCTAAACTTCTTTATTGTCACAATGATAGCAACATGTCCAATTAGATTAAATAAACCAAGAATACCCAGTACCGGTATGAGTTTTTCATTTCCACAGGCCATTTCACAAGTGATATCAAGCAGCCAAGGTCATGATC
Source organism: Chrysaora quinquecirrha (assembly GCA_014526335.1). NCBI lineage: Eukaryota > Metazoa > Cnidaria > Scyphozoa > Semaeostomeae > Pelagiidae > Chrysaora > Chrysaora quinquecirrha. The sequence goes on from JACTAT010000022.1 coordinate 2,263,277, forward strand.
AAAGCAGTCGCATCCAGACTGGCTGCCTTCGAAAGTGCCAGGATAAACATCAGCACTGTTAATTAACACTTTCAAATGCAAGCCAGCAGATTAAATGAATGATACACTAAATTAAAGTCAGCTTCTTATTAATTAACCATTAAAATTCACATCTATAAATAGTGATTCTTGTTTTGACCAAAATTCAAAGTCGTGAATGCAATTTGTCGGCATTCGAAGAGGTCTCGTTGGAGGTAAATTGGTCTCAAGATCCAAAATTCTAATTTAAACTTATTGTTCTCCTGAACAATGAATCATACCTTCATCTATTGTTTCTTTGCGGTTTCTTTGTACATTGCTTTACAATTCGCTCGATGCGTAAGCCATGCTGTACGTCTATACGTCTTCTTTAACCTCTGTAAGTAGTAGGTCACCACCAATTCTCCTGAATACTGCGATACCAGTTGCTCTTAAAGCTAACAAACATTCATTGAAACACCTTGGTGATATCTATTCATACTGCTTGTACGAACGAGGAAGGAAATACCTGAGAAGGCCAGAATATGGTGAGGTATTTCATTAAAAATTTAACGTCTTAACAACGACTGATTCTTCTCTATAACAAAGTCATTCACTGAATTCTGGCAAATACATGTAAACACTCCTTAGAACTTACGACTTTTATAATTTATGAAATAAGACCAAAAATAGGATTATAGTCACGCCAAATGTAATAGTAAGCAATAGCTCTCCACCTTCCAAAAATGCTGCTTCCGATGCTGCTTGCAAAGATGCCAATTTTCAGGCATCAATTTCGTGTATTTCTCAATCGCAAGAGCCTACTTCACAGACATGACCATTCTCCACAAGTACAAGAAGCGTTCTCTTGCGTGGAGTAAAGAAAAGGCACCATAGGTTTTCTATTGATGTCTTAATTAATCTTTTCACACACAGAACAACAACCATAGCAGCTTTAAACTAATTAATTGGCCAATCTTGAATAAGGCTTTACAGGATGTATATTTGATTAAAACAGGTTTAGTCCAAAAATAGTTGCTTCTGAAAAACCCACTCGTTCACGCACTGCGACTGCGTGGACAATCAACGCTGGTTCACCTTCTAAAAACTGCATCAGATTTCTGGTAAACAAAAGGTTTTCAAGATATTTTGCTTGTACCACGCGAATTTAAACAGGAGATGGCCAAAGAGTTAAACTATAATGTAGCTTCTAACGGCAGAAAGACCTTTTCAACATCCCCCTAATTCCAAATTCGTTCCCGAAATGTATAGCGCACTTAAATAGTCTTTGCGCAGTACGACATTTCCAGAATTGCAAAAAAAGCAGAAACTTGCATTTCTGGATGAATGTAAGAATCAGAATGCGTACTTAGTGAAAGGGGTCTAGTAACGAGTCTTTGAAATGTCACTCAGAATGATTGACATGTTACCAGATAGTTCAATGGTTCAGCGGACTTTGCGAGATGCTTCAGTGTCTCAGCCATAGCCCATATGCACACGCAGTGACAATTAAAATTAAGAAACCCGTCAGCAACTTGAAAATTTGGCATACTGAATAATCATATCAAGATAAAGATTACAAGAATATTTTTTTGAAATTATATTAGATTTTTCTTATCTATACGAGTTACTGAGTTAGACAGAGTTATACTTGCATTAAAGAATTTGAAGACAAGGGCCAAGCCAGTTCTTTAAGCATATGTATCTATAAAATTGAATTGTAAACTGAAGAGTTTAAGTTGATTCTAAGATCAGCTGAGTTTTTAACTTGAAGATTTTCTTATTTCAGTTTTTACAACTATTAACTTCTTAAGTTAGAGTTTATACTTGTTTTGGTTGAATTTCCAACGCTTTCAAAAACATATTTTGATGAATTCTGCAAAGATTTCTAGACCATAATCAAGTTATTTCGTGCTGAACAAATTTCTGCTTTCCAAGAACTTTTGACAACAATCTTCCAGTACCCAACATCAATTGCTTTTCCATTCACCTCAACTATAATAACAAACTCTCCTGAATACTTTGCTTTGCAAGTAAAACAGATAACCTCATTTTCGATTGTTATATTCGCAAAGAGGCAGGATTTTGCGTTGTTACTTGCAGTGCACAGCATTGCTTTGTAGTCTTGCGTTCTCGCATCTAATCTGCAAGGACAATTCTTGCATCGCAGTTCAAGACAGAATGTAATAGTATCGCCCAAGTCATAAGTTCTCTTGTTTAATTTCAAATTGTAAGCATGCAAATTAAACAGGCATTGTTCTAATACCTCCTCGTTGCGACCAGGTATTGCTTGATGTCTCTTGGCAAGATCTTGCTGCATTGCCATGCCTCGCAAATCAGAATCCGTATGCCTCCTTTGTGCAATTGCTTTCTGATTGGCAACTTTCTTGCTCGGTACAGAAGTTTTTCGCCTTTCAAACACACGTAACAGGCCATCATTTTTCGAAGAAATTGTCGGCATACTCTCAGCAGCTGCAATACCATTTTTAGTGGCACCAGCACCACTGGTACTTGCATTTGTTTGAAGCAATGCCATACTAGAGTCGGCATCGTTATTGTTAGTTGCATCTTCTTGTTTCTGGTTACTGTCGATGTTCATCATGGTTTGACAATTTGAGCAGATTTCTGACACTTTCTGCTCTGTTTTTACGTCGTTTGTTTTCATCTTTTCTCATATTTTTCCAGAAGATCACAAATTCGATTTACAAAGAAGCAAGTCTGCAGTAGCATTGGATTTGCATTTGGTATCTACAAAACAAAATCAATGATTTGCAATTAACTTCAAATTATTTTGTCTGTAAATTATTGAACCTAAAGAAGGCAACTCTACGTTCAACATCACGTCTCTAGTCTCTTAGGCCCTTTTCAAACGATCAAACACTGTTTGTCAAACATTTGGAATTTGCTCATCATGCAAAGTTTGAACGTTCGGCCATGTCACCACAAAACATTGCTTGACAAGCATAAATAAGCAGAACTCGTTGCGCGATGCTTTTGAAAATGTTCAAAAAAATTCAAAACATTTTTGGTTTGACGCAAACAAACATGTTTGATGAGCATTTGGCGACGAGGCCAAACGGTTAAACACGTTGCTTGACAACCAAATTATAAATGTTTGGCAAACGATGTTTGAACGATTGGTCAGTTAGCTATTTTTACATTTCACATTCTTAAAAAACCTCTCTTCAAGTATCACGAAATACCCCTTTTCCCACTTTCCTCTCTTTCTAAACATTCTATACAAACGAAACATTCTGACTGCGTAAATTCAAAACATCTTTGCAAGATTTACCGTTGTAGTTTGTCTACACGTTGGGCATTGTATAACACCTTTCTTCTTCATTTCTGCAGCGATGCAACGCTCACAAAATGCATGCAGGCATTGCAACGATTTCGGTTTTATCATTCTTTCAAAACAAATGTCACAACGAATCTCATCCTCCAAATCTTCCAATAAACCTGTAACTTGTTGCAACGTGGCCATTGTTCGTTGAAAAAAACTATGTTTTGATGCAAGTACACTTTATTTTGACAATAAAAATTCGTCTAGCCTTTACTATATATACATTCGAGTCAAGTTAACATTGCCTTTTAAAAAGAATAAGAATACTCTTTCCGCATTGTTGTTCAACATTCCGCATTTTTCCAGTTTTGGTTTTTATTGTTCCATTTTTCTGATCCAAGTCAAACAACCAATGGAGTTCAAAATGTTACAAATGGAATGTAGTTCCTCCTACATTTCAAAATACTATGAAATAAGAAGTTCAAAATATCAAATTAATTTATGTATTTTGTGTAAATTTTGTAGCATTTTCTTTATTACTTAAAGAAACTGCGTTTTATTTACTGAAGAGAAATTTAAACGCGAATTTACGATTAAAGATTTGATTGCTACTAGTTTTGGGACAACTATGCTGGTTTTCTGAAGACAGATACACGTTTTTTTATAAGGAACACCTTTATAAGGAACTCGAGGCTGAAAATGCCCAAAAACTTAAGGAACTTTAAGGAACTTTCGAGGCTCAGATGAAAAACTTAGAAACACTTTTTTAAAGAACAAGGCAGCTTGTACGAAAAAGGAACAGAAGTACGATATATTTCCCATCGTTCTTCCCTCGAAATATGGCTCCATTTATACTTTTAACTTAGAAATGAAGAATAGTTTAGATGAATTTGAAAAATAAGAATACTTTAAGAATACATTCAGGCTGAAAACGAACATTTTTTAAGAATATTGAGGCTGGACAAAATTTATAGTATTCTTAATTAAGGAACTCCAGCCTCAACTGGGACCACCGTACCTTATAAAAAAGACAAAATTTTTAATTTGGTAGTTTTTTCCTGTTTCAAGGATTAAGGAAAATATCTAATGACGGTTGCTAAGAATTTATGATTGAATGACATAATGACAAGGAAAAATAACACATCCTGATGCAAGTGCGTGCTGTAAAAGGAACTACAGTGCGGTAGAGAACGCGTGATATCACGAGACACGACTTGAGGGAAGTGGAGGTCGTGATAGTTTTCTCAGAAAGCCAAGGAACAGGACCTTCAATGGGACGGGGAACAAGATCTTGGAAGGGACATGGACCATGTACTAAACAGGGAACCTGGACAGGGACAAGAAAAAGGACCCATTATTATTACTTAAGGACCCTGGACTAATACCAAGGAACAGGACCTTCAGTGGGACCGGGGAACAGGACCTTAAACCAGGACCAAGATTAAGGACCTAAGTAGAGGTGAAATCTGCAGACAGAAGTACAGGGCAGGCTCATTGACTGACTTCTCTAAAAAAAAATGAATTCACAGACCTTATAAGGCGGAGGTTCTTATGAGGCGAGGGTTGTCATAAGGTGAGTTAACATACGGGCAAGGGCAATTTCTCATAGATTAGTATCAAAACATTTTCCAACTAAGTTTACGGAGAAAAACTATTGCTGCGGCCTTACCAACCATGTAACAACAGAGAACACGATGGTTCACATCAGATCACAAAGTTTACGGCATGATTAAAACTGTTTTAGCACATTAGTTTTTCTGACTTCTTTAGAGTCCTTGAGTACATTTTTGTCAGATGTCTTGTATAATTATCTAATAGTCTGTAACCACTGATAGAGAAATTTGATTCAAGTTTGTCTATTAAGTGCAATCAAACTGCTCTCTCAACATTTTTAGTTTGAAAAGTAAATGTACGTACGTGGCTTTACGTATTTTTCTAAAATATTAATCAGTACTCAAAGAGCCTATGATTTTTTCTACTCTTTTCTGGAAATATAAAAACATTGCAAACGTCAAACATTTGTTTAGCGAGGAGAAAATGTTTTTGTTTATTTCGAAAACAATGCTACGCAGTTCTGCTTGTGAAGCAATGTTTTGCGACGTGACCAAAACGGTCGAACATTGTTTGTAAACCAATCTCAATGTTTGACCGACAATGTTTGATGCTTTGATCGTTTTGCCAGGGCCTAGGCAAAATTTAAAATTTGCTTGTCAAGGAAAATGTTTTACCGTTTGGCCACGTTGCGAAACAATGCTCGTTAAACAATCATCGCTTGTCAAAAGCATCAAACATGTTTTTAACTTTTTCAAAATTATCACCTCAGCAAATTTTGCTTGCCAAGCAATGTTTTTGACGTGGCCAAATATTCAAACACTGCTTGATGACCAAATTTCAAATGTTTGATCAACAATGTTTGATAGTTCAGTCCGGGCCTGAAAGTCAGTTGCTATTTTATCGACACGCAGCAAATATTGTGCTTGCAATTGATCGAGTTAGTTGTTTCATTTGTGGTTTATTTAGTAATGATAGACATGATATAAACGATATAGCACTTGCTAGTCTAACCCTAATTGGGTACCTCAAACAAGTGATTTCATGTAGAAGGATAATTAGTCTCTAATTGCCACGTTGGTTTCTGACTATATGCACAAACTTACATTTAATATTCCTTAAAAGAAATTAAATTCCCACGCAAACATAAAAATGTAATAGACCTAATAATATAGCAATAATTTTGAGGTTGTGCAGTATAAGTATGTAATGAAGTTTTAATCAACTATTCAATACATTTTAAATTACAAAATGATGCTTATATAATGGGCTGTGCTAAGGTTGCTTCGGGGTTTCATCGTTAGTCATTTTCAATTTCGGGGCTATTGGTAATTTCTTCGTGTTATACAGTATGTTTGACGTTTCCTCAGACACTGAAAATATCTAAGAACATCTCAGAGCTAGTGCGAAAGGCCGTAATCTACCACTGCAAAGGCGGAATTCGTTGAGGATATTAGGAAGGCAGTGGAGATATGAGGGACGAATCCGAACTTGAGGAAAATGTGGAAATACTTCTTAATTTTTTTTACCCGAAAAATAAGGGGTTTATCCCACGTTTTCATGTCAGTCCCCATTCTTAAAGATGAGTTTAATATACAAATAACAGAAAATAAAAGGGGTATCAAAATAGCAGATTTTTGGTTTATTTTTCGTAAGGAGAAATTTGCTAAAGACTGACATTTAATTGTATACGTTAGATATGCACTATGCAGTTAATTGATTTCAAGGAATACCTTGGTACACGTAAATTTATATTATATTAGGAAATTACAAGTTTGAAATAACATATAGACAAGACAAGCATGCAAGTTTATTGGAGAAAACGTGAAAATCTGATATAAGACCAGAGAAAGACCTTCCCACCCAAGTAGCATCAGTTGATACCGTTCTCTCCTAAACCCTCTAAATTTCTTTTCCTTCTATCAAAAAACTAATATGTCTTACCTTAGTAGTTTTTCTGCAAGTTGGACATTTGATTTTGCCATTTTTCTCCATCCCTCGTTCAATGCAAATCGCACAAAATACATGAAAGCAATTTAATAATTTCGGATCTTTCATCTTTTCAAAACAAACGATACAGCTTACTTCTTCTTCAACCAATTGATGAAGCGATCTCTGATAGCCCAAGGTCTCCATTATTCTTTCTTCTTGGAGATCGCGGAGATCGTTATCTCAAAAATCAGCAGAAGTATCTTCTTGACAGAAACACTTGTATATAAAGACACCAAGGTATAAAGACCTTTTCTATCAACCCATCTATACAACTTTTTGTTTATCCAGCATCGTGTAAGACACACGCTAATTTCCGTCCTCACTTTTCTTTTCCCTTCTACGCGGGAATTAATCAAACAATAATCTTTCACCTTCTCAATAACACGCCAGTTAACAACCCGGAACTCTATTAATGAACTCGTTAGCGGTATCACGTGTTTTCGCATAATAGCCAATCAGCTTTCACGATGATCCCAGATCAGCCAATGGGATTAACGGAAGTACAAACCGAGAAATAATGAGCGATTCAGTTAAATGAGCGTGATGTTCTCGATGCTCTCTCCATGGGTAAATGACGCTTATGCTTTTGCAAATTTTACACAACGCAGCAAGGGATGAAAATGCTTTACTAAGGCGCGAAAGTTATTTCACCCGCAGCCAGAGACAACACGACAGGTCCTGCTTCTTTCGAATCCAACCCTACCATCTTGGACAAATTATACCCGGACTGGAATTGATTCCATATGATAAACCTAAAGCCATCTCCCCTTTCCCCCACGAGAAAATATTGTCTTTTTTAACGAAATAGTGCCTGCGTTGTCAACAGTGCTTGTTGCGGCTCCTCTTAAATCTCGAAAAACAATGAATGAGGGGTGGAGGGGCCAAGCTCCTTGATTTTTGTCCATGATTGTTCGTAGAGGAAGGTGGGAACCCTATAACTAATTCGAAGACATCTTAACCGCCTCTTAACTTATTCGTGAGAATCAGCGGACAATTTTTGTTATTTTTGCTGGGTTTCTTGCAAACGCTATCGACATTTGGAAGGACTTGATAACCCCTCGAGAACAAGCTTGATTTAAATTTTCAGAATTCCAGAGGAATAACCAAGCTTCTATGCCACCCAGAGGAAGCATATGAACAGATTTCGGGTAGCGGCGTGCAACATGGACTACTTCAAAGACGCATAAAATACGCCAGGGCGGCACGACCCAGGAACCAAAAAACATATGACTTGCATCAATTTTCTTTGGCGTGTAAGAAAAGTAGAAAGTTAGCTCACAGCTCACTATAATAAACCCTCCTTGATCTTTATTCGAGCTTGTTGATTTAAAACAGAATTCTAAATAACAGAGAAAAACAGGCAAACGTATATAATCAAATGCAAAATAGGCTAAGTGTTTTGACATAAACTCACGGCTAGCACTCCTGCAGTAATCGATGATGCCAAGTTACTCAACTGTACTTGGGCCTTTCGTCTTCTGCAAAAGGAAAGTCCCAAAATAAAAAACTGTTAATCACTGAGTTCTGGGGTAATCATAGAAAATAATAGTAATATAAAATAGATGATAATCATTACTATTATTATCCTGTCACTAAGGAAAATCGCGAAAATCTAAAACGTTTGACAGTTTGGCCACGTCTAGAAACATTACTTGTCCAACGGTTTTGGCTTGCGTCGATCGTTTGGCTCTAACAAATGGGGATCTTTGGGCTCTACTGACAAATTCATCAAACAACATACTAAAATGTAAAAAACTACCATTTTCTCAGAATAAACAGGGATCAGCTCTCTCACGCCCCAAGCCCTAAACCCTTATGCTATACTAGTTTGGGATGGAAATGTAATCCGGCCAGGGGTGGCCTGGCTGGGCGGCCAAGGCTTCACAATCAAGACGTCTTGACTCTTGCTTGGACCACTTCCTCCCATTCAGCTTAGCTTTCCAACCCTTCAAAAATCGGTAAATGAATACCCAAGGAATTAGTTCCAGAATGTCAGTCAGGGGAGGGAGGCAAGCAGTATTACTATTTAAGAATGAAACTTACTAAATGCAAGAGAATTTAACTTCGAGATATTTCGATGTATTTCCACATGGTTCACCAAAAACCCAATTTTGAGCAGCGACAAAACAAATACGTTTATTATTGCATCTTCTGCTAACTTCTCGGTATGAACTCCTTGCTTTGCATCTGGTATTGCGCGTATGGCATCGTGGAAAACTGCAGTATTTTCTCGTCCTTCTTCCATAAAGTGCATTCTTGACTGAAATTCGTTTACCAATTGGGCATCTGATAAACAGTTTTCTGTCCTCGCACACTCTTCTTAAATACAACCGAGATCCTGAAACGATCATAGTATTTCCTCAGATGAGATTGAAAGATAGCTACAAGGCAAAGTGGTGCTTGTGCATGTTATGCATGCCCGTATAATTTGCAGTGGTTATGTCCCAAGTGTGTAAAAAAATGGGCGGATCCCTCAATCTGCTAGAGGCTAGACAGTGCTAAAAAGTTCCTCAAGTCAAGCATTTGACTGCAAACAGGCTACAGAATTCGTAACCTTGGGCTATTGCACCCGATTGCACCTTACGACAAACTATAAGGGTGTTAGCGTTAAAGATGCCATGGCGTTGCGGCTTAATCCAGCTGGCTCGTGTTGTCAAGAGTTAAGCGAGGTCGGGACTCGAGCCCCATCCACGATAGCGTCACAGACAGGGTCGAGGTCTCGTTAGTTCATCTATTTCTGAGATCCTGGCGACTGGCGCTAAATACACCATATCACCTTCACCCTCACCTACCGTCAACCTCTTTGAAGTCTTTGACTCCTTGCAATTTCAACGATACACTAGATAGAATTGTATGGGCTTGCGTTTCTAGGTTTCTAGCTCCTGCAATGAAATACAGGGTATGGCGCGATGTAAACTTTATCCCATGGGGGCAAGTGAAACCAAGAAATACAAATGGCCCTGATAAGGACCAGACTTAAGGTGAATAAGCAGAATATGGCGAATTTACCCGAGCAAGGTTTGATGTTACACGTTCTATTTTCCTGAGCATGTCCTTTGCAAGGAAGTCCGCCATATTTAGGCGAAGGATTGTCACATTTCCGCATTCTGATCTGTTTTCCATTCCCACACTGAGCAGAACAGTTACCCCACGTTGACCAGACCGAAAATCCGCCATTGACTGAAAGATAATCAATGAACAATAGCTTAGAATAATGGATTAATTAATTCAAATCTATCAATAATATGACGTCAACGATTAGATACACAATGGTGACTGAAAGAACAATACTTGCCTTATTAGTAAACAATTAGAATACAATGAACAATAGTGGGAAAACAGGAATAAATTATGAGAACACGTCTTGATTATATTGACAACCATCATCATTATCATCATCATCACCATCATTAATTAACATCATCATCGTTATCATCGTAATCATCACCATCATCACCATCATAATCGTGATCATAATCATAATTATAATAATAGACATAATCATTATCATAATCACAACCATAATCATAATCATTATCTTCATCACCACACTCATCATCATCATTTTTATTATCATCATAGTCATCATCAACGTCGGCATCATAATCACCCTCAACATCATCATCATCATCATCATCATAATAATAATCATAATCATGATCATAATCAAAATCATAACTAACATCATCATGATTATCACCACCACCACCACAATCATCATCATCACCATCATCATCATCATCATCATCATCATTTTATCCTCATTGGCATATCATCAACATCATCATCAGTCATAATCGAAATCATAAACATAATGAACGCTGATAGCAATAACCATAATCATGAAATCGTTATCATCACAATCATGATCCTCAAAAAAGAATTTAAATAAATTAGGAGCAAACCTTTACCTGGACAGTGCTTAATAAAACATGATCGTCTTTCCACAGTCTTTCCTTGACAAGGAGCTCCCCCATTCTTTGGGGCAGGGTTATCACACTTTCTTTGTCTACTTTGTGCACCTGTTCCACAACTTGCGTTGCATTTGTCCCATTGTGTCCAGTTAGAGAAACCCCCATTCACTAAAAAGAAGAGAAAAGTTAAGTGGACTAGAAGCTGAGACATAATTAATTCCTATTAACTACAGTATTTGCAAGTTAAATCAAAGGAATCAAAGTTTCATATGGCTAAAATTAAAATCACCAGTATGACAAATCATATGGTTTTAAGACGGTGAAAGCGCGAGTCTTTAAGGGTATATTCCTTTGGGTTTTCAATACCCGAAATATCGCAGACGCGGAACACTGGTAGATTTGAAAGCGGCAGGATCAAAATTCAAAGTGAGGCACTTTACGTAGTCTGCGAATCTCCCCCCCCCCCCCAGCTTCAAAGGGCTCTAAAGACAAAAATGAGAGATGTAGAGATATCTGAGAGATGTAGAATAGAATACCGTAACTACCTCGATTAAGTACCACGGGCCCTTATTTAAAAATCCGTCTTAGAAAGACCGAAATTTAAAAGACCTTCTCTAAGACCGTCCCGAGATTTTTTGTAAATTTATGAATAAACCAACGCTCTGAGGACAACTACGTTTTACAAAACTAGCAAAACATCAGAACGAACAATTTCTTAACAACAAAAAAGAGAATAAGCTTGGTTGTTTGACTTCTGATTTGCTTACAGTAATTCAATTGAGCCCTCGAGTTGCTTGATGTTAAGGTCAGTTCAGCCCTAGTTGCTTACTGTGCGGTTGCTTATTAAAAAAAAAGTGTATAAAAGGAGTGTCTGGGTCTGGGGCCAACCTGGTGGGAAGCTCAAAAGAAAGGGGGCGCTAAGGTAAGAGATGCAATGATGTACCGAAGAATGTTCCCTGAGATAATACCTAAACGTCTTACCTTTATCTGGCATCAATTGATAAATATAATTTTCTCCATTTTTTCCAGCACATTCTAACGTGCTGTTATCATTACATGCGCTAATATTCTGTCCTTGAAAGCAAGTGTTGGTTTTCTGACTTTCATCTAAAGGAATATGATTTCCAGCCCAACATTCGGCGTAAAATCGAATCCCAAAGTATTTGTATTTATGTTTCTTTACTTCTGAGCTGCATCTGCAAATTAGGCTGTAAGAAAAATACAAAAAGTAAAAGCTCTTTATGACAACAAAAGTAATCTACAGCCTGGTTTCCATGCAATGCAGTCACCAAGATTTACGATTCAGCCCTACACTCTCTTTTTTTATAAGAATAAAGTTTATAAGAATATTGAGGCTCAGAATCATCCAATTTTTAAGAATACTGTAAGAATATGCTCAGCCTCAGCTCGCATATTTGTGCCTCATTTTTCAGCAGTTGCCTGTTTTGCAATGTTAAAACGAAACTTCATGATTGTTAAACAACATTCTTATTGTTAAAATAGTTGAATTTTTCTTACGCTCCGCTATTTACTCGTAATTTTTCTTTTAACTATGTTCCCCTGAAACCATATCATGTTTGAAAAAATAAGAATACTTTAAGAATATTTTCAGGCTCAAAACGAAAATTTCTTAAGAATATTGAGGCTGGGCAAAATTTATAGTATTCTTATAAAAAAAAGAGTGTAGTTGCTTATTGAGTGGTTGCTTATTAAAAAAAGTGTAATCTTTAAATAAATTTTGGCGCACCTGTGTAATGATTCTTCAATTTTGTCCCAATTAATAAGATGTCCTTGGTTCTTGTGGCTGTTTGGATCTCTATCGTTCACAAGAAGGTTTCCTAAATAATTCCCAAATTTATAGCAGCCAATTTTCACGTGCGATGTCTTGTTGCATTTGAATGCAGCTACGAGAAAAAATATTATAAATGGTACAAAATTTTTGGGTACTGGTTAAGAATGCGAGTGTCCTGTCCTTGTTTGTTCTCACAAGAAGCTGAACTGCTTAAACACACAAAAAATGCCAGCGCTTTCTGTGCTCTTTAAGGCAATCTTTTTTAAGAAACTTTCGGTCTTACAGTTAGTACTTCTTTAGTTATCTTATAAGAAGTTTCTTGTTAATAAAAAGGGGTGTAATAAGAGCCAAAACATAATCGCAAGAGATTTTAAGAGAGAGAATAACAAATGTTTCTTTTAAAATGAGACATTCATAATAACTTAGCTATAATACTAAAACCAAGTACTCTCGATTTATACTTTGCATCTGTATGCGTATATGGGTTTAATAAAAGATTGAGGATAGAAAAAAACATTCTGAGGTTCTCTTACTTTCTCGGTTGCTCAATAAATTGCAACACAAAATGTAGCCACATACCTTCCGACCTGATAACCACCGCAAGAGCAAAAACCACCAAAAAGATCAGTACTCTTTCTTTCAACTCCATTCTTCCAAAAACACCAGAAGTAGAACTGTTAGCTTTTTGGTTCGGAGACAACCCTTTATAGTCCCCAATGGGTTTTCTAGTTCCTTAAAGTTTGGTTTCCTGGTTTCAATGCCAACGCAGGTTAAGTAGTCAAAGGGAGATTTAAAAATGATTCACGGTTGAAACAGGATAAGTCGTTACATGTCATGGAATTTGATGCCTATGATTTCTCCTTTTTTCCTTCAAGCCATACCATCTTTATTGCAGTGTCGTCATATACAATGTAAAACATAAACCCAAAAGAATCTTTTATATGAAACTTGAGGTCATTTAATTCATTCAATCCTTCTCAAAGGGTAACCACAATCAGCTCAGTTACTAAGGTGTGGTCGATGGAGAAAAACTTGATTTCTTCGAAATAAAAATCTTTATCTTTCCTCTTTCGGTTAAGTTGCAATTCATTCTAGTCTCCTCGTATTTTTCCTTGTTCCTATGAAATTCGATAGCTTTTGGACTCGAGTTCAAAGCGCAGTTTCCATAATTAAAACAAATGTTAACAGAAGGATCTTGTTTTGAACAGAATTTAGGCTCTGGTTAAACGATCAAACATTGTTTGTTAAACATTTGGAGTTTGCATGTCCGGCAAAATGTTTTGCCGTTTGGCCACGTCACAAACATTGCTCGTCAAACATTTTTTGTTTGCATTGATCAAACGTTGTTTCTGAACTTTTCAAAAACACTGCTTAGCAAATTCTGCTTGTCAAGCAATGTTTTGTGACATGACAAAAACTTTCAAACAATGTTTGATAAGCAAACTTCAATCGTTTGACGAGGAAAGTTTGATAGTTTGGCCAGGGCCAGGGGCTTAATGATGGAAATCTAGTAAACTGCGCATTTTCCACAGGTCAAAAGTGCAGAGCTGCCCTAAAACTTTTTACAGAGGGAGTTGCTGAGACCCAATTACTATACATGTGGTCTTGCAAATTTCCTTAAAAAAGGCATTGGCCCAGACTTTCTGCAGTGTGAAGTGACTTGCCCTGTTGGGCCATCTGGCAAAGTTGGAGTGTCTGGAGCCAAAGTTCTACTTGGCCTGATTGGTGAGAGGGGCCTGCAACACCGGGCAGATCTGGGCCACCGTGGGAAGCTGGCAAACAAGGGTTTCCGGGACTAGCCAGAGAAATCGTAAGTGACTACTCAAGTTTCTAATTGAAATTATTTCTATTCTTTGTTTATCATAGTTGAAATTTTAAAACGGTGTGAAATTCAATGCAAAAGCTGCAAACTCATGCATTAGTTTGACAGATGCATCTATTTTTGCAGCTGCTCCTGCCTTCCTTTGACGGCTTTCAATGATCATCTTTTCCAGCACAGAGCACAGCTTGGCATACGTCAGGATGTTTCCCTTCCCATCAGCACCCATTGAAGTGAATGCAGAGTTACTATACATTGTGTATGCCTTTTCTGCCTCAGACACACGCTTTAATCCTAAACTTTTGAGTTTGATAAACTCAGACAGAGCTGAGTTGAAATCCTGTACACTTGTGAAGCATGACTCAATGGGCTGAAGCCAGTGGTTTCTGTAAAATTCCTCTTGACACCCAATGTTCTCAGACATCACTGGTGACAGCAGTAAATTCCTTGCCATGTCAATTGCCGTGAACTGCATCCCTGGTTTTGGGTTGTACAGCAAGGCTCCTGGACCAAACAATGATTTCTCTTGAAACCACAGGAAGACCTGTGCCATGTTGATATCATTGACAATTTCAACCATCATTACGCTCATTAAATCCAAGGTCTGATGAATTAATCTTGAGAAGAAGTCATACTTCTTTTTTCCAAACTCTTGAATGACTTTCTCAATGAAAACTGATTTTGCCAGTGACTGAGGGGAATCATCGTCATTCCTCCAATACCTAGCAGTAGTTGGAAGAATGGTTTTCTGTCATAAAATGAAGGCAGGAGTTTTGAGGTGGTCAAGTCTTGACCAATTTCTATATCATCTGTTCCATTTGGGAAGTCACCGAGAAACAATAATGAGTTCACTTCAGTTATGGCCTCGTTCAACAATTTTGTGTTTGTCGATGATGCAGTTTCATCCCCTTTTGAAAGCAGTTTTACTACAACATCTCTGATTGCAGTAAGAAGTATGAAAGTGGTTGTCAGTCGTTGTTGTCCGTCAATGATGATCAAGTCTTTTATGTTGTCTGGAGCCCGTTTGACAATTAATTTTCCTGTGCCGTGAGTTCCATGAATGTCTCTTGAGCCTCGAACAACATCATCAAACCATTGTAAGGCCATTTTCTCGTCCCAGCAATATCTTCTTTGAAAAAGGGGAATTATCAGTCGCCCTTTTCCTTGCAACATGTGTCGGAAAGTCTTTCTCTCGACAAGCTGTCGAGAGTCTTTGCCAAAGAGGCCAGGGCACTTCCAGGCTAAGTGTTCAATGGTATTTAGTTGAGGATCATCCCCTTCTGTTGTTGAAGCCATTTTGTCAAACCGGAACTAAGAAGGGCCTACAATGCCTGCCAGAATTTGTTGGAACACCCATCATATTTCCAGCCTTTTTCCCATGAAAGAGTGTTTACAATTCCAAGCACAAATCACGGACTCGATCCCCCCCTCCCCCTGAAAACAATGTTGTTTTGTTATGTTGAAGGGTGCTACTGCATGATTTGAATGTTCATATGCACCTGGAAGGTTTTATCATACAGTAAACCAACATTGTTTTCAGAGGGGGGAGGGGAGTTGTTACACTGAGTAAGAAATTCAATCTAGCGTTCCAAGTATTCTGGCAGGCATTGTTGCCTTTTAACTTGCTGCTTTTAACACAGCCTTCTGAACTTTCGCTAGAGTCCGGGAGGCTGTGGGATCCCATGGGTAGCTAACCTCCCGGACTCTAGCGAAAGTTCAGAAGGCTGCAAGTTAAAGGCAGCAAGTTAAAAGGCAGCTGAGTGGTATCTTGTCTTCCCAAGGCTAAACTGGTACTAATATTCACCCGCATCGCGGGTTTCAGTAAAACTCACCCGCATCGCGGGTGTCAAGTCATCGCGGGCGTCAATTAAAAAGCTAGTCTACTTGTAATGGTGTTTCGCGCGAAAATGAACAGTGGACTAAATAGAATTTATTGACGTGGCTTTGTTGGACCGTTGGGCGAGGCTCGTGTTTTCGTGTTTGTTTCGGGGACTGGCTTATGGTGATCGTGGAAACTGTGGGGTGTTGAAAGTGGGGTCTGCTAACCAGAAGGGGTAGGGTCCGTTATAAACCCGCCACAGAAGTGAGTAATTTGCTTATTCGTGTTATTTTAAGTTTGCTTATTATCATTTGTTTTGTTTGTAGTCTGGCTAGGCCCAGAATTATTTTTCTTATAATTACATTAATTTCTGTTTTAGATCGAATAGTTTGACTTTGAAATTAAATTTGTGAGTTCAAGTTTGATGACAAAAATCTTTAAAAACTATACGATTTGTGGCTGGTGTTTTCTGAATTCTTGAAAGTAAACGTACCATTGATGAAAGGGTATTAAGCTGTGGGCTAAGATAGAACATCATTATCATCATCATCATCATCATCATAGTTATCATCACCGTCAAAATTATCATTATCGCCATGATCAACTATAACATTACAATCGCCATTAGAATCATCATCATCATCATTAACATCATTACAATCATCATCATCATCATCATAATCATAATCATCATCAGATCATCATCATCATCATGCCATCAAATTTCATCATGCCAGTGTTCAATCCACTTGAATTCTAATGCAACAAAAAGTTTCTATGCCCTGTATTCAATCGAAAATCCTATTATTAACAGTCTAAATAAAAGTCAAGCAGATCGATGGTAAATGCTTAATGAAATGTTTTGCCACCAAATTTCCAGATCTACTAAGAATATTCCAAACGCTTTTGTGTCACCTTAAGACGCAAAATTAGTAGTATTACTGCTGCGTAAATTCGAAAATCCTACCCCTATCTCATCGCAGACTTAGACTTAGACGCAGATTTACGGAAATAATAAAAGCAAGAACTCTTCTTGAAAACGGAAAGAATATGAGTAAAATTACAAAATGAATTACAGTCTCTTACTGTCCTTTGACGTCCTTTGACCCCTGAAAACGTGAAAACGTACTTACTAAAAACGCGAAACAACCCAAAATTGCCCAAAACCAGCCAAAGCACTGAAAACGAACCATAACCTGATGAAAAGCACCCAAAACCACCCAGAAATGTCCAATTCACCTCGAATCATTTATTAAGTCGCAGAAAATCCTTGAAAAATCCCCAGAAACTCTCACGTTCTTTGAAATTTCATTCTTAACTCCGAAAATTCTACTTTCGTCTTGGGACTTTTGTTGACATAAAAAGCTTTTAAATCGTTGGAGTCGGAAAAGCCCTTTTTTGTTCACAACAGTAGTGTAGTATTGTATTTGAGTGTGAAGTTGAGAGATAAGACACAATCGCACGCTGCCAATAAATATACCGTTGGGAGAGATATCCATTGTCTGGAAGGCGTGTTTCGTTTTTATATCTCAAAATATCTTGTAAGAAAGACTACATCACAACCAAATCGTAGTAATGTAATCGTGAAGGCACTGCTACGACCAAAATGTCACCATCTGTATTTATGGTCGTGCGATAATCGTACGAAAAGAAATTCTCACGATTGTGCGATAGTCGCACGACAGTTAAGATGGCTATCCCTCGATATATCCCGATCGAAATTCCAACTCATTGAACTTCTTAGACCATTCTTTCTCTCAAAATTTGGGACCAAGTAGCCTCTATCTCATTATTTATATAGCCTCCTCTCATACTATCTACATATATTGTTATAGCCATATGCAGACACACGCACACTGAGAGAGGGAGACCGACTATCTCTTAATTCTTGTGTTCTGTGTGTCCTGAGTGGCACACAGGTAGGTACACATATATACACACATGGAGAGTCAGAGAGTCGATGCTGATTCATGTGGTTCGTGTGTTTTGTGTGGCACATAGGTAGGCACACATATATACACACATGGGGAGTCAGAGGGTGGATGCTGATTCATGTGGTTCGTGTGTTTTGTGTGGCACATACGTAGGCACACATATATACACACATGGGGAGTCAGAGGGTCGATGCTGATTCATGTGGTTCGTGTGTTTTGTGTGGCACATAGGTAGGCACACATATATACACACATGGAGAGTCAGAGGGTGGATGCTGATTCATGTGGTTCGTGTGTTTTGTGTGGCACATAGGTAGGCACACATATATACACGCATGGAGAGTCAGAGGGTGGATGCTGATTCATGTGGTTCGTGTGTTTTGTGTGGCACATGGGTAGGCACACATATATACACACATGGGGAGTCAGAGGGTGGATGCTGATTCATGTGGTTCGTGTGTTTTGTGTGGCACATAGGTAGGCACACATATATACACACATGGGGAGTCAGAGGGTGGATGCTGATTCATGTGGTTCGTGTGTTTTGTGTGGCACATAGGTAGGCACACATATATACACACATGGGCACACATATATACACACATGAGTCAGAGGGTGGATGCTGATTCATGTGGTTCGTGTGTTTTGTGTGGCACATAGGTAGGCACACATATATACACACATGGAGAGTCAGAGGGTCGATGCTGATTCATGTGGTTCGTGTGTTTTGTGTGGCACATAGGTAGGCACACATATATACACGCATGGAGAGTCAGAGGGTGGATGCTGATTCATGTGGTTCGTGTGTTTTGTGTGGCACATGGGTAGGCACACATATATACACACATGGGGAGTCAGAGGGTCGATGCTGATTCATGTGGTTCGTGTGTTTTGTGTGGCACATGGGTAGGCACACATATATACACGCATGGAGAGTCAGAGGGTCGATGCTGATTCATGTGGTTCGTGTGTTTTGTGTGGCACATGGGTAGGCACACATATATACACGCATGGAGAGTCAGAGGGTCGATGCTGATTCATGTGGTTCGTGTGTTTTGTGTGGCACATAGGTAGGCACACATATATACACGCATGGAGAGTCAGAGGGTCGATGCTGATTCATGTGGTTCGTGTGTTTTGTGTGGCACATGGGTAGGCACACATATATACACGCATGGAGAGTCAGAGGGTCGATGCTGATTCATGTGGTTCGTGTGTTTTGTGTGGCACATAGGTAGGCACACATATATACACACATGGAGAGTCAGAGGGTGGATGCTGATTCATGTGGTTCGTGTGTTTTGTGTGGCACATAGGTAGGCACACATATATACACACATGGGGAGTCAGAGGGTGGATGCTGATTCATGTGGTTCGTGTGTTTTGTGTGGCACATAGGTAGGCACACATATATACACACATGAGGAGTCAGAGGGTGGATGCTGATTCAAGTGGTTCGTGTGTTTTGTGTGGCACATGGTAGGCACACATATATACACACATGGGGAGACATATAGCAATTTATTTTTTGGTAATTTTAATTTATTTAGAGTTTTGGGGGTTTTCTAGACTGCGGCCAGACTCCAACTGGTTAGTAGGGTTTTGGGAATTTGGCAAGTTTTTGTCCGGGTTTGCCAGTATTGATACATACTCTTCAAAGCCCTCTATGTGCACATTGGTTTTTTCTATTGTAATTTATTGTAATGTTGATTTGATATTTGCACCGTTCTTCAGTAAAATTAACTAAATTTATCCAGAGCATGATAGTACCTTAGAGTTTTCTGTGTTATGTTTCGAGTTGTTTCGTGTTTGGATTACAAACTTCCATTGAGAATTATATACATATGCATATATTCAACATATTCAGGCTGTTTCATTTCACAACTGGAATCAAAAAAACATTTCTAGAGAGCGGAATTTATACATAAAAAAAGTTACCGAAATAAAGGATATCTTGAAACTGCAAAAAAGAAAAAAATTATTTTCAAGATACCTTATCTTGTATATTATGTATATTATCGCATTTAAATGTCACGATTATTTATTTAATATGCTGTTTTTTATAAAGAGAAATAAATGTGTGCATATTGAAAGTAGTGAAGATTAAAAGCAAACTTTGTTATATATAAGCATGTACGAGCTCGTATTGTGAGAAACAAGGTTTATCGAATGTCTGGTTGACAAAGTGAATTTCGTGGCGAGGTAGACCTAATTCAGTTTTTATTTTCTCAAGGAATGACCATTTCCTTTTCGGAAAAAGCCAATTGATTGCGAGTCAAAATTCTGTGCTTACCGATCTCCTTTCGTTTTTCATCGCTGTTACCCATGGCACGATAATTCTTATTAGCTAATATCGACATCTTGTTAATTTTATTTCTTACTTAAACTTGATATTTTTATGAGTGATTTCGTTTAGTTTGATTTGATGAAGCAGTAGTTAATGTTATGTTTTCTTGTATCTCAGCACTTTGCCGGACCGCGGTGACAGTTGTGGTACCTTCAAATCTGACTTATGCAAAGGCTTCATAACTTATCACTTTAAAGCAATGTTGCATCATATTTTTAATCACATCCATATTATTCCTATTTCTATTTTTTTCTGAACTGGGGAAGGGGGTTGGCTACATCAATCTTTCATATTGAATAATATTTTTAAGGAGGAAGGCTTTAAGGGGTATCAAAACTGGCAAACTCGGACTAAATTTGGCAAAACCAAAATTATATGCCAAAAATATTCTTAAATTATTCTTAATTTACAATGTTACCAAATGGCCCGAAGACCCGAAGATCAAGTGAAATAAGTCAACTCTTTGTCATTTACCATTTTACGATAAAAAAACCTAATCCACAGTTAGAATTACTATTTCAGCTCCGTCAATCTAATTAAACCAATGTAGTCCAATGTGTATTGTACAACATATACAGCGCGACAATCACATTTTGTGCCTTGAGAAATAAAAAATTAAAATTAAAAAATTAAATTAAATATAAAGCTTGAGCCTGGGATTATTCTTATAGACTGGTTAAAAAATTCACTCATTTTGACCAAAGATAAATTAAACCTGACCCTAAAAATTGTAAAACCCGTGACTAGACAAATATCCTAAACCCGAAAACCCATACGTTTTTCGGAGGAAACCCTAAAACCCGATGCCATACATAAAATTAGCCATACACGTTTTTTTTTATAAGAACACTGAAATCGAAGAAAGCCATGCAATGTTCTTAATTTTTCGGATTTGAAGGCTCAAAATGTTCTTAACATGTTCTTAATATTCTTGCTTTTAGAAAGCTTTTGTTTTTCAAATTAGGTGATATTGCTACGAAAAGGGACGCGCATGTAAAAATGTCACATATAGTCACAATGATTCACAGTTCACCTGTTTTCTAGAGATGAGAACAGGACAGCGCCATTTAAGAAAGTAAACTTTAATTTGTTTCTAGCTTCACAAAGCCTTGTAATGTTCTTAGAATGTTCTTAACTTTTCAGCCTCTGAAGCCTTATGTTCTTATATACTTTGTTCTTATAAAAAAAAAACGTGTACCCGCTGAGAAAAATAAATGATAAGTTAAGGCTGCTGAGACTCTTTCACTTTTCTAAAGTTATTTGGGGATGTTAAAGTTGATATTATAAAATGATCTGTGATTTTTTTGGTTTACTTGATTATCTGATTGGTTTCACCATAGTAACCAAACCCATAAAGCGCAGTTTCCGTCCCAAATTTGCATACTGTTTTGCGCTCTGGATATGGTACAGTAGATGAAAATGCGATTTTCCAATTGCATGAATATTGGTCATCTTTCATCCAATATTTTCCCTCGAAATCCTCAAATATTAATTGAGAAAACATTTCAGTATATTTTATGGCGTCATGATGTCTTCATTGAAGTAAATTTTGAGAAAAGAACTTGATCAATCTTTATTTTCTTATAAAAGGACCCCACCATAGACCACCACTTTACACTGCAAAAACTTTATGGCTAACAATGCGGTCCAGAAAGCTTGCAAAATGTTCAGAATGATCGCACAAAATGGAAGAAGTTCCATAGCTTCCACAACTCATACTAGAACAATAACAAAAATCTTAACGTGAACAGAAGTGTTACACAAAGCAAGGGTCATTCTTGAGACGTTACATCCAGTGGCGATTTCAAAGGGGCCCAGGGGCTCAACCCCCGAAACACACTCGCATTAATTATGCTTTTGATGTGTCTAAACGTGCTTTACTTACAAAGATATTAACGTACATTGTTTAGTAGTTGTTATTTTCCTTTTTCCTAGTACCTTTTCGAGTTGTGCTGATTCCTAAAGGCTGCAGTGCTAGCTCCTGTTTTCCGGGCATCCCTTAAACTAGACTCCGCTATCATTATGGTTAATTGGGACTTAACTAATCGCTTTCTACACAGTTTTGCTGTTTAAGCACTTCGTTATAATATTTTCATTGATTCAAATATGGGTGGGTTCACAAGAAACAACACCCTTCTTATGACGTCACCTCCGAAGCCCCTTGTTGAATATTTTAGAAATAACAACTGCTTATATCTCCTTAAAAGATAACGAAACTAATGTTTAAACAATCATAATTCAGGGAATCCGAAGTTTAATTTTAATCAACAAGATTTTGCGCAGGCTAACCAAGAACCTAAAGTTATTAATCTAAAGTATGTTTCATTAAAACAACAAGGTTTTCAGTTTCAAGTTTCAAGTTTTCATTGCGCATTCACATCTCAGCTTAATTACAGCACACTGATTTTGAAACTCAATTAATGGGACACAATTAATATATTGGATATTTACAATTTCATTTTATTTTGACAAAGACACATAATCCTGGCTGAATGAAACAGAAATAACCCAGGAAGAGGACTTGCGAGCAAGAGCTTTGTGGCATTTTATACGTGAATTTGATCAATCAAGTTGAAATAGTGATACACAAAAGCAGCATAAGAAAATACTTTTCTGTAAATTTAAAGAATAAAAGAACGAAATATTAATTAAATCTTAATTGCTAATATGATTGATTTTAAATCCCTGTTTGTTTTTCGGTAACTTGTATGCCTGAGTATGTATCTAGTTCCACAAGAACCACAAGACTCTCCATGTGCCACACAAAAAACACACGAACCACATGAATCAGCATCCACCCTCTGACTCTCCATGTGTGTATATATGTGTGCCTACCTATGTGCCACACAAAACACACGAACCACAAGAATCAGCACCGACCCTCTGACTCTCCATGTGTCAGCATCCACCCTCTGACTCTCCATGTGTGTGTGCCTACCAATGTGCCACACAAAACACACGAACCACATGAATCAGCACCGACCCTCTGACTCTCCATGTGTGTATATATGTGTGCCTACCTACCTATATACTGTGCCACACAAAACACACGAACCACATGAATCCTACTGTGCCACACAAAACACACGAACCACATGAATCAGCATCCACCCTCTGACTCCCCATGTGTGTATATATGTGTGCCTACCTATGTGCCACACAAAACACACGAACCACATGAATCAGCATCCACCCTCTGACTCCCCATGTGTGTATATATGTGTGCCTACCTATGTGCCACACAAAACACACGAACCACATGAATCAGCATCCACCCTCTGACTCTCCATGCGTGTATATATGTGTGCCTACCTATGTGCCACACAAAACACACGAGCCACATGAATCAGCATCCACCCTCTGACTCTCCATGTGTGTATATATGTGTGCCTACCTATGTGCCACACAAAACACACGAACCACATGAATCAGCATCCACCCTCTGACTGTGTGCCTACCTATGTGCCACACAAAACACACGAACCACATGAATCAGCATCCACCCTCTGACTCCCCATGTGTGTATATATGTGTGCCTACCTATGTGCCACACAAAACACACGAACCACATGAATCAGCATCCACCCTCTGACTCTCCATGTGTGTATATATGTGTGCCTACTCTCCATGTGTGTATGTGCCACACAAAACACACGAACCACATGAATCAGCATCCACCCTCTGACTCTCCATGCGTGTATATATGTGTGCCTACCTATGTGCCACACAAAACACACGAACCACATGAATCAGCATCGACCCTCTGACTCTCCATGCGTGTATATATGTGTGCCTACCTCCATGTGCCACATGAATCAGCATCGACCCTCTGACTCTCCATGCGTGTATATATGTGTGCCTACCTATGTGCCACACAAAACACACGAACCACATGAATCAGCATCGACCCTCTGACTCTCCATGCGTGTATATATGTGTGCCTACCACGAACCACATATGTGCCACACAAAACACACGAACCACATGAATCAGCATCGACCCTCTGACTCCCCATGTGTGTATATATGTGTGCCTACCTATGTGCCACACAAAACACACGAACCACATGAATCAGCATCGACCCTCTGACTCCCCATGTGTGTATATATGTGTGCCTACCTATGTGCCACACAAAACACACGAACCACAAGAATCAGCATCGACCCTCTGACCCCCCATGTGTGAATATATGTGTACCTACATGTGTGCCACTCAGGACACACAGAACACAAGAATTAAGAGATAGTCGGTCTCCCTCTCTCAGTGTGCGTGTGTCTGCATATGGCTATGAGAGGGAGGCTATATAAATAATGAGATAGAGGCTACTTGGTCCCAAATTTTGAGAGAAAGAATGGTCTAAATTTAGTTCAATGAGTTGGAATTTCGATCGGGATATATCGAGGGTAGCCCAATATCTTCAACAATGTCAAAGAGAGCTTGACAGGCAAGCCCTTGAACAAAAAATAGTTCGAGAGGATTTCCATACATTCAAATCCCGCGTGAAGGAGACGCTAAGGAAATTCGACATCGACCTCATAAACAACACGATAGGAACAATGACGAAAAGACTTTTAGAAATTCACCATACTGAGGGATATAGAACAAAATACTGATAATTGTCTTGAAATTAAATTGTAACACATGGATGTAAATGTAACATATTCTTGTAAAAATCATGCAAACAAATACTGGTCCAGTGTGTCTTTATGATACAAGACTAGATATGCTTATGATATGTTAGGGCGTGTTCATCTAAACCAATTCTTTTTCGGTAGCCCTCTTTTTTCGGAGTGTGGGTTTTTCAAACCATTCTGGTTCTTCTAAAAACGGCAGGTTTTGGAGCTCTCCAAACTTTGAAGTGATTCTCTCGGTTTCGAAGAGACTTCTATTTAATCAGTTGCCAGCAGGATACATTTGACGAAAGGGTCTGGGGACGAGGAAATAATGCATTTTGGCGCGAAAGTTTTCCAAAAATCCTGTGTTTCTTTCTTTCTTGAAAATCGTGAATTCTCTGTTGGTTTTCGGAAATTTTCTGTGTTTAAAATTCGGAACATTTTGGAGGTTCAGGAGAGAACACGTTCTTAATTAATGATAATTAGAGAATGCAATATTGTCCTTTTCAAATCTGTATTTCAGGGGTGATCTGGGCTTCAAGTAGCACCTGGCATCCGTGGACCCCTGGGATCTGAATAGCGAGACTAACACAGGGCCCTCAATTAAAATCACTGATCATAAGCAATGGCAACTGTATGGTAATATATGTGCATCTATATGGTATAAATGATAAATAGAAATAAGTACAACCTTACTGTTAGTGATACTGTGTGCAAAAAATGACTGAGTAATACTGTGAGTGCAAGTGTGCGTCTCTTCAATACATCTTCTGTTGATCAAGGGAATAATTCATCTGAAATAAGACAAACATATACCTATTAGGTATTACAACACCTAACAACGCAAAAAACTAAAGAGCAACAGATATAAGTGCTGATGCATCAATAATACCTCAAAATGTATTCATTGCCGCATGGTGGAAACAACACAGGCAATGGACAATGAATACACGTTTTTCTACAAGGAAAACCTTTATAAGGAACTCGAGGCTGAAAATTCCCAAAGAATTAAGGAATTGTCGAGGCTCGGATGAAAACTAAGAAACACTTTTTCAAGAACAAGACGGTTTGTACGAATAAGTAACAGAATTACAATACATTTCCTTCCGTTCTTCCCAAAAGGCTCCATTTATATCTTAAGTAAGAAAATGAAGCAAGTTTATACGAATTTGCTGTAAAAATTAGTATTTATACATATCTCACCACAAGGAACAGAATAAGGAACTTTCAGCCTCAATTTTTTAAAAAATTAAGGAACTCTAGCCTCAACTCAGACCAAAGGTGTAACATGTAACATAATATTTGCTTTAAAATTCAACAAATTATTAAAAAAACGTGTAACTTACCAAATACATTTGTATCTGACATCAAGATATTTATGCACGGTAACACAAGGATCCCCGTAAACTCCATTACTTGCTTTCAACACACAAGATCGCTTTCCATCACACGATGCTTTTGTTCTTGCCAAGCTCGTCGAAGCTCTGCAACTTGTTGTTGTTGTGTGCTTATGATAAGGGCAAACGCTTCTGCTCAACCGACCATACATTGCGTATGAGATCTGTATCACTCTTCCATATGGACATGATATCGTCTTTGACTTGAATTCACAGACATTGGCGCTGTGCGACTGCGCAGAGCTCCTGAAATTCAAGGAAAACATTGCTATAGTAGCACACAAAGTAACCATAAATATAAGTATTACCATATTACCTTACTCCAAAGTAAGTCTGCGAGTCATTACAAGCAGCTTATTTCGTAATAATTGCTTTAGAAATTGTGAAATGTGGTCGTCGACCATTTTGAGGTGCAATTCGGCAAACCGAATCTTATCAAGTCCGGCCGAATCGATTCATATCTTATCAAAGCAAATGTGACTTAATCGAGTCGAACCAAGATGAATCGAATCGGTCCAGATCGACTGGAATCGAATCAAATCGAAGCGAAGCGAACCAAATCCAGAATCCATATTCGAATGGGAAAGGATCAGATAAAAACTGAATAGAATCGAATAAAATCGAATCAATAGGTTTGTTATTATTACATACCCAAAGCAACGATGCCTGACTTCCAAATATTTGAAGGTAAAAAGACATGGATCGCCAAATAACCAATTCTTAGCTGGAACTGAGCAGTGCTGTCTGTTATTACATCTTCCACGAACAATATGGTTTGAGCTTCTTGCGTGACAATTTGTCCTCAACCAAGCAAACACCCAGCCTCTTCTACAATGAGCCCTTGATCTTCGGCCGTAAGAAGCACTGCTGATTCTGATGTGACTTTCCGCGGGACATCTGATGTGAAGGTTGTCATGCTCGCATACACGCGTCAAATACTCGGGTGAAACGGGACCTGCGGGAAAAGACATACTCAGACTGCAGTTGAGCAAACTGACTGATCAGGTTCTTTGTTGTTTTCGCTCGAACAATTCGGTTTGAGGAAAAAGCAATGCGACAATGAAGAAAAGATGATTAAGTCAACGATGGCGTCAGTCAAGCATTGCTCAAAACATCGAATTCCTGCAATGCATCTTGGTCAAATGCTGCGGACGCCATCTTTACTGTAATCTTCTATCTTATTGTTATGGTTGTTACAAGTTGCCGTTGCAGTTTCCAAAGAGTGGGGGATGTAATAGGTCCATTCAGCAACAAGTAAAGTATCTTATGCAATCTAAAGTAAATAGAATCATACTTGGACAGCGCTTCAGATGACAAACTTTCGACTCGCTCGCAGGACCCAGACGAGAACAGCCTCTTCCTCCATGAGCAGGCGTTGGGTTGTTACATTGACGGCTGCGATACTGATGCCCATGGCCGCATGTCTTTGTACAAGATCCGTAAGAACCCCAAGGCCCATAGCCACCATGCACTAGAAAAGATAACATACACCGGTTACTTTAGTTTATATGAATCATGGTGATACATATTGCTAAGGCAACCCCCCTGCAAATATATTAGTCTCAATAACAATCAGTAAGCTATACAGATGTTGAAGGGGTTACGCAGATGAATAGCATGCACGAAAAAGCAAGAAATTTATTAGCCTCTTACCAGGACATGGTTTGACGTTGCAGGACTGAGATTCCTTGTAGCTTCCTTGGCACGATGCCCCACCATGCTTTGGTGAGGGGTTGTTGCATTTTCGTGTTCTGTATTGCTTTCCTGGTCCACAATTCGCAGAACATTTCCCCCAAGTTGACCAACTTGAAAACCCTCCATTTACTAGAGCAAATGAAAGCAAATTAGATGAAACAAAACAAAATAGTTCAATTTCCGAAGCAAGCACGAAGTTAGGCCCTGTTCACACTTGTATGCAATATGCGTCTGTTCCAATCTCGTTATATTTAGATCCCGTTTACACGAGAAAGTTCCCCAAAACACCACGAAAGGCTTTTCGTTGACACGGGTATGCAAGGATCCATTTTAGGAACGTAAATGGGATCGTATATGTCTTACAGAAAAGCGGATCGATTTGGATCCGTTCCCAATCCGTTCCCGTGTAAACCCAATGAAATCGTACTCATATCGTACCTGAAAGATCATCCAGATCCGTATCTTTTTCTCTTGTGTAAACGGGGTCAAAAGTTATCTCTTTGCAAGAGAACGGGAAAGTCGCGTACTGGTTTTGATTTCTGTTCAAACAGAAAGGAAATCATTCCAACGAAAATTAACAAACAGTTAAACAAAACACTTATACCTTACCTGGACATTTCTGCGTGTTACATTTGGCTGACCTCGTTGTGATCCCATTGCAGCTAGAGCCTCCATTTGATGGGTATGGGTTACTACATGTCCTTGTGCTATAATGAGTCCCTCCTCCGCATGATTTACTACAGGCTCCGTAGAGTGACCACTCAGACAGGCCTCCATTCACTGAAACACAAATGACGTAATGCATAGGTTTACATATAGTAAAACTTACATACATACAGTAAAACTCTGAATATAAGCCCCCTGGTTTGGTTATAATCCCCCCCGGGATATAAGAGACCCCAAATATTTAATAGCTGTCTAGGTTGTTTTCCTTTGAACTTAGAATGATAGCCTGTTCTGTCATCATATGATGAAGCTGAGTGAACGTAAACAGGCCTATTTTCTACAAGCCGCATAAAACAACCTTGTGATGGCAAAGAGACCAAGGCAAGAAGATCAGACAGAAGGGTAAAAATATCCAATTCCGACATTAATATGAAATGAATTACATTTAATCTTCCTATACACTAAAGATATGTCCACGATTATTTGTCAATGCCTAACCTTTCTCTCCCTCCTTCAATGAGTAAACTTGCACTTCACAGAGAGTCAGATAGTCAGCAACACGAATTCTCACGTAGACATATCGACCAATCATCGGCCTGGAGCAGTACAATGCTTTAGTTTCTGCTGCTCGGAATGCAGCGCCATGGTAATTGCACCTACAAAGAATAGTTTGCGGCAGTCAGTAGCTACATGGTTTAGGCCTAAGACATATCTGAATTAACCGAATGAAATCCAGACAAAGCTAGGGAAAATTGGCCGACACACAATATTTCTACAGGAATCAACGGGATTAATTTGGATTCCAAATTCGGGTGCAGACGACAGGCACACAA
The DNA here is from genome assembly GCA_014526335.1 of Chrysaora quinquecirrha. NCBI lineage: Eukaryota > Metazoa > Cnidaria > Scyphozoa > Semaeostomeae > Pelagiidae > Chrysaora > Chrysaora quinquecirrha. Next base: position 2,292,929 of record JACTAT010000022.1, read on the forward strand.
CTTAATGATTTTCTCTTCGAAACTTTTAGCCAGATATATTAAAGGGTGCTTAATATTGCATATCTAAAGGATTTGCTATCATAATCAAGCAAAATAATTATGATTAGGAGACGGTAAATAATTTTGTGCTTACGAAACAACTTAGTTCCCCTGAGCAAAAAGTCTTACGTATAAGCAGTATAAGAATACTTTATATACACAGAGAAAGTATTAGATAAGAAAATCTTAGGCCTTAGCAAAAGGATAAAACATTGTAGTTCAAACAAATTTGCTTTTCAATCAAACATGTGATTTGAAAAGCAAAGTTCAGATGATTGACCAACAATATTTGATCGTTTAGCCATTGCCATAGACTTACAATCGATTTGCAGTTGGCGAATTGTCAACATTTCCAACCCAGACTTCCACTTGTCTTAGTCTATTGGAGCAGCAATCCCCTCTGTTTGTAATAAGAACTTTGCCAATACTCGCAGCACTGCCTAAATCAACACGCCACCAGGATCCCGCTTGTCTTTGTGTATGTGTGCATGATTGTAAGTGATAATTGGTATTTGTGTTACCATCTACGGCTCTCGATGAAGAGCCACCCCAGCCGAATGATGACTGCTTTGTAGGTTTGCCTCTTGCAAGGTTGTCTGAAAGAGATAAAGGAGCAGTTAAGATTCTACGGTATTCCTAGGGCCCAAAACTATATGATCCTAGTGCTTTATTATATGATTAGGATGGCGTCTGTCTGTCTGTCTTTCTGTCTGCCTGTCTGTCTGCCTGTACGTTTGTCTGTTTGCTACCTCTGCTTGCCCGTCTATCCGTCTGTATGTCTGTCTGTCCGTCTGTCTGTCTGTACGTCAGTCTATCCGTCTGACTGTCGGCCAGTACGTCTGTCTGTCCGTTTGTCTATCTATCTGTATGTCTATCTCTACGTCTGGCTGTCCGTCTGTCTGTCTGTACGTCTGTTTGTTCGTCTGTCTGTCCGCATGTATGCACTTATGTCTGTCTGTCCGTCGCATATCAAGAAATATGCACTAAAATATGGCATATAATTTCAAAATTACTTGATCAATTACCAACACTTACCCATATCAGCCTTGTAAACCTCAACTTCACAGAGAGTCAACCAGTTAGTCCCTCGAATTGTAACGTAGACATATCTCCCTGTAACTGGGGTGGTGCAATACATTGATTTCGTCTCGCCAGCTTTCATTGCTCCAGAATGAAAGCTACATCTATAAATAAAGATATAGCTTCATTGACATAAAAAATAAATATTTCGATTCTTAAAACCAACGACTAAGGTTTGTTCTTAAAAGTTCGGATCCACTCGTACCCATTCAAACGTTTCGGATCTACTCGTTTTAAGCTCATGAAGTAAGCATCATTGAAATTTGAAACACCTATAAGGCAACATGCTTTCAACATAAAACTAAAACAATGAAATTACCATGAAGGTATCTCTTCCAGTAGAGTGCCGGGGTACATGCTATAACCCTCACTCCTCGAAAATGGATCTTGCAATTCGTCCAAAGTAGTCATAAAAAGTTAGATCCTCTGTGAAGTGAGGCTTTTGTAAATACTGCAGTTTTCCAGTGGTTAAACATAGCAATGCAAGAGGATGCCCCCTTTTTATATAAAGTTAGCAAAAGTGATCTTTGAAAATCGACAGGGTGGTTGTCCCCTTTTGTTCTATCCTAGATACACTATCAACGTAAAAATTAAATATTTGAAGTTGACTTACAATTTATTTACTTTCGGGTTGTTATCAACATCTCCGATTCGAATTTCAACATCTTTTAGACGCTCAGAACAACAATCAGCTCTGTTTGTTACTCTAACTTTACCAATTGACATTGAGTTACCAAGATCTACTCGCCACCATGGACTCTTCTCTTTATTTGTGTGTGTACAAGAATCATGTCCATACTGCCCAGCAACATTTCCGTCCACTGCTCGGCCGGAATTACCACCATATCCTGTGGAGGATTGTTTGGTAGGTCTTCCACGTGCAACATTCGCTAAGATCGAAGAGACAATATGTATTATTTTCATCTCAGCATTTATCATGAGGCCCTGGTCAAAGATCAAACATTGTTTGTCAAATATTTGAAATTTGTTTGTCAAACAAAGATGTTTTAATGTTTGGCCACATCACAAAACACTGCTCGGAAAACACTTTTTGTTTGATACAAGAATAAAATGTTTTTGCAGTATTTCAAAACCATTCCAGTGCAAATTCTGCTTTTCAAGCGATGTTTCGTGACGTGGCCAAACAGTGAAACATTGCTTTTAAAACAAATCTTTAATGTTTGATCGTTTGGTCATGGTCCTAACTATCTCTGGTTATTAAGCACTATACTGCACTGTGCTGTAAAAGATTCATAGATCTGAAACAGCTTGTATATGAAAGAATCTCAACTGAATTACATACCAGGGTTGGGTGAGTAAACCTCTACTTCACACAATGTCAGCCACTCTTTTGCCCGTAATTTGATGTACACAAATCTGCCAACAATTGGAACTGAGCATGACAGGGTTCGGGTTTCGCCACTTTTGAATGCATGTTTATAGTAGGTGCATCTGTACAGAAAGATGTCCGTTTAAATACTCATCGAGAGATTCAATCAATAATACATTGCAAATGTCATAACAAGTTATAAAAGTACAAAAGTCAATATATATCAAGTCAGATTGAAAATTACTAAATACATCGGTTGTTTGGTTCTTTTACAGGCCTAATCTGCTATACACAAATCATAGACTAGACTGGGTTGTTATAACTACGAGAATTAACCAGTTAACAATAATTTTTATAAGAAACTTGGTCCACCAATTAACGTAAGGTTTTATAGGTTTTTAGCACTTATATAGTCAAAGTTTCTTGAGGAAATTCTGAAATTCCCAAGAACGAAACATTCCTAATTGGTGAAGGTGAAGGTGAAATGGTGTTTTAGCGCCAGTTGCTAGGATCTCAGTAGTAGGTTGACTAATCGAGACCTCGACCCTGGCCGTGACGCTACCGTGGCTGGGCTCGAACCCTAACCACACTGAGCTTCTGACACCACGAGTCAGCTGGATTACACCACGACGCCACAGCACCTTCTGAAACTGACTGAAACTGTTCCGAGGATAGCCGCCAGTAAGACGCCAGCGTAAGATTAACACGAATTCAATTCATCAATTGGCTCTTATACATCTAATTAATTTATTCTACTTACAAAGTATTTGCAGTTAGGCTGTCCACATTGCCAACCCTGACTTCAACTCTTCTAAGTCTGTTCGAGCAGCAATCAGCTCTATTTGAAATCTTTACATTTCCAATCACATGTTTTGAGCCTAAATCAACTCTCCACCAAGGATTCTGATCTCTGTGAGTATGCGTACATGATCCGTCATGATATCGGCCATTTTTCTTTCCATCTACAGCTTTCGATGATGGGCCTGACCATCCAGTTGATGACTGTTTTGTTGATCTGCCCAATGCCAGATTTCCTGACAATAAGGAAATAATACTATTAAGACAAGTTTAAGCTACAAACAGCAACAAGACAAGCAAGCACACGGAAAGGCTTGTAACGCAGTTTGCCGCAGGTCAGTCTCGTAGCGCTAGATAAGGTAGTCCATAAACTGGCGGTACGGAAATTATACAACGATGGAACTACTGGAGGTAGGTTTCAGCTATGGTATAGCTGTCATATATCAATATTTTAAACTATAAGATCTTTGCTATTGTTAGAATGTTACCAATGAATATTGAGAACGTCAGCAGCAGCAAGACCTAGAGTAACTCTATATTGGTCAGGCAAAATACCTATCTGATATGGGCATATGCTTGCAAATTTAAGATCTTAAAAAGTCAAATAGGTACTCAAGGTCTAAAGCCTTTTCACATCTTAAGTATAGTAAGGGAGTTAAAAATGCCAAGAGTTTAATGGAGCTGTCGACCTACGGAAGAGCCTTGCACAGAAAAAATTAAGAGTTCGGTTATAGAGCAACTATGTCTAAGGTTACGAGAGGTAGTCTAGGGTGTAAGCAAGTCGTATACCTAAGATGAAGAGAGCATCGTTTATGAATTTCATGAATCTACCATCTTTGCACATCTAAGGTCTAGACCCTGGTAGCAGTGCTCAGTATCTGAGGTCTAGAATGTCTTATATCTGAGGCCTAGAGCTTCATCTAACTGACGTTTACAGATTCGCAGAGTTATGTCCAAGATTAAGACTATCTCATTTAGATAGGAAATACAGACAATTATTTCAAACTCGAGATTATATACCTTTACAGTGTTCAACGACACACGCCAAGGCCTGTCGTAGATCACCCACACAGTTCTTTCCACCATGTGCTGGAGATGGGTTATTACATAATCTTGTTCGATATTTGAATCCACTGCCACATGAAACACTGCAACTGCCGAATGTCGTCCAGTCAGAAAACCTCCGTCGACTTAAAGAAGAAATAATTGATAAAGTTAATGTATCATTGATAAAGCTAGGCAGTTAGTTAGTTAGTCAATTAGTTATTTAGCCTGTTAATTAGTTAGTTAGTTTGTTAGTTAGTTAGTTAGTTAGTTTGTTAGTTAGTTAGATTTTTAGTCAGCTATATTAGTTGATTGGTTAGAGTTAGTTAGTTGGTCAGTTAGTTAGTTATTTAGCCAGTTAGTTAGTTAGTTAGTTAGCCGGTTATTAAGTTAGTTAGTTGGTCAAGTAGTGGGTTAGATAGTTAGTTAGTTAGTTAGTTAGTTAGTTAGTTAGTAAATTATCTAGTTAGTTAGTTAGTTAGTTAGTTAGTAAGTTAGCTAGTTAGGTTAGTTTGTTAGTCGTTTAATCAGTTTGTTAGTGATTTGGTTAGTTAGCGTATTATTTGGTTTAAAACTTGTAAATAAATGTTAGGGTGCTAATACCTGGACACGCTTGTATGTTGCATTGCCTTTTCTCTGAATCAGGTCCAATTGAAGAGCAATCACTTCCACCATATTGTGGCGCAGGGTTGTCACATCTTCGTACAAATAATTGTTCGCCACCTCCACATGATTTCGTACAAGATCCTTGTGGTTTCCAAGCGCTGTATCCACCATCGACTAGAATTCAAAGAAGAAAACACCGTTAAAACGACTGCCACAATAGATGGGGTTCAAACCTGGACTTCATAACCAGTGGTTGTCCCCCAAAGCCCTAGGCTCCCTCTTCGGCCATGTTGAATCTTCTTCAGTGCCACACATATTGGATAAATTTCTCAGAAATGATCATTAATGAATCTTTTTCTCGATTGATGTAAATTAACTAAACAAGGAGTAATGAACACCCTATAAACTAAATGTATCAGAGTAAATCATACACTGTCGTGATATTATCATTTTCTTGCACTTAAAAATGTTGAGAAAATTTCTAAGCACTTGAAGAACTTGAAAATAGCCCATTGAACTAGAAGTTTACTTAAACTGTTAGACTGGTCTAAATCGACGCAAACGCTACCGAAGTTACGATAAAGACTTATATAAAAACTATTATTTTAAATAAATATATTATACTAACCTGGACAGTGACCAGCAAAACATTCTTGGGAATCCGTGTAAGATCCTTGGCAGTCTTTACCCCCATTAGAAGGGGTAGGGTTGGTGCATGTTCTGTTCCTAAACTGCACCCCTTTGCCACATTTTGTGCTACATGGACCATACGATGACCATTCAGTAAACTTTCCATCAACTAGAAAAATTGGAACAAAAGATTAGACTAAGTTAGGAAATTTTGGAGCTCTTCTTCCTTTCAGCTCTCCAAATTGCAAATTTGTTTGAAATTCAAAGATCAGTATAGTACCAACAGTCCGACACCCAAAGTTACTGACACAGCATTAGTTCGACGTGAAAGTAGTTTGAACTTATTGAATCGCTTGAAATTAGTTCCAAGACGCTAGACCTTGGCCAACAATCAACCATTGTTGGTCAAACATTTGAAATTGGCCTGTCAAACACAATGTTTGACTGTTTGGCCACATCACAAAACATTGCTTGTCTCAAACATTATCAAAAATACATCAAACGATCAAACATTGTTTGCCAAACATTTGACGTTCGCTCTATAATCAATGTTTGACCGTTCAACAACATTGCCTGCCAAAAACATTTTTGGCATTAAAAAATAAAATGTCTTTGAAGTTTGTCAAAAACATTGCTGAGCGAATTCTGCTTCTTAAGCAATGTTTTGTGACGTGGCCAAACGGTCAAACATTGTTTGATAAGCAAATCACTAATGTTTGACCAACATGTTTGATTGTTAGGCTAAGACTTTAAACTTGAAGAGTACTTCACAATCAAGCATCAAAGAAGAACAAACTAAATCAAGACTACAGCTTGGAGACTTGTTGTGCGTGGCATTGTATTCTGCGTGTCTCCCAGGTTGGCTTAACATGTGAATGACAAGGGAGCAAAACATCAAAACAACATAACATCATTACCTGGGCAAGCCTCTTCATTACAAGACTCTGTTTCTTCCGTTACTCCTTCGCAGTCTTTGCCTCCGTGTGCAGGTGCAGGGTTTGTACACGTGCGATATCTTGTTTGCGACCCTCCTCCGCAGCTCTTGCTACATTCCTCAAAAAGGCTCCATTCTGAAAATCCTCCATCAACTAAAAATATAAGCAAAAGGATATTAAAAAGAAGGCTGTAGCTACGAGAACGAGCGTCAAAGATAGGAGAATTAATAAAGCTAACGATAACCATAATAGCAACCCTAACATAAGACCTGTTACCCAGTACTATCTGTTACCCAGTGCATCAAGTGGAGTAGGTCTAATGCTTACAGATGTTCAGGGAAGACATGAGTCTGGATAGCTGAAAGTTGGATAATAATGTATCCTTGGGAACGAGGCTGGGAGTTTGGCTCAAATAGTACAGGTTGCACAAGAGATGCCTGAACAATAAAGTAGACTGGCCTAGGTTCAGTATGGAAACCATACTATTACTGCTTTGCAAAATATGAGTGTACAGCATTTGTTACTTACTTGGACAGGGCTGCATCCCACAGTTGGCTGTGTCAGTGTCATTGCCAAGTGTTGAGCAGTCTTTTCCTTTGCCTTTAGGCACTGGGTTGTTGCATTGTCGAGTTCGCTTCATCTGTCCTCCACCACATTCCTTTGAGCAGCCTGACCAAGCACCCCATTTACTGTAGCCCCCGTCTACATCTGTAAAAATAGGAAATTGAATGTAATAGTATAGTGAACAAATGCAATTAACAGCGGCCCCAGGAGGTAGATGTGGTATCTAATTGCAGTGTAACAGTGTTATAATGGAATAAAGATACAAAAGGGTCCTCACCTCGCAAGAATGTTCATAATATTCTAGAGATAACACACTGAGTACTTATTGAATGACGCTCCCTTATTTAGAAGGATTCACAGCTGAATTAACTTTAGGCTTTAGGGGAGTGAGACCTGGACCTTAAAAGCACGAGTTCTCTACTAAATAAATCAAGGCAAAGAATACAATTACATACAGTTCAATAAACGTACGACCTTACTTATGCCCCTCAGAGCTGCTTCGCCTGCTGTCTCATATATACATTGAGAATTAAGGCTTCTGGTCTCTCATCATAGGAGCAAATTAGACAAATTGGTAGGGGATTCGGGAAGGAAAACTTGCTGAACCCGAGTAAAAGTCTTGCCTGATAGGTATAGGTATATAGTCAGCACAAGTATAGGTATAGGTATGGGTAAAGGTATATAGTCAGCACCAGTATAGGTATAGGTATGGGTAAAGGTATATAGTCAGCACAAGTATAGGTATAGGTATGGGTAAAGGTATATAGTCAGCACCAGTATAGGTATAGGTATGGGTAAAGGTATATAGTCAGCACAAGTATAGGTATAGGTATGGGTTAAGGTATATAGTTAACACAAGGTATAGGTATAGGTATAGGTATATGTATAGGTATAGGTATAGGTATAGGTATAGGTATGGGTAAAGGTATATAGTTAACACAAGGTATAGGTATAGGTATAGGTATATGTATAGGTATAGGTATAGGTATAAAGTCAGCACCAGGTATAGGTATAGGTATGGGTAAAGGTATATAGTTAACACAAGGTATAGGTATAGGTATAGGTATAGGTATAGGTATAGGTATAGGTATAGGTATAGGTATAAAGTCAGCACCAGGTATAGGTATGGGTATGGGTAAAGGTATATAGTTAACACAAGGTATAGGTATAGGTATAGGTATAGGTATAGGTATAGGTATAGGTATAGGTATATAGTCAGCACAAGTATAGGTATAGGTATGGGTAAAGGTATATAGTTAACACAAGGTATAGGTATAGGTATAGGTATAGGTATAGGTATAGGTATAAAGTCAGCACCAGGTATAGGTATGGGGTTAGGTATATAGGCGTACAAGTTAAAGGTATAGGTATAGGCATAAAGTCAGCACAAGGTGTAGGCTCAGGTAAACAGTCCTACAAGGTATGGGTATAGGTATAGGTATAAAGTCAGCACCAGGTATAGGTATGGGGTTAGGTATATAGGCGTACAAGTTAAAGGTATAGGTATAGGCATAAAGTCAGCACAAGGTGTAGGCTCAGGTAAACAGTCCTACAAGGTATAGGTATAGTAAAAAGGTATAGGTTAAGAAAAAAAATCAGCACAAGACATAGGTATACAGTATACAGGTATACAGTCGTACAAGGTATAGGTTTAGTTATAGGTAAATAGTTAGCACAAGGTAAGGACATCATTTACTGGATAATCCAGATTGTGCAGACGTTTGTGTTTAATAGGCATGAAAAAAGAAAATTAAATAAGATTCGAAGACAATCCCCAGGAAAGCAGAGGGGTGGCGCCGGAATCTTCCAATAAATGGGTTGTAGCCCGTTGCATCCCTCTAGCGCAATCATGGCAAACAAAAAATGTTGCTACTAACCTTGATCCTCATCTTTGATCAATTTATAAACATAATCAGCGTACGCTTCTCCTCCGCATTCTTTTTCATTTGTATGATTGCATTTACCATACGTCATACCTTGAAAACAGGCATCAGATGCATGCGTCTTGTCGACAGAAGCCGCATTACCACCGTAGCATTCACCGTAATAACGAATTCCAAAATAATCGAAGTTCTTCTTTTTTGCTTCCTCTGAGCATCGGCAAGCCAAACTGAAGGAGAAAACAAAGTATTGTGGTTATACATGAAAATTAAACGAGTACAATACAAAATGAGTATACTGCAACACAGAAATATATAACCTGAAAAGTGCGAAAAGATACCCACCAAGTCCTAATAGAATACAATGCAATACAGTGGAAAACAATGCAACAAAGTGCAATACATTGCAATTCCATGTAACGCAAATCAATGCAATTAAATATAATGTAGCACATTACAATACAATTTATGTTAATTTATGTTTATTTTGATTGACAACTTAATTATTGTAAATACCTTGTAACCCTGTGATTTATTTAGTTGATATTATATGTGATTCGAATACAGACATACGCCTCGTCATTATGTTCCAATGAACATTATAATGCAGCGCAACACATAAGAGCAATTCCACGTAATGTAAAGCAATACGACGCAATGCAATTCAATACCATGCAATGCGAAAGAATGCAATTGCACATAATGCCAAGCAATGCAAGCAATGCAATACAGTGAAATACAAAACAAATAATGCAATTCCACATAATGCGAAGCAATACAATGCAATGCAATATAATGCCATGCAATAGAATACAATACCATACAATGCACTACAACACCACAGATCATTAAACAATCAAACAAAATTCAATACAATTTAATACAAAACACAGGAATACTATACTGTGTAATGCAATACAATGCAATTAGAGGCAACAAAAACGTGCAACATGCAACACACCATACAACAAACTACACTATGCAATACAATGCAACATGAATGAACGCCATACAGTGCAATGTGATTCAATACGACGTACATTGAGAGAAAGGATCAAAGGCAATGATACCCATACCCATGCAAGTATTCTTCAATCTTATAACACGTGCCACACACATACGATGCAACAAAACAATACAATACAACACAATACACGCACAATACACAACACAATGCAATATAAAAGAATGCATTACAATGCAATGTGATTCAATACAACGTACTGCACACTCAGAGTAAATAGCTATCCAAGGCAGTGATACCCATACCTATGCAAGTATTCTTCAATTCCATGCCACGTTACAATACCATGCCAGAAAAAAAAACGCTACATAATACACTACACAATACACTATACAATGTAATACAAAACAATGCTATACAATGTGATTCAATACAATGTACTGTACTCTGAGGATAAATAACAAAGGGCAATGATACTCATACCTATGCAAGTATTCTTCAATTTTATGCCATGTTACCATACGATGCCACAAAACACTACAATGCCACACAATACAGTACACAATACACAATACAATGCCATACAAAACAATGCTCTACAGTGCATTGCAATTCAATAAAACACACTGTACACTGAGAGTAAATAACAAAGGGGATGGTACTCATACCTGTGCAAGTATTCTTCAATTTCATGCCATGTAACAACATATCCCGTATCTTTACCGTGTGTTTTATCACGATCATTAACCAGTGGTGTGGATACAATTCTGTCTTGTATGAAACAGCCGATTTTGTTGTAAGTTCGTTTGCAAGTGACATGCTCCTTCCCTAAAACACATAAACATCTTAAAAACAGAAATAAAAATCACCAAATTTAACAAAATTTTAAAAGGGGGCGAAATGAGAAAGACCGAAAGACCTTAGTTTAATGACCCTCTCAATTCACTGAGGGTTAAGGATTTCCAGGAAATGTAAAGGCAGTTAGGTTGAATAGTATAGCGAACCATTATTTCATCTTACCTTCAACATTGCAAGCAACGAACGCAAAAATGGCAAGCAAGGATAGCAACATCTTCGCGGAAAATAACACCTAGGAACAAATATAAAACATTTAAGTTATCTGCATAGTAGTGTAAAAGATGTAGGTATTTCCTTGAATAGCAAACACTAAGGATAGATTTTCGTATACATGGCATATACTACAGGAGACTCGAGCCCTGTGCAGTAGTGCATGATTTGAGAGACGAGACCACATTTTCACTATAAGCTATGAGTGTGGTGTGATAGGATATGCTAATGAGCTCAATGAAATTGTCAGGCAACTGCAGGGTCTCCTAAAAGCCCCACTTGGTCTGTGTGCTAGTGCTATACATATTCTATATTCATGTACGTATATAATTCTCTTGAGGCATTTAACATGTATTTTTTATAAGGAAGGGCTTTTAAACGAAGGTAGTACTAGGATAGGCAAAACTTACAGAATTTCTTAGTACTGGTCAGAGACTGCTAAGGGTTACGAAGCATCAAATCGTTAAATACATCCGTTTCGCATTGATGTAGTTCAACTTCAACTGGCGATGGAAAGCAAACACGGGGGTTAACGGCAGCTATACTGAAACTAAGTACAGTATATATTGTTTATTCCTTACCCCTAGGTTTACTTTAAAGAAACAAAAAGTAAAACGTTAAGGAATTGCCAAGGAACTTTGAGTACACAAACTTGGCCGTCAGCTAAGGAGTTTTCAGTACTGAGCCTTAACCGAACTTCATATAAAAAAATGCGTGCAATGTAAAAGAAATTGTGTAGCACACGAGGCAACTGTAGATTAGAAGCAAAAAAGCAACTTTGCCGCAAGCAGCACTGATTGAAAAAACCCTAGAATAAGTAGATATATAAATCTAGGTTTACTCACCATCTTCTCTTGCCAGCGAAGACGTAGACTGGAGTGACCCTCAGCAACCAAGAGCATTGAGACTTTATAACGTTTTTGGTTGTTTGTTTGCATTGATATAATCAATTCCACAAGCAGCTGTATTGACTTGTTTGCTTTAATATCAAAATAACAATATTCGAGTGCCATATTTCTTGCAAAAGAACCCAAACTCAAACGATCAAACGCAAACGTCCAGGACAACACTTTGATTGCAAAATTTTAAACTCATTTCCTGCAAAACAAAAATAACAACAATGAGCTTGATGCTTTGGCAAAAACAGTTTATACGAGAAATCAAAGATTAAAGGAAGTTTTAAAGAATTATAACCTTGGTATTTACATGTTGATGTTCTTCGCTCATTTCTTTGTAATTCCTGTAAATTCGACAAGACAAATATTAGTATATGAATTTCATCTTGTAAGAAAGTTTGAAAATTATATTTGCAAAAGCAAAACGACAAATTGGAAGAAAATAAGAATTTAATTATATCAAGGTTCTTTAGAAAATGAATGAACCAAATGGTTGGCGAATTTTGCCATTTTTCAGTATGTTGATGAAAGAATTTTTGATTCCTTGCATGCAGTTTTGAAACAAAACACTGCTTTCCAACCAAATTGCTTGCGTTTTCGATGAAGCAGTTTTTTAAAAATAAAAATTGCTTACAAAAACGCAAACTCCAGCTAGAAGTAATACAACTTTCACTAGATTTGGCATGTACAAAGCTTGCAGAATAACTTGAAACACTCCAGTCTCAAAACGTCTTAAAAACTTAAAAACTTTTTGCAACAAAGTATTGGAATAAAGATGAGGGCTGCTGGATAATATTTTAAGATATCGATAAGAAATTTTTAAGTGATAATAAATATAGACAACTAATGCATCAACCCAGAAAATGTACATTTCTAAAACGTTAGATTATAAAAACATCTTGATATTCAAACCTACAATATTAGTATAGTTGAACATGTTATAAAAATACTACACACACTGATTTTAAATTAATGCTTTTCAGTTAAATTATAGGATAGTATGGTGAAAACACAGCCAAACTTTGTTTGACATCAAGGGTAAAAAGACCTTGGTGTATCTAAGGAATTTTCTCTGCTTGCAAAACCACTGTCTCTGTTAAAAAAGCATCATCATTGTTGTACAGCACTTATTAATTGTTTTGAAATTGCATTCGACAGTTCTTCAATATCTTTCTTACAATTCATTGCATCTTATCGTCTTTTTACCCTTTCGTCATACCAAACAAATACAATAAAATATTGCATGGTTTTAATGCAAAATCTATAAGAATGGCAATGCGTCCTAAAGTCTTTGAACACGTGCTCTATTTTCTCCTTTGGAACAGAAAAACGGCGGATCCCCTCCTGGAAACAGGAAGAGTAGGGTGAATCTTTGTGTTTTACGTTGGGTAAAGGAACATCAGTCATTGTTCGCAAGGGTGTTCCAGTGACTTTAGGCAGGCATTGTGAACTAATATCCAGTGCTTTGTCATTAGGTTAGTTCGTGGCAGATTAATCGACCTTTTACATTTACACGTGCACACATATAGTTTTTACTGCTGAAACAACCGACTACTATTTAGTTCTGTAGTTCTACCACTCATATATAAATAATATGACTGCATGATAAACTATGATACACACAGTTGGTGCCAAGGCATTCAATATTTTCACATGTTAATTCACCCCCTTTTCCTTTTGTTTCTTCGCAATTTGCACTCCGAGAGACTTCAGTTTTTTCATTAAATTGTCCTTCTGTGCCGTTGTGTTCCTGAGCTGTTGCTTTCGCCTCTCTATCAGATCTTTACTCGCTTTGTTATTCTCAAGCTTCTCAATGTTCATTGCTAACTCAGCACCAGTCTTCAAGACGTTTGTTAGTTCAGCGTTCAGATTGTCTGCTCTGCCTTGCAGATCGTTGATTTGATTGTCAAGTAGTTCTGTAGGGGTCAGCAAGGCTGGTTTCAAAGAAGACACACGGCGAACCCTTGAAAAACAAACAGACAAAATACAGTAAAATACCATTTGTATATTGAATGAAAATCAATAAAGCGTGCTAGTTTGGGAGTAACACATATTTTGGTTCACAGGTTCACTATACTTTGGCTGTGTTCATGCATCGAAGTTATGCCGCAGCGAATTTAATCCAGTTGTGAACCTTTATCTTCGCCTTCGCTCCGCCACAGCTGTGGCTGTGGATTCATAGGTCTAAGTTAAATCAGTTCACAGTGCAGCTAAGGCGTTTTATGCGGCAGAGCTGCTAAAGTAGTGGCACAGTTAGGCTTAACTTCGGTATTGACTTCATACATCGCAGATATGTTACAGTTATTCCGAACAAAATGGACAATTTGAAATCTTCATGGCTCGGTTTAAATTCGCTGCGGCATACTTGCATTTCAAAGCCAGCGTAGAGTAATCAAAAGCCAAAAAATGTTTGCTGGACAACCTCGAACAAACAAGTCGAAGACTCAACTTCTCTTCGAATCAACGAATTAAACTCTCTTCAAATATTCATCACCGCAATGTCTTCGTTAACAAATGATGACTCTAAAAGAAGCTATCAAAAATCACATAGAACAGCTCAAAAACAGCGATTTTTTCGGCGCTAACGGAAGCATCTTTCGGCTCAAGAACAAAAGAAGTCAAGTTAAAAATGAAAACAGATAAAAATAGCAACTTACGGTTGTTTAGGGATTGGTTTCAATGTTTGTCCACTCAGTTCTTTCAACCTCTTCTCAGCAAATTTATTATCATCCTCAGTTGCTCCAATACCAGCGATATTACGTAGATAGGCACGCAATTTTCCATTATCAATGAATTTATTACTCTTCGAAATTCTCTGCACGATGGCCTAACAGAAAAGAAGCAGAAATTGAATTCAATTTGAAGCAATTTTCATTCATTGGTGCTTTTCTCCCTTTCTTTGCGTACATTAGATGACAGAAGTTGTAGAAATTGCATGGATTATGTTCTTAAAACATAGTTTCTGTGCAAGAACGGTGTGAAAACGGCCCAATTTTCTTTCTACATTGTGGAAGCTTATTCCTGTAAACAATCTCAAAGTCTCCGGTTTCGTTAAAAGAAATGCGATCAGATATGCCGGAAAGAGTCAGAGCAAATGGAGGCCGGTTAGAAATAAGGCCTAAAAATACCGAAACTTTGATATTTTAGCTATTTAATCTCCACGGATCCAACGCCATCTTTGGATAAAGAAAACCCCTTGGTATTTATAGGGTAGTAACAACAAATATCTTTCTACCTCATTCGAAATGTCTTTTTCCAAGGGCTGGTTAACTTTGACGTTGAACAGCTCCTCAACAACGTTCAGTCTGTGCGCGGTGGTTTCTGTATGACGGAAGGCATTCTGCAATGGATTCTGTACTTCATCATCGTTGCCGTCGGTTCTGGTCAACAGACGCGCGGTTGGAGTCGAGCGAGAGCGACCGAAGAACATATCTTGACAGCAAATTCTCAGAGCCTATAAGGAAAAGATTTATAAGTCTTACATTTGATTGAACAAGATATGAATGAAAAAAATAGCAATAGTTACAGCAATACAAAGATTTTGAGTAATGGTATTAGTAAAACTAATAGAAAAAGCACTTATAGTAGAAGAGGCATTAGTAATGATAGCATTGCTACTATTATTACTAGTATTATTCCTTTTACTATTAATATTACTTTTACCATAATTATTGCCATCTCTATGACTATAACTATATATTACTATTAAATATTATAATATTGCTGTTACTGTAATCATTACTATTGCTATGACTATTGATATAACTGTTATTATTACTATCATGGTTAACATAGCAAAAGTGAAAGTAATGGCAATAGCAGAGTTAATAGTATTAGCAATAGTAGTAGTAATATTTATAGTAATATCAATAGTAATAGTAATAGAAAAGTCAAAGTAATAGTAACAGTAATAGTTATAGTTATAGCAATAGTAATACTAGCAATGTTAATGTTAATAGTAGTAATAATAGTAACAATTATAATTTAAAAGTAAAGTTAAATATTAAGGAAAACTAAAGTAATAGTTATAGACATAGTTATAGTAAAAGTATAAGCAAGTTATTGTAATACAATGTTACAGATTTAAATATACACAAAACAACCATACCTTATAGAATTCCCTCAAGAATAATGGATTACCATCATCGATCAAATCATCAACTTTGATATGAGCCATACAATGAAGAACCACAACAATAAAATCTCCAACACTTTCCATCCTTTCTTGTCTGATGAACAGAATCTTTCGTGAATGTTCGAAGAAAATGAATTTCTGAAAGCGTTTTTCGTGTAGTTATTTGGTGGTAGACTTGAAGCGAGTAGGAGGGTGATCTGAGGCGCTTCTAGACTTCGTTGAAGTAGTTGAGTTATGAAAACACCAAAACGATAAACTACGAAATGAGTTGGGCTGAGATCGTTGATGTCGACTGGAATCAATTCACCTTTGCACATCCATTGGGCGTCCTAAAATCAGGAAAAAAATAGCATTTTCTAAGTCTTCAAATATATAAAAGCGAGAAATCTTGATTTATTAGCAACAGCCTATTGAAGGCGGCATAACAGCTAAAAGTGGAAATGAAATTTATTTTCTGAAGCTAGGCGTATGTCGACCTACGATACGATAGAACTAACGCCAGCTAGTTGTAACCGCTATGTTGACATGTCAACAACTACAATTGCTGGAAATCAGATTTTGACTAATCACAGAAGTAGAACAAGCCCAACTTTCTGGAATTTTGTGCCAACTAGTTGCCGTCAAAAAGGAACTAGTTGCCAGAGCGCTTATGTCCGACAACTGGTTGCGATAAATTAGTTGCATAAATCGCGGATAAGCAATGGGCAACTTGTTCTGAATGTGCACAATGTCAACACACGCACGGCTTAAGGACACTCATTTACGTGGGAAAGGGGAAGGGTAGAGTCTAAAGTGACAGCAGCTTATTGAAAGTGGATGAAGCAAAAAATTGGACCCACTTCTATATTGTGAAGAACATCAAAGCTATTTGTCTGACATTCATTATGAAATATTAGACCCAGATCTAAATAAAAAACGGTTCTCCTACCTTGATATCAATGTACGGCCTTCCACCTTTAGCTCCTGCAATGCCAGCATCACCGGAGCCATTCTTGACGATTTCTTCAATTTTATTGACAGTGTCAAAGAGAGGCGAACCCAAAAGGAGGTTGAGCCAGTCTTGTTCTGACATTCCTTCTGGTAAACCAGCGGTAACAGTAGGAATTTCTGAAAAATAATTAGAAGCGATAACAATATCTATTCCGTCAACTTGCTAATAACATAAAGAGATAACCGAGTAACTCTTAAAGTAATACAGCCCAAGGCTCTCCTCTTGTCTGACTTTTTGTGTTTCGCCTATGTTGAGCTTTCTTAAGTGGCATACCACAATAGATGGGATTTGAATCTGGACTGCATGACCAGAGAGCCAACGACTATTACACTGAGCTAGAGAACTCAATGAAATCGTCAAGTAACTTAAACGTCAAACAGCCCCCTCTTGTGTTTTAGCTATGTTGAGTCTACATACTATAAATACAGTATATTTGTCATGAACGGCGAACACTAACATAGATTTTTTCACGAGTGGCATACCACACTTAATGGGATTCAATTGCAGTTCAGGGTCGAATCCAATCAACTAAAGTATGCCACTTGTGGAAAAACTTATCCTAGTGTTTGCCATTCGTGAAAAACATAATATAAAATATAACACATCAAATACCTCCATCTCTTCCAACTGGGAATGATTTTGCTGCCGGCCTAATTGAACCTTCTTGGCTCTTGGTGTCTCTTTCTGTAAATAAGACATTTGTTGTTTATCTACTAATGGTTCTGTCGTCCAATCTCCGTGATCAGCTGATTTTGCTTTATCCAATTCTGATTGTTTACGTTTTCTTCTTCTCTCTTCCAATTTTGCTTTTAAAGCTTCTTTCGTTCGTTCTTGTTCCTTTTTCAAACCATCTTCAAACTTCGTCAGATTTTCTTTGTATTCCTTCATTAATTTCTGTAACAAGTCGAGAAACATTTTAAAAACGATGGAAATGATAGGTAAAATAGTTTTTCACAAACCTGAAAAACTACAGAGACACAAGAATTGCTAAACAGATGAAATGGTGTATTTAGCGCCAGTCACAAAAGCCCCATTTTGCACTACAAAGCTACTAACTTTTAAGGGACTTTGGGTCTAAATACACAGAAAATATAGAAAGTAAAATTAACGTTTACCTCTTTCTGGGACTCATCAGCCTCTTTTTGAGCAGCTTCCAGCTTTTCTGCAGCCTCTTTTTCTGTGCTTTACGTTTCTTGGACAACTCTCTCTCTGCCTCGCGCTCAGCTACGCGTAATGCCTCGCGTTCTCTCTCTTCCTCGAGTTCCATTTCAAGACGCCTGTAAGATAAACAGCAAATGTTAAGTTTATATCCAACTGCAAATTAAGTAAAGTATATTGACCAGGGCATTAAAATAATCAAGAATAAGGAAATCAGCTGTGGACTTACTCCAATTCTTCCTCCATTTTCTTTTTCTTTTCTTCAGTCTGTTGTCTTTGCTCCTTTTTCATATTATCAATTTTCGATGCAATTTCAAACATAGTCTTCTCACGATATTGTTTTGCTGCCAAAGCTGCTTTTTCTGCTTGCTCAGCATAATGTGCAACAAGTTCCTATGAAAAAGTCGAGATAATAATTTGTTAAAATAAAAATTAAACTAATGGTTATGGATCGGATACATTTAGGTTATCCATACCCAGGATTGTAAGGTCGTGGCCAACCGATCAAACATTGTTTGTCAAACAATTGTCAAGCAAAATTGATCGTTTGCCTATGTTCGTGTTTGAACTTTGGCAAAACAATGCTCGTCATTAAAAAGTAAGTCAACGTGTTTCAAAAACATCGCACAACAAAATCTTGCTATTTATGCTTGTCAAGCAATGTTTTTGGACGTTGTTAAACGTTCAAACATTGCTTGATGAGCAAATCTCAAATGTTTGAACAATGTTTGATCGTTTAACCAATGCCTAAGTCCTTTTGAATGAGCATAAACGAACGTCAAGAACATATTTTAGGCCTTGGCCAAACTATTAAAGAGTTTTTGTCAAACATTTGAAAATTTCTCGTCAAACCATGTTTGAACGTTTGGTCACGTCACAAAAATAATGCTCATCAAAGCAAATGTTCATTTAAAAAATTTTTAAAAACATTTAGCAACGAACTTACTTCTGAGCTTTCTTTTGCTTCTTAAGCAATGTTTTGTTTCCTAGCCAAACAGTCAAATATTGGTTGCAGAGCAAAACAATGTTTGACAAACAATGTTTGATCATTTGGCAGGGGCCTTAGACTTTCAAGGTTTTTTTGTATTTAAAATCCTTACCTCTTCAGTCGTAAGGTCTCTCATTGATCCTGCGATTTCATCTAATTGTTTCTCACGTAATTCTAATCTTGCATGCGCATGCTTTATTTGCAATGATGGCAATGCATCCCTCTTTGCTTCTTCTATTTTCTTTTCAGTCTCAGCATCAAACTCAGCAAGTTGTTTCTGTAAAGAAAGAAGCATAAAATCGATAAATTCGTTAATATGTCTTGAATCTGGAATAATCGGGAAGATATTTTCTCAAGTAGAATAAACATTTGATGAGACTTGAAAACTGATAAAAAAGCTAACTGATGACAACGTGAAATGGAAATTTCAGCCATACTTTTAATCATCATTATCAATATGATTATCAATATATTTTACATTTATGGGTGGGAGAATGTGGACCCAATACGAGTTTTTGCTAAAAAAATTACAAGTGGTTTGTTTTGGCATCCAGCAATTAAAATCAACAGCCAAACTACAAACAACTCATATTGCAAGTCTAAAATACCTTGTGTTTGAGTTTTAGTTCAGCTTTTTTCTGAGTGAGATCTGAGCTGCTAAGAGATCCTGCGTTGGCAATCAAATCCATGAATTCCTGAAATTAAAAACAGTTAACAAATCCATGAATTCCTGGAATTGAAAACAGTTAAAAGGTACAGAACACGACACTATAGCATCTCCACTTGCTATATATGCAATAGCTAAACTAGCCTTGGTACTATACTTTGAGGACCACTGCGCTATTTTGTTGTAAGGCCCTGGCCAAACGATCAAACACTGTTGCTCAAACATTTGAAATTTGCTTGCCAAGCAAAATGTTTGACCTTTTGGCTACGTTCAAAAACATTAACATCGCGCCACTAATCTTGCTTACTTTTTTGCTTGTCAAGCAATGTTTAATCGTCTGGCCACCTTTCCAAAATTGCTTGTCAAACATTTCATCTTTTATTGTCATGCTTCAACAAACAGCAACATTTCGGCGCCAAGCAACATTTCTTAGCAACAAGGCTATCGTGCTTGCGCATTAGCAATGATTTCCTAGTTCCAAATTGTTGGAGAGTAATGTTTTTGGACGTGGCCAAACGGTCAAACATTTGTTGTGAAGCAAATCTGAAATGTTTGACCAACAATTTTTGATCGTTTGACCAAGGCCTAAGTCCGTAAGTAGATTTTTCGGATCTAGTCAGCTCCATTCAAAACATCATAGCCAAATTTCGGTTCAAGGAAATGTAGGACTAGGCCTACTTCTACTATAGCAAAGACATGTATGAAATGGATCAAAATCATGGCCAATACCTTTTCTTGCGCTGCAATAAGCTCTTCTCTCTCATTCTGTCGACTTTCCTCAATATCCGCTTGTAGTTCAGCTCTTGCAATTTCAATTTCTCTTGCAAATAATTCCTCTTGCTCAGCTCTTTCGCGCATATGACGTTGTTGTAAAGCTTTGTAGATGAGATTTTCTGCATTTTTAGGATCACCTCCAGCAACTTGCTTCAGCAAGCTTGTCGTTTTGTACTTCTCTTAGCTGAAAAAAGAAGACGATATAGTTATTTATGACTGGCAAACACTAGGATAGATTTTTCCACAAGAGGCATACAATAATAGATGGAATTCGTACCTGGACTACACGATCAGAGAGCCAACGACATTTCCACTGAGCCATAGAGCTCAATGAAATCGCCGAGTAACTCCCCAAGTCGTACAGCTCAAGGTTATTCTCCCGTTTAAATTTTTCGTGTTTCGGTTACGTTGAGCCTTCTTCAGCAGGCCGAAAACGCAATCATTAGTACAATAAACTGTTCTTAAAGAAGGATCACTTGAAAACTCAATGTTTTGAAAACGTATTGTAGACAACAAAAATTTATTAAACAACATATGTTGTCCAACCAATGCATTCTTCAACGACCACTGTCTCTGTGTCCCTCTACTTTTTCTTCCATCATGATGTTTACTCGCCCCTGCTTCTTTAAATATGCGTGAAGTATGTCAAATTCTGTTTCTGCACAATATTAAACAGTTTTCCTCATTCTTCAATGTGTTGCAGCCTAAGCATTCGTCTGTTAGTCCATTTTCCAAAAGTACTTATCTTACTCTCCTATGTTTGTTTTGTTCATTATCCAGGACTTAAGGGTGATTGTCCTTATATGCGGTTAGCTCTTTCACCCTATTTGTACGAAACCTATCACCTAATGAAAGCTCAACTCAGCAAAGAACCATTAAGATGAAAATAATAACAATTACAAACCCAACTTACCTGGCCTTTTTCAAGTTCATTTCTTTCATTTTGTTGCTTCATTAGCTCTCTTGCCATTTCCGCCTCATGTTTCCTTGCCAATGCTGCTTCTCTCTTTCTCTTTCTTTCAGCTATTTTATCTTGTAACATCGAGACCTGTCTTTGTTTCTCAGAATCCATATTTTGTTCCAAGATATCAAGTTGTTGTTGATGTTCGTTCATCAATGCTTTCAATTGATCTTCTGAGAGATCTTGCTTGCGTTTCTCTAATTCTTTGTCCAGTTTTGCACGCTTCTCTTCAAGGGCCTACGAACAACGACATAAATTATAAACACTTCTTTAGGTTTGTATCTACACGTTTTTTCGAGCTTGGTAAGGGCATACGTAAATGGTTGCCGCAATATTACTGACAAAATAAAATAAAGTTAGCAATCTACAATGTTGTTTTTAATCTGTTCAATAGTTAATTTTACCTAACAAGATGTCTTTCAAAGATTGCCTTTAGTCTGAGTTGAGGCTGGAATTTAAGGAGTTCCTTAATTTTTCAACAAAATGAGGCTGACTGTTCCTTACACTGTTCCTTGTCGTGGAGTATATTTGAACACTAACTGTTATAGCAAATTCATTTCGAAATATGTCTTACAACCTCAAAATTGTCGTTTTTCTAGTGCAATTCTTGCATCAACTTATCAATATTAAAAGCTTTGGAAATTCATTGAAACTTGCTTCGTTTTCTAACTTCAGATATAAATGATGGATATATTTTGTAGTAATTCGGTTCTTTAGTTAAATAAACCGTCTTGTTTTTGAAAAAAGTTATAGTCTTTCATTGAAGCCTTGATAGTTCCCTAAAGTTCTTTAATTTTGTGGGAATTTTCAGCCTCGAGTCCTTATAAAGGTGTTCCTTATAAAAACTTATAAGCTTTTTTATGTTGATAAATTGAAAATAGTTAGCAGATAACTCCATAAAGACTGAGAATACTGCTTCATTTTGGGTGAAGGTGAAATGGTGTATTTAGCGCCAGTCGAAAGGATCTCAATAGTAGGTTAACTAATCGAGACCTCGACCCTGGCTGTGGCGCTACCGTACAGTAGCTGGGACTTGAACCCCGCCCTCGCTGAGCTTCTGCCACCACGAGCCACCTGGATTATGCTACAAAGCCACAGCATCTTCGAAATTTGGAAATCTTATGAATTACCAACCCTACCTTTCGTTTCTGTTCTTCCATTTGACTATTGATAGTTTCTTGTGCAAGTTTTTTGTCATTGTCGAGCTCTTCTTTCATTTCATTGACCCTTTGAGCATGTTCTACATCCATCTGTACTTGCTGTTCCTCTTGTTCTCTTTCTAATTTCTCCTGGGATTGTTTTTGCTCATTTGTGAGTGAAGATGACGCTATTTCTTTTAGATTTTCACTCTCTTCTCCGCCCATAAGTTCAGCCTACAAGAAAGGAAGATAGCTAACAGTGAATGTTTCTCATAACGAACGTGTTTTTCTGACATCAACAGAGTCAACGTGAATTGAGAAATCTTAGAGTTAGCAGGACCTAGAGTTGAAAAACTAAATAAATACGACAAGTCTTGTTGCACGCCAAAACAATACAACCTCTCGGAGGATTAAATACAAAACAAGCAAGAAAGTAGCACTGGCATTGCCTTGCATGATGGGGCCTAGCCAAACAACCAAACATTGTGGGTCGCAAGCAATGTTTGATCGTTTGGCCAAATTGCAAAAATTGCTTGACTAGCAGAATTTGTTAGAGAGTCTTTTAAAAAACGTCAATAAATCTTCTGCTTGTCATAAGCAAAAATGCTTGTCAAGCGGTGTTTTGGGCCTAACGGTCAAACATTTAACAACGGTTTAACAATTTCAGATGTTGACAATGTTTACTCAAAGACTCTCAATGTAAACTAGTGACATTTCAGTGATCTTAAAGGTACACTTTCTTCAGTTTCAGAGGAATGAAAAAATATCGTCAGTGATAGAATGTCATTCGTCTGGTGTTATTTAAAGATGACCGTAATATTACGAATGATGAGTGAAGGCTTCAGAACAAGTAAACACACACAATAATTCTAACTAACCTGTTTTGCTGATAAAGCATCTAATTCCTTCTTCAAGGCTGCTTCTCTAAGCTTTTCATCTCTGATCCTCTTCTTTGCAGCCAATTTAGCAGCAACCACAGCATTGCTATACTCTTGTTGATTTCGATATTTTTCATCCATTTCACTCGCCTCTGCCAAATATTTATCAACAATCTCTTGTTTTTCGTCTTCAGGCATGTCATTATTCCTGATCAATTTTGATACAAATTGTTTCTTTTCCTCGTTGTTTACTTCCGCAATCGCTGATAAGATCGCTGCATCTACACGTGCGTTATCTGCTTCCTCTTCCGCTTTGTCTGATTCCAAGAATTCTTCCTTTTCTTCCTCTGACAAGCCTGAGACATCCGCTGACTTGTGTCTTCGACGCTCCTTGCGTTCTTTTAGTTTGTCTTTCAAGCTCTGTTGTTTTTTCGATTGTCTCTGTCAATAGATTAAAATCAATTCAAACATCAATGCAGACTGGTATGCAAGACAAATTATTGTCCGTTGTAGAAAGGTGTCCTGGTTTGTTCAGAAATGATCACTGTTCATGACGGGGTTGGCAAGTACAGCAACGGAATTAACTAGGCCTAATGTTGTCTTTAAAATTAGAAGTACTCTCCGATTATGCGGCAAAAATATTAAAATATCTAGATATCAGTGCTATGTTCAGCACTGAAAAAAACCAATGACAAAAGTCGGTGGAAAAAGTGAATTTCGGAGTGAGTGGCCAAGCGGCTAAGTCTTAGGCTTTCCGTCAGGCAACTAAAACAAAGCTTGCCCGTGTGAGGTCAACGTCTGGACGGGTGACTTTCCGGATGGACGTCAAACCAACTCACTCCGTCGTCCTTCGGAAGGGATGTGAAACTATGGGTACCATGCCTGGATGCGGCATGCATATTAGGCTTAAATTTGCTGGGAAAGCTAGAAATAAAAGCCTACTGAAAATAAAGTAACAACAACACGTGTGACGTAATAATGTGAAAGATGTATTAAATGCCCTTACAATAGGGTAATCGGGAGGAATTCTAGTGAGAACCATTAAAATAAAAAAAAATAACAAAATTGATCAACAAAGATTTAAAATATCAAATACTAAAAGAAATATTGTCCTTACGTCTCTGAGGTCATCCAACTGCTCTCCAACTTGTGGTGCATTTTGTATATTCATTCGTTTGACCCTTTCTTCCATTTCAGCATCCAAAGCAGCTTTTCTACCATCCGTTGCTGCGTCTATTTCATCTTGATAAGCTCTCTTTAATTCTGCTATCAATTTCTGTTGTTGCTTCTCAAGATTTAATAAATCTCTTTCCAGTTCATCTTCGCTTGGGATTTCTAAATCGATTATGTCAGCTACACCAGCAGCTCTGGCCTCTTCCATGTGTTTTCTAAAATTATATAAAAAGATTGATTAATACGAGCAGAAAGTAATGTATAATTGATGCAAAACCTAAAAATACATAACGTATTTCCTCTATAAAGCGCCCGGGGCGCTTAATTAAAATCTGTCTAAAAGAGGAGCGACTATTTGAAAAATTGTTGAACAAACTAAAATTCTGACAAAAACTGAGTTTTGCAACAACAGGCAGAAGGATATTTTTGGTTTCTTTCATCAAGAGCTTGCACATACACTATCAAAGGATCAACTTGATGGCCCGCTGAAACGAAAGGGGTGTTTATTCGAGGGAGGGCGCCCATCCGAGGAATCAATTGTAAATGTTTTAAAATGTTGTTGACATTGCTATTCATTTCTCGGCAAAAAATACCAAGTTCTTATACACTGCGTTTCTTGGTAGCAAAAAAACCAAGTTCTTAACTAACACCGCCTGGTGCATTATGTTTTCAAACGTTTCTTTTAACCTTTTAACCTAATTTAACCTCGTTGTTTGGCAATAAGAAGAATTGGAATTGGATTAGGCCCCTTTAATCCTAAGGTCCTTCTATCCTAAACAATTTACCTTATTAAGTCATGTTTCCTCCTCATTCTTTCGTCTTTCAAATTCTTTCGTTTATTCTTCAATCTCTGTTGTTTCTCTAACTCTAATGCATTCGTTGCATCTTGCAATTTCTTAGCATGCTCCAAAATTATCTCTTCTCTCTCCTCTTCGGAAGCATTTCTTAACTTCTCAATCAATTCCTGGCGCATATCATTAGTGATCTTCTCCTTTTTAGCTTCAATATCTTCCAATACTTCATTAATCTCTTGACTTCAGCTTGACGTAGCTCACTCTCTAACTTTGCAGATTCCATCATGTGCTTTTCAACTATGGCTTTCATTATTTCTTTACGTTTCTCCTCCGTCAGTTCCCCAGCAGCAATCACATTCTTGATATCGATTTTCTGACTGGATGTTGCCTCTCCCATCATCGATACTTCGACTCTTGATAATATTTCATCTGCAGTAAGTGATAATCTGCTTTCAACTGGCGTTTGAATTTCAGATGCCCCAGCCTTCCCTTCGTATTGCTGTTTCTTTCACAAGTTTGCCTTCTACGCTCATTGCAGCAGATTGCACCACTCTGATGCTTGTACCTTTAAATAAACAAGAGCTTAGTGATGAAGCAAATAGGCTATGAGCTCAAAACACTTCCTAATGATAGGCCAGAAACACTAAACAATAAAAAAAATTTGATCAAAACCTGGTTCCTTGCAAAAATTTTTAAAACAGTGTTCAATGCCGTGTAGGCAGGGTCAATTATATCATATCATGTAACACCAGGATGGCCTTAAGAGGCCTTAAGATGGCCTTAAGAGGCCTTAAGATGGCCTTAAGACCCTTATATCACATAGTCACGAATTCTGAAGACCATTAACGTTTTAGCAGTGTTGTGTTATTTAAAAGCACAGTTAACTCTATAATAAATCAAATTTGCACCAAATGATCTCACCTTGTACAACTGATGTTGAGACATTTCCAAATCCGTCAGTTGTCAAATCTCCACCCAGCGTAGCTGGTCTACCTGTACCTGTTCCGGCAATTACACCAGTCAGCGTTCCACCAATCAAAGTGGTTGTTTGAGCTGCTGTCAAAGGACCCGACTCGCTGATAATACGGATCAGTTTCTGAAGAAGTGGAATCAGTTCTCGACTGGATTCAGTTGATGCAATGTTGTCTCCGTAAGAACCGGGAAGAGTTGCATCAAAGTCGCCAGCGTGGTACACAGATGACGTCAGGATGGCCTAAAACAAGATGAAGACGTGTTGATTTCAGTGGGGTTGCAGGGCGCCAACATCTGCTTGGAAGATAGGCAAATTCTCGAGTTCACATTGGATCACTCGCTACCTTGTAGAACATGTACAAAGCAAGAGACGTGTGCAAAAGTGTAAGGAAGATTGGCTACAATAGCTGGCCTAGGTACCACAGGGGCTTATCGAGAGACTTCCCAAAGATGAAACACGGCCTTGTGTTTTATCATTAAAAATTGCTTCAAAAATTTAAAAAAAGGTTTCTCGACTGCTACCCTTCAGAATATGCAACATGAAAAATACGCCAACATCATTAAACTTCTTCCTGCATGTTTTTAACCTTCTTTACCGTTAATCGTAATTGTTAGGAACACCAAAAGGCACTTAATCTTGTTCACAAATGATTTAGGTTGCCATGCTAATCATTTTATTGGCTTCCAATCAAAAGAAAGAAAAGAGATAAGGACTCATTGAAAATTAGATGGAAAAACTCATAAAAACTTTGGAGCTGATTCTTTAACAGCGTTAAACTCTCAAGGTGACCCTGACTAAACGATCAAACATTGTTGGTCAAACATTTTAGATTTAATTGTCAAGCAAAATGTTTCAGCGTTTGACAAGAGCCTAAGTAATAATGATAAAAAACCATACCTTGGCTTCGTTTCCACATAAATCAACCATTTCTCTGACATATTCCAATGATTCATGATGCTCGTCTAATGTTTCCATTCTTGTTTGTAGTTGATCTTTCAAATCATTTCTCAATCGGATTTTGGCATTTCTATATCTTTCTGTAATTGTTTCTTCTGCATCTGGGTTCAAGGCACCCTGAAAAAAAAACAAAAATACATTGTATTTTATATTGGGCTATACTTGCTACACTACACTATACTACAATACATTACATTACACTACATTACACTAAAATGCACTACAAAAAACCATACTTTACTATCCTACACTACATTGCACTGCGTTTTTACCTATAGTGTAATGTAGTTTAGTGTAGTGTAGTGTTATGTAGAGTAGTGTAGTGTAGTGTAGTGTAATGTAGTGTAGTGTAATGCATTGTAGTGTAGTGTAGACTACAATACTCTACACTACACTATATTACACTATACTGCACTCAACAAACAACAATTCATTTCGCTACACTACACTACACAC
This sequence comes from Chrysaora quinquecirrha, assembly GCA_014526335.1. Lineage (NCBI taxonomy): Eukaryota > Metazoa > Cnidaria > Scyphozoa > Semaeostomeae > Pelagiidae > Chrysaora > Chrysaora quinquecirrha. The sequence goes on from JACTAT010000022.1 coordinate 2,320,807, forward strand.
TACACTACAAACACTACGCTACATTACGCTACACTAAACAACATACACCACACTACACTACACTACACTTGCCCAGACTACACTACACAATACTACATCAAACTTTCCAACATTACACTGCATCTCAATACACAGTGTTAAACTAACTTTTAAACTACACAACATTACAGTACAATACACTGCACTACACTACACAAAAATATGCTACATAACTATACAGATGAAATTTAACTAACTAAACTACACTACTCTACAATCATACAACACTGCGGCAAAACACACAATCTTAACTACATTAAAAGCCCATCATCAAAACATTAACAAGAAATTATATAATCATATCGAACCTCGAGTTCATCCATTCTTGAGCGATATTTATTTTCTTCATTTTGAAGTTTGTTGAAGAATTTCTCAACAGCTTCCTTCAGTCTGAGATGAGATTGGCAATGCTTTTCTTCTCTGCTTCGCTCTAAACTGTCAAATTGAGTCAGAACAGCAACAACATCTGGAGGAAGTCCTGAAGCATGCTCAATAGCAGCATCTCCTCTTCTTTGTAATTCTCGGTTCGCAGCATCGCTGATGGATGATATGCCTGAAATGAAGAGCAAGAATTAGAATTGATTTTTAAAATAGAATTGAGTCCTTTAGAGTTGTAAACAAGTGTTCGATGTTTGGGCCTTGTCAAACAATCTCAAATGTTTGACAAACAATGTTTGATTGTTTGGCCAGGGTCTTTATAAAACTAGGGAGTGTGAACAGTTGCGTTTGATATAAACAAGAGGTCTATGACACATAAGAAAATGCTTTCCACGAAGTTTTAATCAAGAGCCAGTTAAGAAACCTATTACTGAGGCAGAAAAACTTCATACTCCAACACTATATACAGCATATACACATATGAAGTATATACTAGATACCATTTTAAAAAAGGTTAATGACATTGACATAAGAACATCTTAAACATAAAATTCAAGACACATCAAGATCACATTAAGCACCTAGCTTCTTTTCGGGGAGAAAAAACAGGTAAAAAATCAATAACTTACTTTCGTTGATGGCTTCTGTTTCTCGCTAACTAACTGTGCAGTTACATTCTCATCTTCCATCATTTTCTTCACCAATTCAGCTTCTACTAAAGTTAATTCATCTTCTCTATGACGCTGTCTTCTCCAATAACTTCTTCTTCCGACTAATTCTTCCTCCAATAGCTGAAGCTAAAGAAAAACAAAGTATATTTAATTAGCAACGCGTAAACAGTTTAAGCACGAAAAAGCCAAGGGCTGAAGCAAGAGGCTGAAGAAGACAACAGCAGAATCTAAGAAAAGATCATATTTGTTTCTCAGTTATATATGGCTGCGGAGTTAAATATGGCTGTACTAATTTATATAAGGCGGAGCTAAGTTATATATGGTTCTGGTACGTTATATAGTCCTACGTAACAAATAAATAAGATATCGCTACAAAGATTATCTGTAGTTATCAGCCAAAAACTTCATCTTCTTCATTTTGTTAACATGGGTGATCCTTATTTATAATCAGGAGACCAGAGTCCAAGATTCTGCTTTATATTTGGCAGCAAATAGGGAGGGAATGACTACGAAATTCAATACTAAGTTCAAAGGCTTTGCTCTGACTCGTTCATGGTTTTAGCCTAGCAACAAATATAAGTTAATATGCGAATTTCAAAGAACACCCTTAAAAAAACTAGGATGAGACTTGGGTCACATGATTTGGGAATCCATAAACAGGGCAACATGAAGCACTTTCTCTGATAATCACTTTATTTTCATAAAGGCAAATGAAAACACGTGGATAGTAATGATTTCTAAGCAGAAACTTACAGCTCCATGAGGTGGCTTCTTCTTTCGTTGCTTCTGACTTGACAATGCAGTAACAGGCTCTGTGGATCCCAATTCATAATTATATCTAGCACCGACAACTGTTGATAGCTGACCCATGACAGGATCAACAACTTTTTCACCAATGTTAATCGCAACCAAACCTTCTCCATAAGGATCTTCAACTGTGCCACCAAGGGGTATCAAGTTGCCCCCTTCTTTGTCTCTCTCAACTCCCAAAATTGGTACATCAAGCCCAGAGCCGAATTTGTCCTTCATGGTCATTCCAACTAATATTGGTAGTAACTGGCCTGTCGAGACGTACTCATACATACCAGGTGAGCCACCATTTTCCATTAGGACGTTCGTTCTTTCGTCTCTTCTTGAAATATCCTGCACATCACGTAACAAGGTTGTCTTCAATCTAGTTCTTGATTTGCTCAAATCTTTGAGTGCTGTTTCTAGAATGTTTTCTTCGTGTCTTCCAGAAGCATGTCGTGGGCCAGTGAGTGCTTCGTTGAGATCTTTCAAAGCATCGAGAGCCTTTGATTCGTAATACAACTCATTGACATCCATCAATGCACGAGCACCGCCTTCGAAGCGCTCCACTTTAGCTTCATGTATGTCCCCGAATCTCGCACTTGTGACTTTCATGGTCTGTTCGGATCCTTCTTCGATGAATGAATCATACAACAATACCGGTGTTTGTATAGGCGAGTGTGGGTCTTCAAGAACCGTGCCACCAACTGGGATTACTTCGCCTCTTTTTGGGTCGATTGTTACACCAATAATCGTCACTGGCATGTTGGTTACTTTGTCCATCATTATAGATCCAATTTCAATGGCCACAGGTAGTCCAGTCACGGGATCTTCATGACAGCCACCAACAGGGTATGCATTTCCTAGAAATCAAGGCAATTCAAAGAATTAGAACCAGAAAAAGGAAGTAAGAATTACACAGCAACTGGAAATCAAAGTTACTTCAGAGAATTAGAAACAAGGAAGGGGAAGCAACATCAAGCATTTCCCAGAAATTAACGCAATTTCAAAGAATTAGAACAAGAACAAGGAAGTAAGAATTAAGCAGCAACTGGAAATCAAAGTCACTTTTAGAGAATCAGAAACAAGGAAGAGGAAGTAACCTAGGAATTACAAAGAAGATAGTCATTTTAAGGAATCTGAATCAAGAAGAGAACCAAAACGCTTTAAGCTTTAAATTAAAGCCAATTTCAGAGAATTAGAAAAAAGAAAAGGAAGGTAAAACTGGACTTCAAGGATAAGAAGGCCAAAAGCATCGAGTCCCCGCGTATAAGAAACCAGATTTTTCTACCAGTTGCTAATGCTCAATAGACTATTGCTTTATCCATAGTCCTTTCCAATTGATTTACTCTGAAATTGCTTATATTGGTTTCTTATGGCAAAAAGAAGAGAAAATAAGCAAGTCATTTCATACATATAAAGTCATTTCTGAGAATTGAAAACAAGAGGAAGTAAAATCAAAATCTAAGACCTACCAGTGACAGGATTGATAGTCATCCCAAGAATAGGAACAGGAATACCCTTTTGGGGGTCATTTATTGTTCCATTCAGACGCATGTCACCCCGTTTGTCCAATGGAGTGAGATTGACATCGATGGGGCTTTTTGTTTCTGGATCAATTGGATAAGGAATGTAGGGTATCAAAGGTTCAGATGTATTTGTTGCTTCTCCGTTGGCGCTGTTTGTTGTTAGAATCAAACGAGATGAAACTGGATCGTAGGCGACGTTTCCTAGGAAGAAAAACAGAAATCTTACAACAGAAGCCATTTCCATAATGCAAATTTGCTTCTAAGTTATGCAATAAACTTCATTTGAATCAACATAGTTATCATAAGGCAGAGTTGGCAAGCAAGTCACAAACCAAATCGACTGATATGACCTACCTTCGATGGGCATCACTCTTGCAGTAGCTGGATGCACAAAGAATCCCGGTGGTATAGCAACCTTTAGTGGTATACCACTTCCCATAGAATCAGGCATCCATAAGAATAACTCATTACAATTAGGCATGATTAATCCGGTTTTCTGATCCAGACTAATCAGATTCTCATCCAGGATGGTTCCATCTGGATTGAATAACCGCTCTCTGGTTACAGGGTCTTCATGTTGATCAACAAGCATTGCTCCAGTTGGCTGACCAAGAAGACCCCAGCAGCCTCTTCGTCTCGATTCGCTTGTAAGTTCAACAGATAGACGCTCGATTAGAGCTTGAACACGACTGCCAATTCTGAAAATAAAGACAAAATCCTTACATTAGCAAAAGCAAAAACATCCCGTGCTACAATACAGAGATAATAAATCGCGTAGCGTGTTCCTGAACATAAGAAACCAGATTCTTTATCCAGGGTAATGTTTCAAACTATTGTTTGGTCCATTGTCTTACACAATAGGCTTTTGTATAACCCATTGTCTTATACAATGAGCTATAGTTTAATATACAATAGGCTGTTAAATGAATTGTCTTTTACAATAAGCTATTGTTTGATCTATTGTATTATACAAAAGGCCATTGTTTAACCTATTGTCTTATTCAATAGGCTATTGCTTAATAAATTTTTTTTATAAATCGGGCTATTGTTTAATCAATTGTCTTACATAATAGGATATTGTTCAACCTATTGTCTTAAACAATAGGAAATTGTTTGATCTTCTGTCCTAAACAATCGGTTATTGTTTACCAATTGTCTCATAGAACAGGTTATTGTTAAATCTATTGTCTTATACAATAGGCGTTTGTTTAAACCATTTTCTTGCTATTGTTTATTTGTTTACCTGTGTTGTAAATTCTCATCAAACTCATCCTCTAAATCCGGTTCTTCTTTGCTTCGTGTTCGACTGAAATCTTTGAGAATTCTCGAAGCTTCTCTTAGGGTAGCCATAAATGCAACTTGATGGTTTTCCCTTGCTTTTCCATCACTGTCATAAATTTCTTTTTGTTGCTTCAAAACTTGTTGGAAGTTGAAAGCAAGTTCTTTGCGTCGTTCTATTTCTTTCTCAAGCTATGGAAAAATCATTAAGATTAATTCAGAACATTTATTCAAAACATTACACGTCTATTGATACGTAGGACAACCTAGTTTTTAACAGAAAAATAATTAAATATTTAGATATTTCATGACAACCTAGGACTAAATCGAAACTCGTGTACAAATTATTTTTTGCAAATTTCAACAGAAAAGCAGCTTGAATTTTATGCATCGAGGAATTAATTCTTTTGCAATGCCATTAGAAGAAAACGATACATTACTTTACTACACTCGCTTTGCCTTTAAAAGCACGCGAGAGGCAAATCGACGAATTAGGGAAATGCACCGAATATGCCATGGAATGCAGTTGCTGAAGAATTCACAAGGAAACGAACACGTTTTTGAACAAAGCGTGAAATGGACATCTTTTTGAAAAGGGTATGAAATGCACATGCTGATGAAAATGCAATGAAATTCAGATGCTGAGGAATACATAATGAAATGAACAAGTTTTTAAATACAATAGGAAATGAACATCTTTTCTAAAGGGTAGGAAATGAGCATGCTGACGAATATGCTATGAAATGCAGATGCTGGTAAAAAGTATGAAATGAACACGCTTTTGAATAGAGTATAAAATGAGCATAAAAAAGAATACTATGCACTATACAATAAACATGATTATGAAAAAAGCATGCTGACAAATGCAAGTACGAAATATAAATGGTTTTAAAAAGGGCAATAAAATGAAGATGCTGACAAAAATGGTATGGAGGAAAGAGTTTTTGACAATAGTAAAATTCTCAATAAAAATAAAAAACCTACTTCGGTCTTTTTGCTCTCGAAATCTTGCAAATCTTCCGGTGTTGCCAAGGACGATCTTCCTTTCAGATTCAGTTTCGCCACCCATAATCCTTTGAGAGACTCAGCTTGGTTCGCAATTTTCTGGTACAGTTGTTTGACCTGATTGGAGAAAAGAAGAAGAAAAGATCAAGCAATCTTTTTTCTCAGAAATAAGGTTGTTCTTTTTCAAACCTGAATCCAAACAGCAAAAGAGCTAGAATCCTAGATTGGTGAGGCATTAGGCTTCTTTCTTCATTAATAATTTTACCTCCTGGAAGATATGTAATTGCATTTATTTATGAAACTAAGCAGCCAAATAACGGGGGGGGAAAGCTGATATAAGAATCTAGACAAAAACAAACCTGATCCTTTTGCCTTGCTAACGCTGATGTGACGTCACTTGATTGTTTCGTTAAAGTCGAATAGAACTCTTTACTGCTGAATGCTTCCAAATCGACTTGCTTATTGTAATCCCAGAATTCATCGCCTTTTATCTGGATGTCATCTACGCCGATTGGCTGAGCTTCGGAGATACCTGATATAAAACATGGCATGAAAGTATGAAATTTTTCAAAGACAGCTGAAATAAGGAGGCTCCGGTGGGGTTTTTGGGAGCAAGGGATCAAGGACCTAGAGTGTGGGAGCATTAGCAGAAAGCCCGGGAAATTTTGAGCAAACAATTTCAGGATAATTTATTTATCTTTGACGGCAGCAAGGAGCATGAAGCAACTATCCCCTCCCCTATTAGAGACTCAATAAAGTTAATGCTTTGAGGAGCTTAGAAATCATATAATCTATAAAGTAATCTACAACGTACCTGGTTCTCCTCCTGAGTGATAGCACGCGGCTCCTGCGCATCGTACACACCCATCAATTGATTGTGAATGTTTAGTTTCTTAACCGGATGCACCGCAGAGCCCTTAGATGAGTATTTATCGAAATCGTAGTCTGCAGCTTTTAGTCGGTATCTTGGATTCAAGTACAACATTTTGTTCCAACCATGTTTACGGAAGATCATCTGGAAAGGAAAAATATATGAACTATAGAACTAAAGAACTGGTCCAAACTTTGTAAATGGACATTTTTAGATAAACGCACAAATTTTTTTGCCAATGCATGATTTGGCGTCAGTGTACTACTTAGGGCCTGTTTTTATCGACAAAAACATCCCATCTTTCAGCTTGTGAGATGGAAAATGAAACAAAATAATCAAGCGTTTACAAGTAGAATTTCACACCACCTTAAAGATTTATGTCGCAAATTTCAGCTTTTGTTTTTTTTCTGAGAAAAAAGGATTCTAACCAGTGCACGCTCATAGTGAACAATATCATCCCACCTTCAAGACTGCCTTACACACAGCATTGAAATTACAAAGGCTGCTATGGACGGCTTGGATTTTACAAACTAGCCAATACACCTTTTCTTGTATGTACAAACATTAAGACCCATCTTGCTTCTAGCCTTAAAATGTTGATCCTATAGCAGCAAAAAGCTTGACAATCTATAAAGGATTTTACCGTGAAAATGTGCTCGGGGTGTAATCTTACACCCTCATTCATTTTTCACGGCGAAATCCCCTTAATCCTTTTCAAACTTGGTCTCGCCATAAAATCAACATCTTGCAACTAGAAGCATAAAATTTAGCCCATGATGCTGGATTCTAATCTGAAGTCAAAATGTTTCTGTGACGTTATTTCATAACTTTTTATAATAAGGTCCATAGTTGAAAAGGTGTACGACTGGAAGGTGAGACAATTTCGCTCATAAATATAGGCGACCATGCATAAGAGCCTTTCCGATGTATGCTTTCAGATGAGAAAAACAAATTTTAAAAGACGAGAACATACCAGAGCAATAGCTAGGATGATAACCAATAAGAAGAAGCAAGCCAACATCAAGCCAATGTACAGCCAATCAGGAGTGATTAAGATATTTCTGTCACGACTGATTCCATTTTGGATTATGACACGTGGTGTAGTCGGGAAAAAGGGTCCACTTTCTGCACACTGAGCACCTTTTGCCATCACACGAATGAACTGCAATGGAAAATGATTGTATCAATGTACGGTATACTCCGGTTTCTACATACTCGCTTCGCTTTATAGGGGGATATTGGGCATGGTCCGACATGGTATACCGCTGAGATTGACCCAGGAGCCAGATAATAAGAGAAAATATCCTGTTTACAACTTAAAGATGCATTAATTTTTATAAGAAACCTCTTTCGTTCTAAGGCAATGGCCAAACGATGAAACATTGGTTGTCAAACATTTGAAATTCGTATGTCTGGCCAAATGATCAAACATTGTTTGTCAAACATTTGAATTTCCTATGTCAAACTAAATGCTTGACCGTTTGGCCACGTCACGTCACAAAACAGTTGCCAGACAAAATTGGCTTGCTGCTGTCAAGTAGAAAATCATTTTGTACTGCTTAAAAAACATTTCCCAGCAAATTCTGCTTGTCACACAACGTTTGTGACGTGGCAAAACATTCAGACTTTCGTTGACAGCATATCACAAATGTTTTCAATAGAGTGTTTGATAATTTGGCCAGGGGGTCGTGTGACGTGAGATTGACTGAAAAATTGTAAAGGAGATGTGGTGAGATAGAGAGTTCCAATTTAATCAGAGTTACGGAAGAGGAAAGACTTAATCTAGTTGCAGCAAGCGAAAATCATGATAGCTATGTAGCTAAATGTAAAACGCTTCTTGTTACAAACTTACCGTTTTGATATCTGAAGACGAACTGAGTTTGAAAACATAGACACCAGCTTGTTGAAACTTAAAACTAAAAAGCGTCGAATTCGTACTCATTAGTCGATGTTTTTCTGCCAGATCTTTAAACGCACCAAAATCAAAGTCCTTATTCGTATTGTACAAATTGCCATCATCATACTCAGGGAAGTATTTATTACTGACACCAAACAACATCGGTTCACCATACGTCAGACAGACTGTCGGATTCAATACACCAGTTAAGTTTGTCGAAGGTGCGACTGTCGTAACTGCTCTACGTTTACGTGATTTCGCTTGCGAACCACTTATCGAATTGCTGTCCAATATTGATTCGATTATTCCAGAAGGTGGATCGTAGACGGCCTCGAAACCATTTCCTGTTGAAGTAAAGCGAAGCTTTTATAATGATCAACTTCTAGTATTCACGATAAAACAAAACAATACAGCTAATTTTCACTGAGACAATTGCAAGTTTAGATTCTCAATCCAAGAGTCCCTTTAATCCTCTGAAGGACACCTAGGTCGTCGTACACGTTTCTCTCTTAATTAGGGATTCCATTGCTTGCTAATTTAGTAGTAACCAAATATAAATAATTTAGTAACATCATAAGGAGTTTTGACAGAAAGAACAAAGAATTAGACTTTAACCAAACGATCAAACATTGCTGGTCAAACATATGAACATTTTCTTGTCATTGTTTTGACGTTTATCGTTTGGTCAATCAGCAAAACATTGGTGGTCAAACTTTTTTTACTTGGAACTAGCAGAGATTGACTTCGAAGTTTTCCAGAAACATTGCCACGCAAATTCAACTTGTCAAGCAATGTTTTGCGCCCGGGCCAAACGGTGAAACATCTATTGTAGATGAAATCGCAGGTGTTCGATTTTCGATTGTTTGGCCAGGGCCTTAAGCTCAAGGAATGCAAATGAGCACAAAATTGCAAAGCATGAGGGCGTTGCTCTGTGTAACCCGGCTTATCATGGTAGGCCTGTCTCAAGTTAAAAGGGTGGAACGTTTAAGGATTACTTGCAGTGAAAGCAGTATCAGGCAATGACAATGGAATCAAACATTGTGCCAGCTTGAAGACCCATTTTGAACAAACGTCCCATCAGCACTTTTTAGTGGACCAGAATACAATATCAGCTTACTTGTACACTATGCAATATCAACTTACCTGTCATTTGCATGAAGTAGAATGGATATGCTTTGTTGTCAATACTTTCACACATATCTGTACTGAATGTATCTTTTATGTTAGGAATATTTTCCAGCTCTGCGTACGAGTAGTCTTTCTGTTGTAAAGAGAAAAAAAGAAGAAAATCAACATTTAAAATTAGATTTACAAAATTTCATCAGCCAACATTAGGCCAAACAGCAAGAAAAAACCTTGGTTCTTCCTGTTTGCTTGCTTTCTTGTGATGGGAAATGGTAAACCCGGTCACCGTATTTCCCCTAAATAAGCGCCCTCTCTCCAATAAGCCCCCCTTTGGATTGAGCTGCTTATCAGGTTGGCCCCAGACGCTCCTTTGATGCAGTGGCGTAGCCGACGGTGGATACCTTTAGGGCGTATCACTAAGGGCCCCCGCTGAAGGGGCCCCCAACCTTTAAATTAAATCATAATGAAGTCATCGTTTTAAAGATGAAATAAATGTATTTTCTTGTAAGAAACTGCTTATAAGACCTAAAAGTTGTAACAATATGCCATTGCAAAATTTTGAAACTGCCTGGTTTACAGGTATGTTTTTAGGTACGTACTGTAGTTACATAGTTTTTTGCTCATTTGCTGAACAAGGAGGAACATATGGCCTTCTTTGACGACTTGAAGGAGTGTAATCTGATAAACGATAAGTAAGGGAAATACAAGTGTCCGAAAAGCTTCTATACATACTTTCAGTTCCCTAGTCCCTTTCATTAGACGGAGGAACAAGGGGCCCCATTCCCCTTTCTTCACTAAGGGCCCCACATACCTCCGCTACGCTACTACTTTGATGCTGTAGTGTTTGTGTAAGCACTTGACGGAAGGAATCAATAGACACCTTTTGCCAGTTGCTACAAAACTTTGTTTCGTCAGAGCGTTTGTTTATTCATAAATTTTCAAATAATTGCTCCTTTTTGAGAAGAGTTTTTAAATAACCACCTCGGGCTCTTAATCGAGGAAATGAGGTAGATATGAAAGAATCGAATCTGCAATAGCAGTCGTTTGTCAAAAAGGTGTATTCATGAGCATAAAAGAAAACCTCCTTGGTATTCAACATATCAAACTGATTAGTAAATGACTTCTAGCACCAAACAGGGGGACAGCCAAGGCATTGGAAGAAGTTTAGAGAGAAAATTATCTACATTTTGGAAATACTTACGTAGGCTCCATTTGAATGCGAAATTCTGAGTTTTGTAGGCGAGGAGCAAACATATTGCAGCTTTCTTTTCTGATTTATTCGGCATTTTCTGTCACAAATTTTGTCCAGGTCTGTAACCTACAAAAATAGGGACAGTAAAACATCAACCTCACTTAATTAGAAAATTATCAGCTTAAACATAAACTTTAGGCTTCATAACATTTTAAGAATCGAAGAATTTAAAATACTTTCAATTGACAGAAAGTAACAATTTTTCTCACCCCACACTTGCATAAACCAAGTTCTCTATCAAATCCAAGGTATTCTGAACGTATGCAAACCTAAGAACAACAAACAAATCTCAAATTAGAGGTTTATAGTCTATTTCCAGCCTAAGACTACTCAGTCGACATTTAACATTACCCCTGTCCTGCATGCATGTTGCATACAGATTTGCATACAGCCACATACGGCGCTCATAACTGTATAAGAAATACCCTAAAAGTGAATTTGATACCGGTTTATGTTTATGTTAGGGAGTGTTATGGTCATAACACTCCCTTTGTTATGGTCTGTGACGCAGGCCAGGTTTATGTGGAAAGGAAAGAAAAACTCTAGAGAAAAATAATCAATTTTCTAACTTCCTACCTAATAATCCTAATTTGAAATATCGTTGCATTGGTTATTAATTGAAAGCTGCTACTGATTCAAATTAACGTCGTCCTTTTAAGACGGAAGTTTATTAGAAGGAGGCGTCTAAAAGAAGAGGCTTTTAACATCATTCAAGTTTTGGAGGAGGCGTTTGTTTAACAGGGCTATTAATCTATAGAAATACGGCATAACATTTGATACCTTCGTTTTACAGTAATCTTCTGACTGGGCATCGGTGTAGCATTTGCCATCTTGCCGTCTGCTGGTTCCTTCTGTGCAAAGCGGGTAGAAGATACGAACACAATCTTGAACTCTACTTGGAAGCACTTCGAAACCTCTTTCACATAAACATGTCTTGTCACTTGGCTGTCAAAAAGTAATGAAACCATTTAGATTACATTTTGCTGACAGTTTTCATTTTGCTAACGGCATGTTTAATATGAGGCAGGGTGGCCTTCGCTCACTAGCTCTCTTCCCAAGTCTCTTCCAGCCAGTTTGGTTACATATTATTGATTGACAAATGAGCAAGTGCTGAGCCAGTCCAGCCATTGCTGAACATTACATATTGGATTTGAGCTGTGTTAACCCTTCGTCAGTACTATAGGTACTCATTTGCTGCATTCATTTGAGTTCTTAAATGGCAATACAGAAATTTTTACAACATATTTTCAAATCTAGAGTACAGAAAACTGTCCAGCCTTCCTCCAGACGAAATACCCCTAGGTGAAAATCTTTCTCACATAACAATGAGAAATAGGCGAGCTGCTGGTGTGGCAAAATATTTTCTTTTGTTCTAACTGACCTTCCTTCGGACAACGACCATGTGACTGTGACTTTTTCCTGTCCCTACAAATAAAAATATATCGATAAACTCACCATAAAAACACGCCGTAGGCCATTACAAATGCATTTTTGCTGGCCACGAGAAGGCTGTGAGGCTTGTCCTCCACAATGGAAACATGCTGTCTGTCCGGTAAGATGATTATAATGATTTACAGGACACGGAATACAACTGTACAGTCCTTGACCATATTGTTCACCATAGTATGTTCCATTCGGACACGGTATGGGCAATGTATTACCAGATGGACAGTAATAACCAGGCGGACATGGATAAGACTTTGTATAATTTAAGCCATGTACTGTGTCATTTCCAAGCGGCTTGTCTGTCGTTGCACCTATATTGAAAAACAATAACTAGAGTTGAATTATGAATAATCACAAGCAGTGGGCAAGGATTCTATGGTCCTATGATCATATGGTCAAATTGGACAGGGTACTTGTGGCCCTATGGTCTTATGGAACTATAGCCCCCAATAAGCCCCCTCAAACATCTCCAAAACGAAATCCAGGCGTTTAATAAAGCTAAAGGAAAAAGTAGAAAATCCTGGAGTTTTTAGAACCACAACTTTAATCACGCTGCAGATTGTATGTGGCTGTCATCTCTGAGTACCATGGAAGATATTCAGAACTTGGGGGCATATCATCAGTACCGTGGGGAAAGCAGAAAATGATGTGGGTTTTACACAGCCCCCACTCAAATCATCATGTACAATGTGTGCAGTACCGTGTGGGATATTCAATATCGTGCGGGCATATCACGAGTCGTGTGAGGAGGCATCTCTGAGTACCATGGGGGATAATCAGTACTGTTGGGACATACCATGAGCACAGTGGGGGATAGCCAGTCTTTATCATAAGCCATCACTATTCTATTCTATTCTATTCTATTCTATGATTTATTTAATGTACGTTTTAACAATAGTGTTGTGACACTAATTTACACAAACATGAAGCAACTCCAAAGATTGCAATAGGTCATTATTTGTTGAAAAAGGAGCAAGCTCATTTCACTCGAAAATGTGGTAGATTATTAAAAATAACTTTTACCGTAACTAGGGGGAAAGAAGGGAATGATTCTCATTACTATATATACAATTTTTTTAAGCCTCTACAAGCCGTACCTGTCATACAGATGACTCCAGCTCTACATTTCAGACATTCTGATCGATCTGTCATATTTCCGTAGTATCCAGGTCTACAGATCTCACACGTGTCAGAGAATTTATGGCGCAATGCACCGTTTTTCTCTTTATAACCTACAAGAATAAACATATACAAGGACCTTAACAAAGTTAACATCAGCAGTAAAAGCTTAACAAATTTAGCATTTCACACCCGGCGCTTCCGTAACCAAGCAGTGAAATTCAAAACAAATCATCACATTAGACGGGTGTCATGTTGGTAATATAACACATGAAAGAGAACCAAACTTTTAAAATCAATACGAACAGGGAAACACATGAAAAATAAATTATTCAAAGCTTTTATTTGCGACAAATCAAACGGCTGGAAATACATTGAAAACTGGTACAAGAAACTCCAAAGGGAACCAGAAAAGCGTTCCTGATGTCGGCAAGAGACAAAAATTGAAACAACTTGTTTATCTTGAGTTGAGTTGAAAATATAAGTAACTTACCAGCCGGGCAAATTATCGGAACCGCTGTTCCAGCTTGTGATGATGTACAGTTGTTATTACCGGGACAGTAATGTCCTTTCGGGCAAGGAATTCTCTGCTCGGACGCTTTCGGGCAATAAAATCCATCCTGACACGGAATTTGATACTTTGCTTCCGGACAATAGAAGCCAGCAAGGCAAACACGTGGTAGTATTGTTCCATTCGGACAAAACGTTCCATTGTTGCATTGTTTGAAGGCTGTGGAAGCGTTCGAAGGACAATAGTTTCCAGCTGGACAAATAGTACATTCTAGAACGTTCCGGCCTTTTGTTTTATTGCGGTATGTTCCAGCTGGACACTCTTCTGGTACTAAAACTCCGGACTGACAGTAATGACCAACTGGACAAGGGTTTTGAGAATAATCGGCAGTTCCTAAAACAAAAAACATAAAGTTTAAAAGCTTTTGCAGATTTAAAGAACAGCAAAAGGAGAAGTATAATTTCCTAGGTTCTAGGTCATTCTTCTAAGATTAGGACTCTTCAGATTATAAACGTCAGCAGCAGCCAAAACAAGCGAGAAATATACCTATATGCGTATCTAAGTGCAGCAATGCTTTGGCCCATTGTTACGGCCTGTTTCTGACGTTTATACTTTGAAAAGTGTCAGACGAAGAAAGCTTTCACGTATGTTTGAAGATGTTTCCGCTATTCATCGCAATTTCGAAGTATGCCTAATGTTCGGAAAGCCATGAAATCTCTCTAAATTAAAAATGTGCTGGTGGACTCGAAGGTATTCGTATCACTATACTGGAACAGATGGTACAGAAACCAAGGACTTGATGCAACACAAGGACCAGTGCAAGATATAAAAACTGGCGCATGGACAGCGAGATCCGAGCTTAATTATTTTAGAGTGAAGAAAGCAAGGATGATTGTAAGGTTGACGGTCAAATATGCAGTTCAAACTGGGACGTTAGTAGACAAATCTTGGAATCTATATCCAAGACAAAAGTCTTTTAATTTAAAGTTTTACAAGCGTAAAAGATACAGCAATGCCTAAAAAATACAAACTACAGTGGAAGTATCGAAATACAAAGAATACACTTACCTATTAATCTGCACCAATAACCAGCAGGGCATGGTTTGCAGTATGATTCATCAGTTGCGTAGGAATCATTATTATATGTCCCAACTCTGCATGCCGTACGTGTGATGTTATACGGACAATAGTAACCTTTGCCACACGGCTGTGGAACGGTGTTATCATCCGTACAAATATATCCGGCAGAACATCTCTGACAATCAGAAATACTTGCCTTTCCTTTAGTTGATATGACCTTTCCTTTCGGACATTTGACTTTATCTATAGTACCAGGTGGACAATAATAACCAATCGGACAAATCTCTCCATATTTTGGGTCGCTCGGCCATGGATCAGGGCTGCCCCGTCTACAGATGTACCCACCACTGCACTGTCCGGCAATGATGCCTCTCTGGCAGTAATAACCAGGGGCGCAAGCTCTGCACTGCAATGGGGAATACAAACCAGTCTCGTTAGCATAAGTGAATGTGCCATTAGGGCAATATTGCGGCACGATTGTACCATTCAAGCAGTAGTTATGAGCTGGGCATGGCATTGCGGATGATGTGTTGCCAGGGCAATATTTCCCAGCAGGACATTCTAAACAATCCGATGATGCATCTGATGGTTGATATGTGCCCGGAGGACATCCTTTTGGCACCGATGTTCCGTTTCCACAATAAAAGCCTCTTGGACAAGGATATCCTGTAGGGTTCCCATATTTGATTTCGACTTCTTCAGGACAATAGAATCCTTTCTGGCACTTTCCAGGTTGGCTGTGACAATCCGGGTGTTTCACAGAAGTATCCCGGATCACAAGGAGCACAATCGTTTCTTGAAGCACCACCCAGTATCTTGCGAACAGTTCCGGCAGGGCATTTCGTTGCATTTTTGGCACCAATTAAGCAGTAACTACCAGCAGGGCAAGCAGAACTAAGAGGATTCGATACGCTCTGTCCACTTTTGCATAAATAACCAGCCTCACAGAGACCAGCAGGTGTGGAACGACCGGTCTCATTACAGAACTGCCCAGCCGGACATGGCAAACAGTCTGATATTGAAGTCTTGTTCTGTGCTGGCTGATAAGTACCAAGTGGACATGGGGCACCAGTTGTACTTGATGTGCCATTTTCACAATAGTGACCAACTGGACAAGTCAGAGGGAAAACTGTGCCAAAACCTGGACACGTGGAACCAGCGCTACATGGAAGACAATTGGCCATTTGGACTGTCGGAGCATATGTGCCAGGTGCACAGCGCGTCTCTCGAATGTCACCAGCGCCACAATAATGACCAACGGGACAAACGTAGCCACCGCCAGTGAGATTAGTTGGTGTTGGCGTTGTAGCACCTGAGTAAAAAAAAAAAAAATGAAACGAATTCACTTTGTCTCTAGAAACTAAAACGTGAAATTGAGAGAGAGAGAAAGTTTCTGGAGAACAAAGGGATCAACCATTACGCCCCCCCCTGAGTTTACTTAAATTTGGAGATTTTTGAATGGGAACAAATTAAAGACTATACTTGGTAGAGGGGGGTAGAAAGAGCATTTACGGCAAATAACAACAGCTGAAGAAGGAAAGACTATGTACTGCGAGTTCTATGTTACGTAATTTGCTTTCCCTTAGTCCAAAATTCAATCAAAACATTCCAACACGAATCACCTAAAACATTCCAGGCTTATGTGCTCCTCCAAGAACCACAAGAGACTTAAGACCCGGCTATTTCTCTGTTGTATTTGAGAAATTAAACTTGTAAGAGCAGATAGAAGACTCCTGTTCAAATATCAAAATCCACAACAACCATCCTGGTATTAGAATCATGATTCAAAAACAAACACAACTCACCAAGTACGCAGATGAATCCTGCACTACAAATCTGTTCTTTGACGCCAGCTCCTGCATTCGGATTGCACCATTTTCCTGGGCTGCATGGCGTGCAATCTTCAAGTTTCTTCGAACCAGTACGGTTAGCAAAGTATCCTCTCGGGCAGGGTTGTGGCTTGTATGTTCCTTCGACGCAGTAGTGACCAATAGGACAGAGATTATTCGGTGGATCCGGCCTGTCTGCAGAGCCATTGCAGAAGAAACCAGGCAGGCAGAGACCTTCAGGGTTGCTTAGGCCTTTCTGCTGACAATAATACCTAGGAGGAATTCAATTATATTAGACAATGCAGAACTTTTAACTCTACAGAAGTAATATTCCTTGTGGCTAGGCAAGTCTAAAGATGTGGATTGGCAGTATAAGCAATAGAAGTAATTTTCTTAGAGTTGCAAAGAACATCAAATATGCGAGAATTAGTAGAAAATCTTCGGACATACTTGAAAGCTCTTTTCGTCTGACACTACTCTCAGTATAAACGTCAGATACAGGTTTATATTCTGTGGAATGTTGGACGCCAAATCTTATAAGTATGTCAAAAGATGTTTGAGCCATTTCTCGCGATTTAGATGTAATTTTGGAGAAAACATGGGGATTGGTATCTGTTGTATTGAATTCAATCGTGGCTGGCACATAGGCAACTGACAAGCAGAAGTGATTCTGTCCAAAAGGTTATTTCAGCTGATATATTTGTGCATATATTGTCTTAATATACAGAATAGGGAAAACACGAGTCTTTTTCATAATATTTATGAACAATAAGGTAGAAAACTTCACGTTACCTTGATGGACAAGGATCGCAGTCACTAGGTTTCACGAGTCCGGTCCGGTTAGACCATGTGCCCGGTAGACATCCAAATTCATTACTGAACCGGGTTCCTTTCGGACAGTAAGATCCAGCAGGACAGTTCAAACCAGCAAGCGACTCAACTGCCGTGTATGTATTATCACAATAATAACCAGCCGAACATTCTTTGCATGATATCTGCCCCTTGTTATCTTGGTACGTGCCATTAGCGCATCGTCTTGGCAATGGGAAGCCTTCTTCACAATAATGCCCTTTTGGGCAAATATACATTGACGGGTACTTGACATTTTGACCAGGAGGGCAATAGTAGCCTTTCCACATGCAGCACCGTGAGATGACATTCCGGTATTGTTACAGTAATACCCAGCGGTACAGTTAATGCATTGAGTAATGTTATGTGCTCTTGTGCTTGGTAGGTATGTGCCAGATGGGCATGGCGAAGGTACGGGCTTCCTCTGCCACAGTAGTAGCCACTTGGACAGGGTACCTCAGTTTCTGACAAAGAGCCGTTAGGGCAGTAATAGCCCGCTTTACAGAGGCCACGCGGGTATCCAAGCTCGGGTATATCACAGTACATTCCAGCGAGACAAGGCTGCATCTGCGCTGAACCTCTCGGGCAGTAGTATCTTGGATCACATCTCGAATCTTTCGGATGGGAGGCTGACGACGGGCAGTAATACCCGACATCGCAGCTGTTTGTAGGCCGTTCATTTCCAAAGCCTTCGCAATACTTTCCTCCTTCACAAGGGAGACAGGCTGATGCGTTCTGCATTTTAAGTTTGTCATTAAATGTTCCAGGACTGCATTTGAATTGGTATGGTTCTTTGGTACCAGCTGGGCAGTAATGTCCTTTTGGGCACTCGTAAACCATATAGTTTGATGTTTCGTTCAAGCAGTAATATCCAGCTGGGCACGTTTTGCAAGAGCTTAGTCCTTCAATATCAGCGTATGTTCCTGGAGCGCAGCCTACAAGTATTGAATGTAACAGGCAAAATAATTAGTTCTAGCAAATTTAAACCTTTAAATTTAAGATAAGAAATTTAAGAATATCTTTCCAATCAAGCAGGATTCAACTCCTAATTCAAATAACCTCCAGCACTACAGATTAGGTTACATTTGGATCAAATAGTTTACAATCCCTAGGACCAGGTGAAAACCTTCCCAAAGGGGTGAAGGAGGTAAAAAAAATTATAAAAACTGAACTGGACCAAACTCTAAATGTAGATTGTGTTCGAATTCTTTGATAATCGATTTAGATTAGTTTACGATTTGTAAACTATATGTACAATCATATATGTATAAATGCGTGTTTTTTCGGCCAAATCGATTTAAAACAAACAAACAAACAAACAAACAAACAAACAAATAAACAAACAAAGAAACAAACAAACAAACAAACAAGCAAACAAACAAACAAACAAACAAACAAACAAACAAACAAATAAACAAACAAACAAACAAACAAACAAACAAACAAACAAACAAACAAACAAACAAACAAACAAACAAACAAACAAAAAAACAGAAAAACAAACAAACAAGCAAACAAACAGAAAACAAACAAACAAACAAGCAAACAAACAAACAAACAAACAAACAAATAAACAAACAAATATACAAACAAACAAAGAAACATACAAACAAAGAAACAAACAAACAAACAAAGAAACAAACAAACAAGCTAACTAACTAACCAAGAATTGGATCAAAATAAGCCAATCTGAAAAGTAGTTTGATTAGCATCGTGTTTGAATGATAATCATTTCGTTCTGAGTGCACAGCACGGCTGTCTTTACCTTAGTGTAGACTTACATCACGTTTCGCTTATATAAGCTAAGGTGAAACTGAAATTTTAGAGTACATAGAGAATTCCTCACTTACCATGCATAGTTTTGCTGCCTTTTGGACAGTAATAACCCCTTGCGCATTTTCCACCAATACTCAGATGATTATACGTGGCGGGACAGTGTGTGAGATTGGTTAGCAGGGGAGTCGCTGAGTCTGATCCAGAAACACAGTAATAACCACCGCTGCAGTTACCAGCCGGGCTTGTGAGATTCCATCGATCACAATATGTTCCTGGGTCACATGGTGTGCATTCTCTTTCATCAGCGAGACCTTCTTTGTTATTGTATGTACCACGTGGGCATGGCTTTGGACTCTTGCCAGTCCCGGATGGACAATAAGAGCCTTTGGGGCACCTGAAGATACCAGACTCGTTTTGGCCTAAAGAAGAATTTAAGTAACATGACGACATTATTTCAACACACTCAAAACGTTTAAATAACAACAAAGACTTTCAAAAGTGCCCAGGCATTCACTTCAGGTGCTATTTTGAATAACCATAACATTTTCCCGTCCAACGGTGGCGGCATACACTATAAGATTTTTGAAAACATTTTCGAAAAAATAAACTATATACTGTAATATTTTAGTTTTGCTGTATATTACATATATTGCATTGCAGCTGCAAATATCTCAAGATTTGCAAAGTATATCAACTGATATGAACCGTTTGGACAGAAACACATAAAAACACAGTTGAACTAAGTTTCAAAAAGGGCTTTGAACATCAGAAATGACCACTAAAAGGGCCTGCAGCAACAAGGATTGCTTAAAACACATTTCTTTTAGGCTTTAGCCAAAACTGCGATTAATCTATAGAAACTATAGATATTTGCATACAGTATCATATGAATTCCAACGAAATAAGGACCAAAAAAAACCTTTGAACACAGACAATACTAGAATAAGTAGAAGATAAACTCTAGCTATCAGGCAAAAGGTTTGTCAAAGAAGCTAAATAGGTATATTACCTCCAACAACGTTTTCTGCAATGCAGTAGTAACCAGGCATACAAACAGCACATTCTCCTGCCATAGGCCAGCCAGTGTAGTTCCCATCCGGACAATAATGTGGTACCGCACTGCCAACAGGACAATGCATCGCTGAAGGACATGGGACAGCTTTATCACTATTACTCCCTTCTGGACAGTAGTAACCGGCAGAACAAGGCCCGGTAGGCTTGGTAAGTTTAGTACTGGCGCAGTAGAAACCTTTTGAACATTTTGGACATTCAGAAGCAGATTTGAGTCCGGTTTGATTAGATGCGGTACCATTCTGGCACTCTCTAGGGTATACAGATTGTTCTTCGCAGTAGTAGCCTTCCGGACATATGATCTGGTTTGAATAATGAGATCCAGGTGGACAGTAGTATCCAGGCTTGCATTTTCCTGCAGGCTGAATCAAGCCAGTTGTGTTGCAAAACATTCCTCCGGTGCAATTTTGGCAGTCCGATACTTTCTGACCGAGAACCGATGTTCTGAATGTTCCAATTGGACACTCAATTGGCTCATCAGTACCTATAATTTAAGACATTCAAGTTATTTAAAGAAAGCTGAAAGATTTCTATTGATTACAAGTCTACAGATTCACACTAAAGAGGGCGATTCCTTTGCCGACAACCTTCTTTTTCATAATTCGTCTTACTCAAAGTAAAGGCCAAACGATCAAACATTGTCAATATTTGAAATTTTCTTATCAAACACAATGTTTGACCGTTTGGACACATCTCAAAAAATTGCTCGTCAAACATTTTTTGCCAAATACAAGCATAAAATGTTTTGAGGTTTTCAAAACATTGCTAAGTGTTTGTGCTTGCCAAGCAATGTATTTTGACGTAGCCAAACGGCTAAACATTGTGTTTGATAAGCAAATTTGGTAAAAAATTTGTTAAATCAAAGATGTTGGATCATTTGGCTAGGAACTAAAGACTTCTGAGAATGGTATAGATGCTCATGAAAGCAGGAGGCATTTGAGGCTTCAAACTTTTCATAAAACTGGTCGCTATCAGAAGGGAAATGCCAAATTTTCAGGCATTCAGTTTTAAAGACAATCAAAAAAAGTTCAGGGAAAGTTTTCAAGATGTTTGCAATTTTGTAACTCCAATGACTGAATTCACACATTACCTTCTGGACAGTATCTTCCAGGTGGGCATTGATCACCCTTGACACCAGCTCTGGGGGTCGTTGTATTTACGCCTTCACGACAATAATAACCAGCTGAACATAATTTCCATGGGGTGGCAATTCCAGAAGCATCACAGACATATTTTCCGGTACAAAGGATGCAATCAGAATGACTTTGACCTCTGGTTCTGTTCAAAAATGTCCCAGGCGGACACGGGTGCTCCGTGGAATATTTAGTACCAAGTGGGCAGTAATATCCCTGTGGGCACTCATAGGAACCATACAGAGACACAGGGCCCAAACGTTGCATTACAATGGTAAGCAGCCGGGCACGTCTTGCATGACCATCGGCCCCATTCGTTCTGATAGGTGCCTGATTGGCAAGGTCGTACTGCGTCACTTCCGGTTGGGCAATAATGACCAGGTGGGCATTGGAATTGGCTGTCATTAGATGCTCCTCCCGGGCAATAGTAGCCTTGTAAACATGGATTGGTTGGTATTTCTAATCCTTGTCCTCCGCAGTACCAACCAGGTGTGCATGATTGGCAGTCAGTGAGATTCCTAAAAGATCAAGTGTAAAACCAATCAATATTGAACTAGCATTTAAATGTCTGGATAAAATTGAAGATTGGTAAGATCTGTAAGATTGAATATCTGGTTAAGAAGCTGAGTTGCTGAGTCTTTGCCTAAATGTCTTTCAGGCATTCAGCGGTTGAATGTTTAGTTGGATATCTGGGGCCTAGCCTAGGACTATAAGTTGCTTACTGATTGCAAAAATTTAGTTGGAGTACTGTCAGTTACGATCTAACGCCCTCTCCCGAACTGAATTCACACAGAATAAATACCCAGGACGATGGAATGGTCATTTAATGTAATGCTACCTGAAATGAGTATGATATACTAACGAAAACATTACTTACATATTTCCAGTAGAATTCAAGAATGTTCCAATCGGACAGCTTTTTGGTATTTCAGTTCCCATTGGACAGTATCTTCCACGAGGACAGATATTCCCAGTAGAACCATCAGTAGGATTAGCCAAAGAGGCTGTCAAAGTACAATAATAACCAGCGGCACAGTGATACGTCGGAGCAGACAGACCATCATGAGCGCAGTATTTACCACCAGGGCAGGGTATCTTATCATTTGAGCCATTAGGACAGTAATATCCTGTAGGACATAGGATCATTGTCTCATTCTTAGCTCCGCTTGGGCAGTAATATCCACCATAGCAATCCGCGGTGACTTGCTCAAGGCCATATCCCTTGCAATATTTGCCACCATCGCAGGATAAACAAGCTGATGAATTAGTCTGTGCTGTGTATGGATTATATGTACCAGGCCAGCATTGGAATTCGTACGGTCGTGTTGTATTCAGTGGACAGTAGTGTCCCTTTGGACATTTAAATGGCGAGTAATGAGTGGTGTTTTCGTAACAGTAATATCCAACAGGACATGATTTGCAATATGTCTTGCCGGATTCATCTTGATAGCTGCCGGGTGGGCATCCAATTGGCCTTGCTGATCCCGGTGGGCAGTATTTTCCAGGAGGGCATATGCCACCAAACCCTGAAAAAAGGATTCGATGAGATTGAATTGTGCATCAGGAAAATATGGATAGTATTGGACAGATAGATAGTTTGTTGGATTGATTGATGGATTAACGGATTAACGGGTGGATTAATGAATGGGCAGATGGATTGACGGGTGGATGGAATAATTGATCAATGAACTGACGAATTGATTGATTGATTGATTGATGGATGGATAGATTGATTGACGGATTGATCGATGGATTGATCGATGGATGGATTGATGAGTTGATGGATTGACGGATTGATCGATGGATTGATGGACGGATGGATGGATTGATGGATTGAGGGGTTGATGGATGGATTGATGGATGGATTGATGGATTGATCGATAAATTGATCGATGGATGGATTTGTGGATGAATCGATGGATTGATTGATGGATTGATTGACAGATGGATTGATGGATTAATCGACGGCTGGATGGATTGACAGATTGGAGGCCAAATCAAGAAAATCAAGAAAAAGCAACGAAACATGTTTACGAACCTGTGTGAATTCCAGTAGAGCAATTGCTGACAATAACACTTCCATTTGAATACAAGGGATCTTTTCTGTCAACGCCTGACTCACAGTAATAGCCTCCATCACAGATACCCGTTGGTCTTAGTGCATTCAGATATCCACAGTATTGTCCTGCGGGGCAGTCAAGACATTGTTGAACATGCGATAACCCAGTAATATTACTGTATGTCCCTCTTGGACATGACTGCCAATTTAGCCCTGTTCTACTTGGGCAATAGTATCCACGGGGGCATGATAAGATTCCAGGGTAAGGTGTCTTTGTGAGGTTTATTGGTAGGCAGTAGAAGCCAGCGAGACATGGAAGACATGCGTGGTTTCTGGTTGTATTGGTGTAATAGCCAGGACTGCATTGCTTGGGTGTTTTGCTGCCTGAGAAAGTAAAACAGAGAAAATTTATGTTTATTACTTGATGACATGGGTTAACAAAAGTAAGATGATTCTCCCCAACAATCTTGTACTCCCTAACAATATTTGATCATATATCTGGGGCATGGCAAATCTTGGGGTAGGAGAATATTTTGTAGGCAAGACACAAAGTATAACGTTAGATTTGTTTTTTTTTGAGGTTGATACTCTCTTCCAAATTTTATAATTTCGATCGTTGCTGGCTCAGATCTCTTTGAAGGGAGAATTTTTAAAAAAGGAAGACTTAGGAGCGTATACCATATTCAATAATCTAATAATCTAAGGATTCAGCTTCAGAAAGTTTGAACCTTCAGAATTTACCTTTTCCCCAATAATGCCATTTCCAAGCCAAACGATCAAACATTGCTTGTCATATATTTGAAGATTGCTTGTCGAGCAAAACGTTATACTGTTTTCCCACGTCACAAAGAATGCTCGTCAAAATGTTTTTTGAACTTTCTGTTTCAAAAACATCGCGAAACGAATTCGGCATTTTTGTATAGTTGTCAGATGTTTCCGACCTTTTTCGCAGTTTTGGAGTTTGTACAACTCAAAAACAAGAAAATCCAGTGTAGAGAGTGTTAGATAGAGGGAGAGCTACATTAATAGATAAGTCAGTTTAGAAGTTCAAGGTTACCTGTGGGGCAATGTAATCCGATAGGGCAATCAACAGCATTGTCAACTTTCGATCCTTCTGGGCAATAATATCCCTGGCGACAAAGGCCACTAGGTGCTGTTAGGCCATTTTCCATGCAATACGAACCAGCCGTACAGTTAGTGCATTGATCTTCACGCCACAAAAGTGTATTATTACTGAACGTTCCTCTCGGACAGAGCATCGGTGTCGGACTTCCAACCGGACAATACCTTCCTGCAGGGCAGACAATCTCCTGGGCGCTCTTTGAGCCATTCGGACAGTAATAGCTTTTGCTGCAGTCTCCAGAATCATTGTATCGGCCAGGCACGTCGCAGTATTTGCCAGCATGGCATAGCGTGCATTGTGACTCCGCAGTGAGTTGTGTCGATAATCCCAAAGTTCCGATTGGACATTTCTTTGGCTCAGCCGTACCGACTGGACAGAAGTGTCCAAAAGGACATATGTTTGCATTTGGTCCTTCCGTAGGAGTGGATGTTTTCGCACCTGCAAAGCGATTAAAACATAGACAACATATGACAATGACTGATAAGGTTGAATTGATTGAGAAACTGCTTTATGCAAGGGCACGAGATTACTAAAGTGGGCAACGATTTGGGCATAAAATCTAATTGTTGTTATGGGTAGTAGGAAGATTAATAGAGCTATACTTGTCATAGAAAATCACCTTTCTTACCCAAGCCGAGAAATCCCCTAACACTAACACTAAAACACTTAGCCAAACTCAAAGTTTCAGATTTCCAAGCCCTAGCATTAAATAACAAACGCTGAGAATCCTGCCCTTAAACATTAGCTTCAACACTAACATAAGTTGTCTTTCACCAGAGAGATCTAATGCTATTTGTACCCATTATTTATTTCTTAAATAAAACTCCAACGCTGAAACATTTGCTTTAAAATTTAGCCAGAACACTATCCAAAACCCAAAATCCACAATCCTCACCTCACAACCATTACGCAAAAACACTAGTCCCATACGGCAAAACCTCAAAGCTGAATACTCCACTCTAATACCCATGCCTAGCGCTTTCCTAAGACCTTAAGGCTAAAACCTTCTCTCTGAAACCCAAGGCCATCCCTAAACCCAACCTTTAAAGCACTAACACTTGAATGAAGATCTGGCTCTAACTGAATCTAAGTTTTGCATCTCAATTTAACTTGTTTGTATATATTGTTTGCCTAAAAAACTGAATCCACAGCTGAATATAGAAATGCTTTCGTTACCTGATTTGCAGAAATATCCCGCACTGCACAGCGTATTCGGATACGTTAGGCCAGTCTGTCCACAGAAATATCTACCCAGACAAGGAGCACATTCCGTCTGATTCGCTATTCCGGTTACATTATTAAAAGTACCAATGTCACACGGGAATTCCGTACTGAATTTCGTTCCGGGTGGACAGTAGTACCCTTGCGGACAGATGTAATGAGTATAGTTAACCACAGGGCCAAACGTAGCATTACAGTAGTACTGTTCCGGACATGTCTTGCACGATGGTCGTGCGAGTTGATCTTGATAGGTTCCGGAGGGACAACTTTCCGGGTATCCTTTGCCACCAACGCAGTAATAACCTTTTGGGCAGGCAATTGCTGTTTTTGATACCTGTCCTGCTGGGCAATAATACCCAGGGTCGCAGTAACCAGTGGGTGATGCCAGACCACTTCCATTACAGTACATACCAGGCGTGCATATTTTACAGAATGTTTTATTCTTGGCAAGTTTACTATCAAGGAAGTATCCAGGATCGCAAGGTATTGGGGAGATAGTACCTTCTGGGCAGTAATAGCCTCTCTGGCACTCATCACCTTCATTGATACCGACCGGATTCGGTATTGTTGATTTTAGTTGACAATGATACCCAGCTGAGCAATTTCCGGTTGGAGACTCAAGCTCTTGGACGTCGCAATATTTCCCACTCGGACACGGCACAGGTTTTGATGATCCCATCGGACAGTAATGACCAGCCGGGCATCTACCACCATGTGTGAAGGTCTTGTTCGATGTTGAGCTCCCATTACAGTACCAGCCAGGGCTGCAGTAACCAGTGGGAAACGTCAGGCCGTGATTTTCACAGAACATTCCGGGCGGACACGCTCTACATGACGTTGAATCTTGTTGTCCGGTTAGATTATTGTAAGTTCCAGGCGGGCAGGGATATTGATGCGGATATGTCGTATTCATTGGGCAGTAATATCCACTTGGGCACGTGGTGAATATAAACGAAACAGTTCTTTCCAAACAGTAATAACCAGCTGGGCACGTCAGACATTTGTTTTGACCGGTTTTGTTGTTGTAAGTTCCGGCTTTACAAGGTATTGCAGTTGGTGAGCCGGTCGGACAGTAATTTCCAACCGGGCAGATATCAGCGATTCCTTTGAAGGTCTGGCCAAGAATTGATCCAAACGGGCAAGTGTTATTTGTGTAGTTGTAGCTGTTTATATATGGCTTTGATAACGATGCACCTTGAAATGATAAAATAACATGAGGTAATAAGAGAGAAAGAACAGTACAATAGACAAAGATAAAAACATAACAAAAAAATTTCAGAAACATTTTCTGCGTGTCACAAACAGAAAATGTTTCACAGCCAATGACATGGCTAAACGGTCAAACATTGTGTTTGCCAAGCAAATTTCCATTGTTTGATCGTTTTGTTGGGACCTTCATATGGCACGACACTCGGTATACAGGAAACGCAGAGATCAAAAATAATACTGCTTTGGTAACCATTAGCTGGGCCTTTCTATCTTTTTCTATGTGCAGAAAGCGCCGCAGCACAAGACTATATTCGCTAATAAATAGACAGTTTACCAGAGTGAATATATACACATTACTAAAGCTGCTTCTCACACAAACCGTTTATCATAGGAAGCCTTTGACATTTATCGGGGCAACGTTTCGGGAGAACTCTGTTTCCTATTATCCAGCAATGAGAAATGAAGTTTTCTTCTGTCTTGCAAAGGCTACATACACCGCTAACTCAAAATGATTATGAAAAGAACAGGGGTGTCATGAACTCACCTATTGTACAGAAATATCCAGCATCACACGGTCCATTTGGCTTCACCAACAAATTACCGTCACAATACATTCCAGGGTCACAATCTTTGCATTGATTTACTGCATAGAGCCTTGTCTCGTTGCTGTATGTACCTGCAGGACACTTTCTTACATCCGAACCGGTCCCGGGCGGACAGTAATACCCTCTTGGACAATCATGATAGCCTACGTTAGTTTGATTACTGCCAGTGAAGTTAAGCGGCAAACAGAAGAAGCCACCCGGACAGGTGAGACACTCTGATGCTCCAGTGAAGTTTGTGTAGTAGCCATTGCTGCAAGGCTGTGGATATGGGCTGCCAGTGGGACAATGGAAGCCTTTCGGACACGTTATTGGTGCTGGTACTTTTGAGCCACTGGGACAATATGATCCATTTCTGCATGGGTTGGTCACCTGGCCGAGACCTGATGTTTCACAGTAATAACCTGAAAAAATGAAATTGTTTGACAGTTAAAACGTTTGTAAGTTTGTATGATATAAACATTGAAGAATAGATCTTTTCATCAGTGGCATGGCATGCACAATAGATTGGACTTGAACCTGGACTGTATGCCCAGAGAGCCAACGACATTTCCAGTGAGCTAAAGAGCTCAATGAAATCGTCGAGTAACTCTCTAAGTCATACAGCCAGCCTCTCCTCCAATTTGACTTTCTTCTAGTTCGGCTACGATGAGCTTTATTCAGAACAATACATATTTTATACATTTTCATGAATGGAAAACAAGGATAGACCTTTTCACATCAAAGGAGGTGTTTGCTGTTGACTAGGTCTATTGTCAGTTTTTATTTCAATTAAATTTTTGATGTTTTGTTAAGTTTTTATTTAACATCACTGTAATACCCTGTCTTGCTCTTCATAGATATTGCATAGATGCAAATAAATCACCAAACACGGGAAACGCGAGACAATGCAAGTAAACAAATGCTAATACAAGAAAAAATAAACACCTGGAGTGCAGCTGAGACATTGAGACTTCATCCATCTGGTGGAGTTAGGCTGGAACGTGCCAGGGTCACAAAGCAGAGGTTCTCGAGACCCTGCAGGACAATATACTCCAGTGCCACAAGGAATTTGTCTGGAGCTGGATGATCTTGTCGGGCAATAATAACCCATCTCACAAGGACCACTTGTTCGATTGAGACCAGCTGAGCCACAGTATTCACCAGCAGTACAATTGTTACATTCATCAGATGTTGCCAGGCCTAAACAAATGAAAAATTGCCGTGTTACCGTACTCTTCTTCTCCCAAAACTCATTGTTTTTCTCACTATACTGTCTTTTCCTCCTTGGCCTTCCTCCTTAGATTTACTGTATTTTCACGATTCAACCGTCTCAAAGAGGAGCAATTATTGGAAAACGTATGAATAAAACTATCTGACGTAAACAAAGTTTTGCAGCAGCTAGCAAAAATTGTCCCTTAATTTCTTCATTCAGGAGCTTGCATATACACCATCAAAGGGGTGTTTGGGACCAACCTGATGGGCAGATCTATCCAATAGAGGGTTCTTATGCAAGGGAGGGCTAAGAGAAGGGAAACAATTTTATTCTTCCTTGGACCTTTGAACTTTCTGCGAAATTTTTCAGGGGGCAAACTTCAAAAACACTACTTGCGACTATTCTCAACCCTCTCCTACTCTCAGACCTGCTGTTTTAAAACTAACCAATCAGATAGCTTACGTAGTACGACAGACTAAATATTAATTTTACTTGAAAGATATGATTTGTCTCATAATTTCTATTTGCTTTGAGATCACCTTTTGCTTGCATCCCAGTTAAAACTGTTAGGAGACTGGTAAGACGATATTCTGCCAAATTAATCTGGATAATATTACAAGAGTTCATCATTTTTTCTGCAAAACTCTGTGAATATATTTTCTCCCAAAACTTTCTTGGAACTAGGTTCCAAAAATTGAACTTCCGTATAGCAAAGCGATTCCGAAGAATTTTGCCTAATGAGAAGAAGTACAATCCTTACCAGTTTGATTTGAGAATGTTCCAGCCGGACATTTATTTGGTTCACCAGTTCCTGCCGGACAGTAATGTCCCTGCGGACAAATATTGGCATCTTCTCCTTGGTTGGGTGTACCTGATGTGGCATTACGTCTACAGAAGTATCTTTCAGCACAAGTAATATTTGGCTCTTTCATGCCTGTAGAGAACGAATTGTCAATATATGAATTATGAATATTTATAAACAAATTCAGAATTGATATCTGGGGCATAGTAAACCAAACCCTACTCGTTTTCTTTCGATTGGCTAACATATGGACAGTGCCAAGGAGGTTTTTTGATGTTTAAAAGGTAGAGAGTGGCGAGGCCGTTGCTGCGGAAGGAGTGGAGAGGCAGCTATGTCTTATATTGTAAGTTTCATGAGCACTTGTAATGGGTTTTATAACCTAAGGAGTTCCATACGAGGGTAAGAGCATGGATGTAGTAGGCCATAGGCTTGGTAAAAATGGGAGAAATTGAAACAGCCTCATGCATTCACTGAACAAATGTACCCTTTTATAATGATCTAAAGAACAAGAACTGGAGCAGCTCAAGAATTCAAGCCTGAAAACAGGACAAAACCTAAGAATAGCGAGCTTAGGTTGGAATTTACCGCCAGTTCCAAAACAGAATGTATCTGTGTATCTGGCCTAAGCTCTCTACTAGTCCTAGTTTCACCTCCATTCGTTATTATACCAGAGAGTGCAGCAGACTTTCCACTCAATAACATAAATACCCAGACAACAGAGACATTACAAATGGAAACAAATTGTTTTTGAAAAATATTAGCAAACTCGTTATAATCCTGTCTTGGATGCCATGAATGACAATGTATCAAAGTATACGAGCTTAACTTAACAGAAAACACAAGACAATGAAAATATCGGACTAACCTGCAGCCGGACAGTATTTCCCAGCTTGGCAACTCTTACAATCGTGTATACTCGTCCTCTTTGTCTGGTCATTATACTTTCCTTTCGGACAGGCATTTTCATGAGCTGTTTTCGTACCATTGGGACAATAATATCCATACGGACAAGGATAACTGTGATAATCGGTCATGTTCTCATACGGACAGTAATATCCTTCCATACAAGGATAGCAAGCTGAGAGTTGTTCGATGGGCGAATATGTCCCAGGTTGACATGGTTTTGGGACACTTGTTCCTTGTGGACAGAAATGACCAATCGGACATTTTCCACCTTTTCCTGTTTCTCTGCCATCATAATAATAAGGACATGTTTCATTAATTGTCGCATTTGAAGCTGTAATATTCACGCCAACCGGATTCGCTCTGTCAACACCATACAGACACCAATAACCCGGATCACAAGGGCCGGTTTCATTCGTTGCATGCTCAAACGCACAGTATTTACCAGCCGGACATGGTTGACAATCCTGTAATTTGCTATACTGTGTTTGCACACCAATCGTTCCGCGTGGACAAGCCCGGAGATCATTTCCAGTTCCGGCTGGGCAATAGAATCCGATCTTACATGGAATTGGAACACCTGAAGTGAGGCAGTAGAAGCCGGCTGGACACGGTTCACATTGATGAGCTCCGGTATAATTTGCCATCATGTTACTTGGACATGGCTTCGGTGCAGCTGTTCCACCCGGACAATAATTTCCAACAGGACAGATGTGGTTTGGTGGTTCTCGTTGCCGTGTAGACGGAGGACAGTAGTAGCTAAAAATAAGAGCAAAACATCAGACATGAAGTTATATAAAGTTCCTTATATAAGTTTAAAGAAATAGGAGAAGGCTTTGAAAGCAAAATGAAGACAAAAAATGCAACATGTAAAAGTCCCAGGTCCATTAAACTCTATTTATATAGGAATAATTTTTACATATAAGAACAAGAGCCTAGATTTAGGTCAAAATATTAAGCACAAGCTAAGAACACACTAAGACGTGATAAGTCATACCGGTATAAACCAGCAAGGTGGCTGTCAAAGTCAGTTCAAAGAAACAAGAACTAGTTATAACCAGTAAGGGTGTGTCATAGCCAATAATAGATAACCATTCATACAAGTTAGAGCCAGTATGAGCCAGTCAAAGCCAGAAAAATAACCAGCTGAAACCAGTCATACCACCAGTATAAACCAGTAAGGACAAGTCACAGCCGGCAATAAAAAGCCAATGGTAAAAACAAGTTCAAACCAGTCAAAGGCAGTTTCACAAGAATTGAGAGCCAGTAATAACCAGCTCAGACCAGTCATACCAGTACAAACTAGTAAGGAAAAGAATAAAACACCACTAATAAGAACCAATACGAACCAGTCGAAGGCAGTTCAAAGAAGTCAGAGCAAGTAATAACCAGTTTAAAACCGTGATCCTAGCCAATAATACATGACCAGTCAAACCAGTATATAGATCTAGTACAAACCAGTCATACAATAACCAGTCATAACAAAGAACTAGTTTAAAACAGTCAAAGATAATAGCAACCGATTGAATACTAAACTTACCCTGGTGCACAGTCTCCGGTCGGATACGAAAGACCATCAGTTTCACAATATTTTCCACCAGTACAAGGATAGCAATCACTTGATTTGCTCTTTCCATTCGTTGTGTTTCTATAAGTCCCATTCGGACAGTTAACCGGCTCAATACTTCCTAACACACAATATTTCCCAGCAGGGCAGTCGATCCAGTCAGGTCTCGAGGCACCGGTCGGGCAGTAATAACCGGCCCAACATTGTCCACTAGGCTTTGTGAGGTTCTGCTCTCCGCAGTACATTCCAGCTGAGCAATTAAAGCATTGGGCTTCTGATTGTAGCTTCAACTTGTCGCTATACTTTCCTTTCGGACACGGAATGGGCTGGTCTGTGCCAAGAGGGCAGTAGAACCCTTTGGGACATGGTCCTCCATTTGTGAAATTGAAAGTGCCAGGTGAGCACTCACACGTCTGACATGTGCAGTTAGTCATGTTCTTGTATGTATCCACTCCGATTGGTGTTATCATTTCTGGAGTCGATACGAATGCGCCACTGCGACAGTAATATCCTGAAGAATATAGAAAAATAACATCAGTATCGCAAAGTATAACACCTTGGATGTTCTTGATTGTGGTGGCAATTAACAGGCAAATAGGAATGAAATAACGGCTTCACGGACCTATCATTATTCCTTTCTCTTGTGTTTAATATGAACCTTAAAGGTTCATACAGCCAGGTATACTGGTTACACGTGACTGCCATACAGCCTGGTATACTGATTATACGTGACGTTAAACCATGTTAAACTGCCATACAGCCTGGTAAACTGGTTATACTTGATGTTAAACAACGTTAAACTACCATACAGCCTGGTATACTGATTATACGTGACGTTAAACCATGTTAAACTGCCATACACTTAGTAGTCTACGATAAAAACTAAAATACAATATCAAAAGACTTACCAGGACTACAAAGTTTGCTGTACCATGTCTGTCCTTCCATATCACAGTAATACTTCCCTGGGCATGGTAAACATTGGGAGACATTGTGTATTCCAGTCTTGTTGCTGAACGTACCACGAGGACACTTGAATTCGTTGGCATACTTTGTACCTTGAGGACAGTAGTGACCCCCTGGGCAAACAGAACTGTTGTAGGAAACTAATGGACTTGAAGAGGCATCGCAGAAATAACCAGGAGGGCAGGTCTAAGGAAGAAATTCAGCGATTAGTTACTTGGTGAGTTTAACTTGTTGGTGAATGAAATAAAACACAACAAAATCGAACACGCTTTTTATAAGGAACAGCTGGAAATTCTAAAAATAAATAGCTTTTAAGAAATATATTGTAGAAAGTATATATCAACTAAAGAGAAACTAATTCAAAAATTAAAAACAAAAGAATTCTCACCTTACAAGTTGCTTGTTGCACTTCGTTCTGATAGCTTCCAGACGGACAAGGTTTCGGCGTTGCTGATCCAGCTTCACAATAATACGCTTTCCAACAATCATACGGTGGTGGATCCCCTCGAATCTGTCCAACCGGACAATAAAACCCAGCATTGCATTTAGCAGTGGGGGCTTTATTACCCCATCCCATGCAATAATACCCTTCGGTGCAGCTTAGGCAATTGCTGATGTTTCTGTTCCCTGTTTCATTTGAGTACGTCCCAGGAGGGCATAGTGTGTAATTCTGGCTTCCATTCGGACAGTAAGCACCAGCCGGACATATGTCCCCGGTCACTTGGTCAGTCGGTTTTGATGATGACGCACCGGCCAAACAGTAATAGCCTTCAGAACAGTTTCCAATTGGTTCGCTCAGAGCTTCATGTGGACAGTACTGGCCAGGCTTACAAATCAAAGGCTTGGGGCTTCCTTTAGGACAGTAGAAGCCAATCGGGCATTTTCCACCTCCTTGTGCAAGAGAGCCAGGTCGTGCAGCTATCGATGAGTTTGAGCAGTAATAGCCAGAATCACATTGAGCTGTGACGTTGCTTTGTCCTAAATTAACAAAAATAAACTCTTCGATCATTACACAGAAATGAACAAAAATATTTTTATGCAATTCATGAATAAGAGAAACGCAAACAAAAAGTCAGACAGAAAGACAGATTGGGTGAAAGCCTGTGTGACTTTGAAACAACTAATGAGACAACTTCATTAGGATCATTATCTCAGCAGAATCAATGCCAGGTTTTTGATCAAATCCTTTTAATTCTGACATGCCAAAATGTAGCCTAGTGTTCACCAGATTTTGGCATCAGGGGCATATACATGTATTGACAAAAGACTGCATGATCAGAGAGTCAAGGACGTTTCAACTGAGCTACTGTA
Source organism: Chrysaora quinquecirrha (assembly GCA_014526335.1). Taxonomy (NCBI): domain Eukaryota; kingdom Metazoa; phylum Cnidaria; class Scyphozoa; order Semaeostomeae; family Pelagiidae; genus Chrysaora; species Chrysaora quinquecirrha. Next base: position 2,355,413 of record JACTAT010000022.1, read on the forward strand.
AAGAGCTCAATGAAATCTTTAAACTCTCTAAGTCATACAACCCGACGATCTCCTCTCGTTTGGCTTCGTTTCTCAGCTACTTTGAGCCTTCTTGAGTACCATACATATTATACATATATCTGATGCTCATATATCTGATGCTAACCATTCAGAGAAATATTTTTATATGATTGATAGGTGATGGATCGTAAAGCTGTTACATCGTCACTGCATGATTTCCACTGCAAGATTCTATTCTATCCTATAAATTACTTAATGTTAGTTTTAACAATAGTGATATGACACTAAACATGAAGCAACTCCAGAGATTGCATTAGATAATTATTTGTTGCAAAAGGAGCAAGCACATTAGTTACTAAGAAACCATGTTTTAAGCAACTTAAACTGCCTTGGGTTTTGGGCTGATTTTTGATTATTATTCATATATAACTCTACTGAGGGAGCCCTAATTTAGGGGGTAACAGCATCGAATTGTAAAATATCCCTCGACAACATGATTATTAATACATGAATTTACTGGAAGGAGCTCAATTATAGGGGGTACATCATCTGATCGAATAATACCCCCGTGAGACGCGACAATTTCCAAATAAATTTACTGGAAAAGCAGAGGAAAAACCGGGTTTAAAAGAAAAATAAACAATGAGCCTACCTGCAAGTTCACAGTAGTAGCCAGGAGTACACGGCTGACAATGACTTTGCAAATATCTTCGCTTCAAGCTGTTAAAACTACCGGCCGGACACGGATTAGTATCGGCATTGGTTGCTCCAGCTTCACACCAATAACCAGACGGACAGTCAAGTGGATATGTACTATTGGCCGGGCAATAAGATCCTTTCGGACAGCCTGTACAACTTGCTTGACCAGATATGTTATTATAAGTACCAGCGGCGCACGGTATTGGTGCACTTGAGCCTGTCGGACAGTAAGTACCAGGAGGGCATATTCCACCATGTGTGGCATTCGTAGGAGCCATATCTGGAGAGCCTTTATTGCAGTAATACCCAGCTAAACATTGGCCTGATGTTGTCGTTTGATTTCCTGCGGCACAATACGATCCCGCGGGACATAGATCGCAATCTGAGATTTGCGTGAGCTTGAATTTACCGCCAGGTGCGTATCGACCAGGTGGGCAGGGTTTAGGACTAACTGATCCTTGAATACAATAGTAACCACCAGATGGGCATGGTCCATATCTTTTAGGATTTTGAGTATCTTCTGCGGGTTGCTGCGAGTCTGAGCTCTCTCTACAGTAATATCCGGCGTCGCAGGGACCAGTAACACTGCTTTTGGTTACGCCATCACAATATTTCCCACCGGAGCATTTACTGCATTGATTTTTGTTCGTTAGGCCAGGTGTTGCACCAAAAGTGCCTGCAAGACATGCCTGCTTAAGGCCATTGAATGTTGCATCATTTCCAATGTGGCAAAAGTATCCCTGAGTGCATGGCATTGGGTCGATTGATGCCGATGCGCATTCAAATCCAGCTGGGCAGATATCGCATGTAGATTTGCCAGTTTCATTTGCATAATACCCTAGAAAAATAGAGTAATTTTGGTTAAACCAGACTTTAAGGATAAAGGAAATTCTCTGTAGGCAATAGGGTCATCTTTAAAGTATGTGTGGAAATACGGGGCGATGAATGAAGAATGAGGAATGTCTGGTGATATTGCCAAACGGTCAAGCATTGTTGGTCAGACACTTGAGATTTGCTTTGAAAGCAATGTTTGATCGTTTGACTATGAAACATTGCTTGACAAGAAGAGTGGCTTTGCTATGTTTTTGAAAAACTTCTGAAACATTTTTTGCTTGCATCTAGCACAAAACGATTGACGAGCAATGTTTTGTTCTTTGGCCAAACAATAGGCCTTCGCCACACGATCAAACATTGTTGGTCAAACATTTGAAATTTGCTTCACAAGCAATGTTTGACCGTTTTGCTAGGTTACAAGACACTGCTTGGCAAGCACAGTGGCTTTGCGATGCTTGGAAAATTCTACTTTATGCTTGCATCGAACAAAAAGCGGTTGACGAGCAATGTTTTGTGATGTAGCCAAACCATCAAACACTGGGTTTAACAAGCAAATTTTCAATGTTTCACAAGCAATATTGGATCATTTGGGCAAGGTCTTACGATGAGTAAAAGCCAGTGATTATAAAAACTCTTTAAAATGCTTACCGATTGCACAAGGTATGGGATTGATAGTTTTCGTTGGGCAATAATGACCTTTGTAACACAATCCACCAGTACTTGCATTATTAGGATTCGGCATTCTGTTGCCTCTTTTGCAGTAATACCCAGCTGCACAGTCTGCAGTTGGTGCGGTATTATTAGTGCCTTGGCAATACCTCCCTTCATCACACAAATAACAATCTGCAAGTTGTTTTCCGCCAGAAGTTCCACTGAAATAAAGAAACGATTTAATGAGATATTGAAAATATCATTAAAACAAATACAAATGAAACTGATACACTTTTGGAACTGGTTCCTGGGTATGTATGTAAAGAATTAACAGTTTTCATAATTAGGAGAATTTACAGTTTTTCACTGATCTTTGAAAGATTTAGTCTAGATCCGATGACCATTGCCTGCGTCTTGATTACCTTCAAAGACAATTTATAGCCCTAGAGCCATGCTTTTAAACATTTCAATTCACCGTTGAGTGTTTCAGATACCAATAGAATTAATTGAAGAGTTGTGGTGAGAAAACAAAATCTTCCTGTCTACACAGAACTTGCTTTTTGATTCTTATGTGCAAAGATTCAAAAATCTCTAAACGAAGCAAAGATTATTTTTAGGACTCTAAAACTTATTCAATTTGTCATTTCTGATTGGTGCATTTCGACCTGAATCTGAGAAAACTTCTGCCTTAGTCAATTGTTTCGATCTGTTTCTGACGTCTCTGATAAGTTTCAGACGAAATAAGCTTCTAAAAATTAACAACTTTAGCTCACTTACAGATAGGTTCCTTCTGGACAAGCGCGTTCGTAAGTTGTACCAGCTGGGCAGTAATAACCAGGAGAACACAGTCTTCCCCATGATACTCCATCGGTTGGTGTTGGGTATGTTGCAGAACCGAAACAAATATGACCAGCGTCACAGTCACCTAGAAAAACATAAAAAGTTTATATAGGACTTTTCCACGAGTTGTATACCAGAGAGTCCAATCTGGACTGCATGATCAAAGAGCCAATGTTGATCAAAAAGCTAAAGAGCTCATTTGATTCAGCGATTAAATATCCAAATAATGCAGCCCAAGGCTGTCCTTCCGTTCGGCCTTGTGTTTCTGCCACTTTGAGCCTTTTTCAGAACCATACATATTTGTATATATTTGTCATGAATGGCGAACACTATAGATTTAGATTTTCCCACGAGTGGCATACCATAATAGATGGGAGTGGAGCCTGAACTACAGGATTAGAAAGCCAACAACGTTTTCACTGATCTAAAGAGCTCAAAGAAATCGTTGAGCAGCTCTCTGGGTCATACAGCCAAAGTTTCTCCTCCCGTATGATCATCAAGCAACTCAAGCAAATATCAATTACTGTACTACTAGTAATGTTGTTCAAATACTAAAAGTTAATTAACTATTCAAAATTGCAAGGAAAAGAACTGGTTAGTGAAAATCACGCTAAACACTCACCCGTTGGATATGTCTGCGCTGAAGGCCTGCAATACTTCCCCTTCGGACATGTAAGACAGGCGGATGATGAGTTCTGGACAGTAAAATTATTGTAAGTTCCAACCGGACAAGCAATTTCAACTTCACTTCCTTCCGGACAATAATAACCAGCACGACATGGGTTAGTTGTAGTCATCTTCGTAGTCGGACAGTAATGACCTGGCCTACATGGCAGGCAACTTCCACCGCGCTTAAAGGGCTGGTAGGTTCCAACTTGGCAAGGTCTTTGAGCAGATGAACCGACCGGTGCATAATACCCCGGGTCTGCTTCCGTTTGATTCGGAACTTGTGAGCCAGAGCTACAATAAAATCCGGCCCAGCAAGGACCTTCCGGACTAGGCCCACTTGCTTTCATGCAGTAATACCCAGGATCACATGTGCGACAGTCTTTATCGTTAGTTGCACCAGACGTGTTACTGTATGTGCCAGGTGGACATGGCTTCGATACCCAGCTTCCAGTTGTACAGTAGCCACCCGCAGGACAGATGTTTCCTGTTGTACCATCTGTCGGGGTGCTTGTGTATGCCCCACCAGTACAGACGTAGCCAGGATCACACTGAGCTCTTGGGTTAGGGAGGCCTTGGGCGTCACAATACCTGAAAGAAATGAAATACATCGAAATTATCTTTAGGAACAATTGACTTCACCCCTCCCCCCTCTTCCAGTGAAGAAGAACTGGACCCTAGTTGTATATATAATTTAAGGTGTTAATATTTATGATAAGTCAGCATTTCCTCATCACACGAGTCGCATCTCTCAAGCTCCACTCTTCGCTCTCCTCTTCACTCTTACTACTGCACTCGAAGTGACTGGGAATTATTAGGCAGTTCAAGCCCCATTTATAGTTGGTGGAGAATCCTTTTCCAGATTTAGTTACCTTATCGTTTCGCAGATATAAATTCGCCTCGTTGCACAACGTAGCTACTGCCGCTCGTTATTATAGTATCAAAAACTCATCGCTATCGCACGAAAAGGTGTGTGACTTGCTCATACTGCAACGCTTGAGGTTATTCTATCGATTCTTGTCTGAAACACCCTACAAAACATGGTGATCCAAGGAATTGCATAGGAACAAATTGGAAGTCTCGAAGCTTTGCAATTTTGGCAAAACTGGAGAACACTATCGGCACAAAATTTGGAGCGATAAATTCATTGCAAAACTACAGAAATGTTTTTGACCTGAATCAAATGCACTAAAAGAACCAATTAAATAAATCAGCCAGGTAATAAATAGAATAAATAACTTAATATACATACCATCCTTTTGTGCATTGTGTGCAGTTTTCTCTGTAATGAAGACCTTCAGTATGACCATATGTTCCAAGAGGGCAAGGCGATGGATCCGAAGAGTTCGCTTGACAGTAGTAACCACGTGGGCAGATAACAGGGGAGGGAGTTCCTTCTCGACAATAATGCCCAATCGTGCACGGTTTACATGAGGTAACATCAGGTGTCCCAAGTACATCTGTATATGTTGCTTTGGGACAAGGCACTTGCTTCGGTCCGTAGGAGCCAATGATCAAAGCGGACACACCATCGGTGATGTTGGTCGGACAGTAGTAACCCTGGGAGCACTGTGTTGTTGGCGTGATGGTCTTTTCCAAGCAGTAATATCCACTGGTGCATGGTTTACAAGCTGCGATGCTAGGCCCATTTTGCTCGGAGTTGTATGTTCCAACAGGACAAGGGATCTCGACAGCGGTCGCTGTAAATAAAAAAGCATTAATGGTAAGAAGCAAGCTAATAATCAACGTATTTGTTAGTGGGAGCGGACTGGTTGATTGGGTCAATTGTTTTTGCATCCGTTTTTATGTCACAGAGAAAATACTTTTAGTCAAAACCGCTTATTCTCTGCAAACTTATCTCTATAAAGGTAATATATAACAGACCAGCCAAGGTCAGGGAGCTTCGGAAGGCATATTACAGATCTGGATTTGAAACCCAAGAATTTCTCACAAATTTGGGGTCTTTCTTTAAACCAATATGCCTGATACTTTTCAGATAAAGAATTAAGCTTTGAAAGGTTTGAGAAATGTTCACTTGCAGGGCCCCAACTTCCCGTCTCTTAGCCTGTCGTTCAGTTAAAATTCCCAACAACAACTTCATCGTGACGTCATTAACAGCCCCATTTTGGCTATTTGCCCCAAGCTCCATAAAACCTCTTGAGGCGCCTGAATAGGTGACAATAAAAGCATGCATCAAATCCGTCACATTATTTTGATAATGGTGTATTATTATCGAGCTTATGAATTCAAATTTTCCTTTATCCTCACCTTCTGGACAATAGTGAGCTTTACTGCAATTTGTTGCCTCGCTTAGAGCAGTCAATCCTCCTGCGCAGTATTTTCCAGCTGTACATTTCTTGTTTGCATACATGTCATAATCTGCTGTTGTTTCGTTGTCGCAATAGTACCCCGCAGGACATCTCTGTGCAAAAGAAACAGAGAATTTTATATCTTACAAAAAATAATTGTATTGAATTGATTGAATTGTGAGGGAGGGGTTTTCGCCGTTAATTCCCTAATCAAGGGTATTACAATCTTGGACAAAATACATTGGAATAGCCTAAATATTTTTGCTATAATCTATGAATTCCACCCTCTCCACCGTTACAATGTTTTTTCGAAAAAAAGCTGTCTTGCTTTACTATCAAATTTGTTTTCGGGATAAAGGGGGAAGCGCTTGAGTTGTTCAAGTAAAAAATGATGTTTAATAGCACTTAATCCTTTGAAAAGAGACATTGTTCCAAATATGTTGTCCAAAATTGTAGTTTGCCCAAAATTTAGTTAGAGATGTATGAGAAATTAACTTTCCTATAGTCGATAGCAACTTGCAAGGTAGAGTCTTGATAGATTGTACAATTATGGCGCAAAATGCATCTCAAAGCAAGTACAAATTAGGAGCCAAAAATACCATATTACATACCTGACAAACAGATTGACCCAGTTTCGTGTAATACCCTTTGCCGCATTTGAAAGGAGTTACTGTAGCATTAAGACAATACCATCCAGCTGGACATGAAAGGCAATCAGATTGATACCCTCCTGCAATGCCTACTGGCGATCCTGATGTCGCATTGTAACCATATGGCATGTAAGTACCTGAAATGCATTACAAAATACACAGTTTTACAAACAAAGACACCAATGGCTACACGACGTCCGTGTTTTTAATATGGAGGGAACTAGACCAAAGACAAAGTATATCAAACATCGCCATCCGTCTACCCAGATGTGTATCGAAATGCACCAACCAGAAGGTGAAGCCGAATTGGCATAGTGTTTCAAACACCAATCAAAATCAGCTTGCGGGATGCAGCAGGAAGACCAATAGAATAAATTGAAGAGTTCAAGTGAGAAAACGAATACTTTCTGTCTACACAGAACCGGCCTTTTGGTTTTGATGAGGAAAGATTGATGTGGAAGAAAACCCTTGAATAAAACTGTAATTTTCTGCACAACCTGGATGATCAAATTAAGTGTTATCCTGTGGAAGAATCATGTTTAAGGTTGGGTTTTTGTTTGCACCCGGACCAGGTATAAATCCCGCCTTATTCAATTGATTCGGTATGTTTCTTCGGTCTGTTTCTTCGGCTTATCAACAGAAAAGTGACAGAGGAAAGAGCTTTGAAGTATGCCCTACGATGCTTCTACTGTTCATCGCGATATAAAAATTTCATCATAAACTTGTAATAGAAATGTCGGCAGTACGTACCTATAGGACATTCATAAGGCTGGACAGTTCCTTTCTCGCAGAAATGCCCCTGTGTGCAAACTTTGCATTGAGATTCACTAAACAAACCATAGTCCGGATTATAAGTCCGGTTGGGGCATGGAAACTCGGTTGCAAATCTTGTCTTTTGCGGGCAGTAATATCCTGGCGGACATTTATCTCTTGGCGCTGCTTCTCCCCCCGGACAGTAGTACGTCTGATAGCAGTCTGTACATTGGCTTTCCATATACAAGCTTGAGCTGTTAGTGAATGTTCCCGGAGGGCAAGGATACTTTGTTGGTGATGGTGTATCTGCAAAAATATGATTAATTCAGCTAAAATATTTGTAAAATTTTTTAGTAATACTGTAGGACCTTTAAAGCAAAAAATTTGTTTGTTTTGATTTAATTAAATTGTGGACATCAGTTGTAAAATATTCTTCGTATGCAAAAGGAAGGGAAATAGACATTTGGTGGTTGTTTTTACTCTAAAAAGCACGTTTAGGCCAATAAAATTTCCTCTTCTGGTTCAGTGAGGCCCAGACCAAAAGATCAAACACTGTTGGTCAAACATTCGAAAATTGTTTGTCTAGAAATGTTTGACCGTTGTACCACGTCAAAAATCATTGCTTTGCAAGCAGAGCTCACTCATGGGTGTTTTGAAAAACGTCAAATTTGCGAAGAGAATTGTACAGAAATGTATTTTTAGAAATTGTAAATAAAATTGGCTTTCCTTTGAAAGAACACCGGCCTTGAAAAAGTACTCTCTATTGAGGAGGACCAATACTTAATAATGAGCAGTCATAGTATAGAAAATACGGTATACAAAAACATTCTAGAAACTTACGTTGTGGACAGAAGTGACCTTGCTGACATGGCTGCCAAGGACTCGTGGAAATCCAGTCGCCCAGCCACATGAAAATCCGGGCGGACATGGCGTACAGTCCTCTGCTCTTTTCAAAGATGTACTGTTTGTGTAGCTACCAGGCGGACACGGGAACTGCGTATTATGAATCGTACCATTCGGACAGTAGTAGCCTTCCATGCATGGATCCGTAGATGCATTTTGTCCCGCTCTTGGACAGGAAAATCCGGAATCACAGGGTCTACAGTTGAGTTCATGACCGGCTGTCGTGTATGGATTGTACGATCCGGGTGCGCAAGGTAGCGGGGCTATTGATGGATGCCCACTTGAGCCATCTGGGCAGTAATGACCAACAGGGCAGTCGATACACTGCGATGAGTTAACAAGACCAAGCTGACCGGAATAAGTACCAATCGGACATGCATATCTCGTTCCGGCACCGGTTCCTTCAGGGCAGTAATAACCTCTTGGACAAGCATTTGTTAGACCGGATGTTCCTTGCGGGCAGTAGTAACCAGCAGAGCAAATGATACAAGCATCTGCTTCCGATGTTCTGTTTATATTTGGTCCGTATTTTCCAGCAGGACATGGAAACTGTCTGGCATATTTCGTAGCTTCCGGGCAGTAGTGTCCTGTTCCGCATACAGACGTATTGAAGTTGATTACGCCAGGTCCGGTGCAATAATAACCAGGCGGGCAATTGACACAGTCGGTCGGTGATTTCGATCCGGTAAACAAATTATAAGTGCCAGAAGGACATGGATGAAACAGTCTGCCATCACACCACCCACCAGCTTTGCATAAGGCTAAAAAGCAGCAAAAAAAAAACAATTAAAATTTGTTGCGAGTCAACACAGAAGACTTAGTACTTCAGAGGAAATATTGTCAGGGTTTACCCAGGGGGGTGGGTACTTAATAGAATTTGGACAGGGGTATGTTCTGCCCTTATGAGCGGGTTTTGGCCCTGAAATTCTCTAAACACGAAATTGATGCTCATCAAACCCCATTAAACAAGGTGGAAATTTACAAACATTTTGAAAATGAGACCCGAAGTCGAAAAAGGTCACAGAGTCGACAACATTGGCTTAAGAACAACTTGGAGTCAGAAAGAAGTTTTCTAATGGCCTCAATAGCCCTGAAAAGCAATTTTAATGGATAAAGAAATACAATGAACTTGCGCCACATACCAGAAGCTGGAGTTGCCGTTACTGATCCGGCGGGACACGTGTACCCAAGACTGCATTCTTTACAATGCGCCCATCCGGGATTAGAATAATAACCAGCCGGACATTCAACAGGATCTGCAAAGTAAGAACATTAAAGCCTTCACAATAAAACAAGTCTAAAGGTTGGGAGAACAAAGAATGATGAAACTGAACAATGCTATATAATATTATGATTAAAATTTATATTCTCCCAACTTGACATTGATTCAATCCATTCGCATATGAATGATATCATAAAACAGTATGATATCTTGACCAAATTCTGTATTCTCCTAACTTGCTACCGATTCAATGAACATCGCGAGAATATATAAAGAAGCACGCGCTTGAGTTTAAAAACAGAATGTCTTAATTAGAATGTATATTCTCCTAATATTAACTAAATAATTTCTCACGTGAAAAGCCGTGAAGTAAAAAAAATAAAATAGTTTTACAGACGTGATGTCTTGATTAAAATGTATATTCTCCTAACCTGCCGGGTTGCTGCATTGGTATCCAGCTTGACATGATTGACATGTGACAGAATTGATGACAGAGAATGTACCGGGATGACATTTGATTGGTCCGCAAGTTGTCAAGGGACATCTGTAACCAGGCAGACATTCGGAGCATTTTATTTGATTTCCAGTCGAGTATGTTCCATTTTTACAAGGTGTCCTAGAGAAAAATAGAATTCATGGTCGTTGAATCTTACAGAACTTCAAGAAATCGATGCATACATATGAAATAATGCTGTCCATTCCAGCGCGGATATTTGCACACCACTCGTAGAAAATACAACTTTCTTTCAGAGCGAATGAATGAATAAATCACTTACATTGTATCTTGATTTTTATTAGGGCACTCGTAGCCAGGTGGGCAGTTCCTACATACGGACGCATTAACGAGAGAAAAGGTGCCTTCTGGGCATGGGAACTCATCGTTTCTATCTGTTCGCGGGCAATAGCTAAAAAAGAAATAAATACAAATCAGCAAAGCACATTACAAGGTATAGTGTGTGCAAAATTAACACCACCACAAGCATAGTAACCCACCACACCACTAAGCATAACAATCCACCACAGTAGTGATCATCCATCGCAGTAGTGCAAAATTACCACCACAACAAGCATAGTAACCCACCACACCACTAAGCATAACAACCCACCATAGTAGCGATCATCAATCACAGTAATGCAAAATTACCACCACAGTAGTGCAAAATTACCACCACAGTAGTGCAAAATTATCACCACAGTAGTGATTACCCTCCAGAGCAATGATTATAGGTTCTCTAGCGTGAATAAAAAACTCCACGAGTTTTGTTTCAGATTGTACTTCAGGTTCTTACGCGCAGAGGATTAATTAACGAAACACTTATAAAACTAAATAAAGTTTTGAACAGATAATGAGACTTACAATCCAGCTTTACATGGCGTGCATTGTACTCGTTTTCCAACAGAATAAAAACCAGGACTACATGCAATCATTTCATCTGTAGTCTTGTTAGGACATGCAAATGCTTTCGGGCATACTGTACACTGTGCCTGGCCCCCAGTGCTGAATTCTCCTGTCGCACAATCCGCTGGCGTTGCAGTGCCAGTCGGGCACTCTTTCCCTGGTGGGCATTTTATACACTGACTGGCTGAAGCAAATGAGTATGTACCAGGCGCACAATCGATCTGTATTGCGTCACTGAAAAGCAATAATATGAAATTAGACAGAAGAAGTGCAGGATATGCCTGTTCTCTTTAGCCTGTGTTCCAGACCATCACAACTAGGGAGAAGAGTGATGCTGAATTTTCTGATGTTTTCATCGCTTGGTTTGTCTTATAAACTTCAATCTTCCGACTCAGAAAAATACAAAACCTCAGTTGACTGAAAATTTGTGTGAAAATCCCTACGAAATTCCAGCCCAACCCTGTCTCGAATGCAAAGCTACGACTTGTCAAGACTAGTTAAGCGTAAGATAAGTCAAGCGTAAGCTATGACTAGTTAAGCTAAATGTGTGCTAAATGTGCTTTTGGGGCGTTGTTGTGAGGAGGGATAGTGTGTTTTTAGAGATATGTTTTTCTCAAGGTATTAAGAGAAATCTAGAAGAAAAATATATTGTAGTTGAATTCACTGTTTTTATTTCACTGGATTCATTGCTAAATAACAGGGTATGCAAGAGACATGAAGATAAAAATAGACTGTAATGATAATACTGTAAACTCACTCAGTATAGGGACAATATTTTCCAGCAGTGCATGGATTACATATGCTATCACCAGCGATTGAGTACGTTCCATTCTGACATGGTATATTCTGACTTGGATTGGATGCATTTGGACATGCATAGCCAGCTGGGCATTGTATGCATACTGTCTGTCCACTGTCACTTATTTCACCTGTAATGTAATAATAGGTATAAGAATAGACAAGGGCATATAGGACAACAGCTTTCCTATCCATTATGTAACATCATATATCATATATAATGCTTCATAGCATTGACAAACAGCAATTAATAACATTCAACACACATACGTAAGCATCTATTATACACCAACGACAATTCAACTACACTTACGAGCCCAAATCGTTGAGTGACTCTACACTACAAGTCACACGGCCTAAGGCTTTCCTCCTTTTTTGCTTTCTGTTTCTTCTATGTCGAGCCTTCTTCAGTACAATACATATTTATAAACACTAGGAGAGATTGTTTAACCAGTTTTGTACCACAATAGATGAGACCTGGAATGCATGACCAGAGAGCCAGCGACGCTTCCAGTGAGTTAAATAGCTCTGTCAAATCGTCGAATAACTCTCCAAGACACATTGCTTATGACTATCCTCCCGTTTTGGCTACGCGTTTCGGTTATGTTGAGTCTTCTTCAGTACCATACAAAATTATATACGGTATTTTTCATGAAAGGCAAACACAAGGACATACCATAATAGAAAGTATTAAAGCCTGGACTGTATGACCAAAACGCCAACGAGCTTCCCACTGGGCTAAGGACTATGTGTGTCCCAAGTACATATTTTGCCCTAAACCATTATGGTATAGCCGGGAGGGAGCATTGGATCGAGGACTATTCTTACTCTAATACAATCCCTATCAAACCTATTGGAACTTATTTTCCGAGAATTCATTTTGTTTGAAAATTAAAAATACTTGAAAATCAATCTTACCTGCCAGACAAGGCACAGGTGCCACACTTGGATCAACACATTTCTTACCACCAGGGCAAGTAAGACAAGTCTTCAGGGCAGCATTATCTCGATACTTTCCAGCAGCACATTTGACTGGCAAACTAGCAGTAGTTAGGCATTCAGATCCCAACGGACAAGGCGTGCATGCAGTTGCACCCAATCGTGAATACGATCCTTCCGGACAAGGCAGTTCCAAACTGCCCGGAGATGAACAATAATATCCAGCACGACATGTCGAACACGACGTTCCGTTTACTACTTGTCCGACTTGACACGATGTTGGGGCTTTGGAGTTTGTTTCACAGACTTGGCCTGTGCCTCTGTTAGGGCATGGCTGGCACAATTGCACTGGAAAAATAGAAAATATATCGTTAAATTGATAGGCTCGTTTGATGTATTGAAACATTTTTAAATAGGGAAGCTTATTAGAGAAAGGGGTCCATTGGAGAATGGGTTTTATGGAGAACATACTTTGCTCTTTGTTATATAATAAATAATAATAAATAAATAATACGAATATTTTAACAGGATTAAAGCTTCAACAAAAAATATCGCTGTTTTCAATGCCTGTCCTGCTTAAAAAGAAAAGAAAAGAAATATTAAAAACCTAATTTACAATTGTTTAACTATGAATAAATATCACGATAAAAGTCCATAATGATTTTTAAAAAGCTTAATTTATTTTATAAAGTTATTTCGGTTTTAAAAATAAGTCCAGTCCCTCCTTAAAATCTCGTTTGTTTTCGGCAATTCTTAAATCTTTTAGGCAAATCGTTGTACAACTTTGCACCCATGTAATAAAATCCCTTTCGCGCATATTCAGTTCTGATGTTTGGCAAAGTGGCTAGGCATTTATTGTTTCTTGTGGTCTTGATATGTGCATGTGTTAAGAAGTGACTCTTCAAGGCATCACACACATCTTTATTCAAGATGTTATGCACCAGGATACATGCTCGTTTCACATTCGATTTTTCAGGTGACAGGACACTGCATTCCTTAGATTTCACGCCAATTATTCTTAAAGCACGGTCATGGAGAGCAGATAACTTTCTCGACTGGCCAGTTGTCAGTTTCAGATTTAAGATTCCACAATATGTCACAATAGGTATAATCATAGAGCGATAAAGTGTACAAGCCGTTGTGCTGTCTAAGAAACATCTTAGCTTCGATAGCAGGCGTAATCTGCCAGAAGCTCGTTTATAACATAGCTCAAAGTTGGTGTTTAGATTTAAAGATGAATCGATTTCCACTCCCAAATATCTGTACGAAGTAGTATTATTGATTTTCGTCCCTTTGTAGCGAACACATATTTCATCACTCTGTCGCTTCAGACGCTGGGCAGTCCCAAAAACTAGCACCTCTGTTTTTCCTTTCTTCGTATTTAGAATGAGTTCATTATCGTTCAACCATTTTTCAAGCTTTGTCATTTCATTTGTGAGGCTTATGCTCAGATTTGTGACATCCTTATCCGCAAAGTAGATAACCGTATCATCAGCATATTTGATAATGTTTGTCTCAATTACGTCGGTTATGTCGTTGAAGAATAAAACGAAGAGTAGCGGTCCAAGGATTGAGCCCTGAGGGACACCGAATTTAAATGTTGAGCTTCGGATAGTACGTCATTGTAGCTCACTTGTGCTGACCGATTAAACAAGTAATCTTCAAACCAGGTAAGTTCTTTGCCGTTAATGCCATATGATGGAAGCTTGGTCAACAATTTGGAATGGCTGATGGTGTCAAAGGCCTTGCTAAGATCAACAAACACAGCGCCTACTAGTTGCCCTTTGTCCACGCTTTTCCTGATATCATCTAGCAACAACGTAGCTGCTAGTTCTGTCGACATTTTTGCTCTGAAGCCAAACTGCCTTGTAGAAAGTAGTTTATTTTCATCTAAAAATTTCATCAACTGTTTCTGTACAATCTTCCCTATTACTTTTGATACTATAGGTAGAACGGATATTGGTCTATAGTTATCAAAGTTCGTTGTAGATCCTGACTTATGCACAGGGATGATTTTGGCCGCTTTCCATTCCTGTGGAAATCGGCCAGTGTCAAGAGACAAATTTATCATATGAGAAAGAGGCACTGAAAGTACGTCTGCAGCATCTTTTACGAGACCTGGTGGGAGATCATCAATTCCAGTTGCTTTTGATCGCTTTATGGATTTAATGATCTTTTCTACTTCTATATTTGTTACAAATTGAAATTTAAACACACTGGTTGTTCTCTTTGTGATGGGAGCAGGAAACTGCCATGCAAAGTCTTTCAGCAAAATTGATTTTTGCTTCAAAGATGCAACAACGTTCATAAAAAATGAACAGAAACCATTTGAAATAACGGTTTGGTCGCTTGATTCTTTTCCATCAATTTCAAATACTTGGCTGTTGCTTGGACTCTTTGCTTTTCCTGGATATATCGATTTTACAGTCTTCCAAAATTTGCTTGGGTCGCCGGTTGATATAGCAATATTCACTGCATTTCGCTTATGCTTATACTCTGCTTTATAGAACTCCGTGTGCGGTGATTTCCTAGACTTGCGGAGAAGCTTGTCTCTTTCATTCATAAGCTTCTTGAAGTTATTCATGAAGTTTAAACATTAAAGAACATTAAAACCATAATAGTATGTTTGGTGGTCACTAGAGGAGACTCTGACGGTGACTTTTGGAAAATGCAGTAGAATACAAAGACGAAAATTTGTCATCTTTCGTTTGTCATCTCATGAAAATGTCTAATACTCTATACTTCAATGAGGAATATTCATTGTCAATAAGCAACTGGACTTTTGGTCCAAACCTCAAAGTTGGTTAAAATATCTAGTACTTCAGCCCTCACATAATGACTGGTACCTCTAAAAAGTCTTTAGGCCTTTTTCTTGCTTTGAAACGTAATTGACAAGTTGGAATAATGTACTGTAGAAACAAAGCTATCTAAACCAAAAGCTTTAATAAACCTCAGCCCTAGTTGCTTATTACAATACGTTTATATTCTTTTCATTGTCATAAGTAGTTATATGACATACGTTTGAGATATCATCAAATGCATTGTCACTAAATTTTGTATTCTATTACGCGTGCTTATCAGATAAGAAGTCAGAGGCCTACATAGGAGGACTCAATCGAGAGATGGCCTATTTCAGATGTTTTATCCTTTGATCAGGATCTAATATACATGATGTAATAATAGATGAAAGGACCACTCACTCGTATCAGTGCTGTAGAAATAACCATTTGAAGCATCGAAAGGACAAGCTTCTTTTATTGTGTTATTTTTGCAACTAAACCCAGCTGGACATGGCAAACAGGCTGTACTGTATTCAGGAGCATATGTTGCTAAAATAAATCAAAGTTAGGTAAAGATTACTTAAATAGAATTACACAAAGTTCATTGATATTGGAACATAGCAAGCAAGCATTATCATCATCATCATCATCATCATCATCATCTTCGTTGTTATCATCGCACCACTGTCATCATCATCGTTGACGTCCTTCCTCGGATATTGCGACAGCGTTGCTCAAATATGCCCCAATGAAAGTTACCCAGGTTGCTGATGACGATGATGATGACCACTTAATTTGCCTGATACCAGGTCAAAGTTGTATCACTGTCAAGCACTAAAATGAACAAGACTGCCTTGAATATAATTTGACGGTATAAATATTAGTCACACAAAGTAAATATGAAATAATTTCAATAGGCTACCTCCAGTGCACTGTGCTGGACTTGAAGTTGGCTCAGGACATTGATAACCAGCTGGACACGCTGTACAATTACTGATGAAACCACCAAGTGAATAAGTACCAAGTGGACACTTGATCATTGGAGAGCTAAAAGAGAGAATAAGGCTCTTAATGGGAAAACTAAAAAACAACAACGCAAACTTCAGCTTGATTCAATCAAAAATCACTTATTTGAGCATAAAATACAGGTTGATCGTTCTAGAACACCGTTCGAACTAAATGATTCTGTCCGCTTTAAGTCAGATGAAAATCCGCGTATTTGTAATGGATTTGCTAATCGTGACGGAAATGTACTTCTTGTCTTAAAGGTGCCAGGTCTGTAGATGCTTTGACTTGAAGTTGGCTGCAGTGCAAAGCTCATCATTACAATCTTCTTAGTGCTTTGCAAGGTACCCTCCCTCGAATAAGCACCCATTTGTGACTCAGTCGCCCAATAGGTTGGTTCCGGACACCTCTTTAACAAATTATGTGCAAGCTCTTGATGAAATGAATCAAGAGACACCTTATCGAAGTTGCTACAAAACTTAGCTTTTGTCAGAGCGTTAGCTTATTCGTACTTTTCAAAAAATTGCTCCTCTTTGAGACAGATGTTTAAATAAAAGCTCCAGCGCTTAATCAAAGAAATACCAAATTTACCTTGGCATAGGGCAGTAGAATCCAGCAGCACATGGTTCACATCCTGTTCCATTAGAAAAGCCATGCATCCCAACGGGACATATGACACAATTTGCTACACCAATGAGAGAATAGTATCCTTTGGGACATGGCTCTGGTTCTTGACTCGGATCATGACATGATTTGCCATGAGGACATGGCAAACAAACGGCAGCTCCAGCAAGACTACAAGAAGGAAAACATGTTAAATTACGCTTGTTTGATTACTGAATGCCTATAAAATTTACCTTTTTTAAGTGTAAGAATGGTTTACTTTGATAACGACATTAGCATCCTTGATGCTTTTTATAAAGAACCACTTTAAATGGAACCTACATGCAGAAGGCCCAAAAACTTAAAGAATGTGTACTACTAAAGATAAAATCGCTAAGGAACTTCTCGATATCGAATGTTCTTATCACTACAAACGATTAAGAGGTAGGAAGCCGGCTCAATTCATTTGCAGCCAAAACTCGCATAAATTGAATATTACGCATGTATCAAAAGTCTTTATGAGCAGTTCGAGCTTTAATCACATACAAGTGTCTGTATAATAATCAATGTGCAGATAAAATTAAGGGACTATTAACTACAATATAATAAAGTTATAACGAGTATAAGGGACCACTGTATTTGTATCAGGTACATTATAAACAGGGTATTTTCTTTAAGTCTACGGATAATTGGCATGGAAAAATACATCCAAGAGTATATAAGCATAACAAAATAACCAGACTATATTGTATATATTAAAGTATTGACAAAGCCCTACCTGTAGTTTCCAGTGCCACATGGCAAGCACTGCATTTCCCCAACAGGGCTGTAATACCCTCTTTCGCATTCAGTACTGTTTGTTTTTCCAACACAAGTTCTTCCAGCTTCACAGATCACACAGCTGCTCTGTCTGATAGTATTTGCATAATATCCATCGGCACATGGCTGTGGCGTTGTTGTGGCCAAAGTTGGGCATTTGTGCCCCAGTGGACAATCGTTGCAAGCTCCACTTGCATATAATGAATATTCTCCTACGATAAGCAAATTAGCAAAACAAATACGATGAAATCTCTATGTGCAGTAAATTATTCTCTTTAAAATAATATACAAGTGAGGAATGAAAAATGGAATACTAGGCCTTCCGAAATGTTCAGAACATTTCACTTGACAAAACTTGACAGAAGTTGAGCATGATTTTGAATATTGTTGAGAAGAGGTGGCCAAACTCTCTTGACTACTTACTTGACTTTTGTTAGCCAATTGGAAGTGAGAAAATTTCTGAATTCATTTGAATAGACAAATTGTCTGAACTGCAAAACAATGAATATAATGCAAAGTCCAGCAAAACTTTGAAAAAGTGGCCAAATGCTTTCATCAATGGTTGACAATACCTCAATCATTCAAACATCATGGTGCTCAATAAGGTGGCCAAACACTTGACATTTCACTCCCAAAAGTTGAGCCTTTGTTTAGTGCCAAGTTGAGTGTACTTGGCCAAGGCTTAATCGCAACAGGGCAGAACAAATTGAAGAAAATTTTGTAACTTTGCTTTTACCTATAGCACATGGCGTTGGAGGTGCTCCATTGGTACATTTATATCCAGAAGGGCATGCAGTACATGTAATATTTCCAGCTGCACTGTAATATCCTGGTGCACATGTAACTGGATTTGAAGATACAGTGTCACAACGGAATCCTTCAGGGCAAATTTTGCATGTTGTACTTCCAGTCGAGTTAGTATAGTAACCAAGTGGACATGCTTTTGGCAGTTCTATAGGATTTGGGCAATAAAATCCTGCAGGGCATAACTAAAATGGAAGGAGAAATTTTGTGTATTAGAATAGCCTTGAGCAGTACAAAATTTCAAAATTACAAGAAACAACAAAAATGTTATTGGACAAACTTAAAAACTTTTTTTTCATTTGACATTCCTCAAAGTATAAACATCAGGAATAATATTGTTTGGGTCTGTTTCTGATGTTTATACTCTGAGGAGTGTCCGATGAAAAAAGCTTTTAATAATGTACAAAATGCTTCCACTTTTTTGTAATTTTGTTTGTATTACTTAATTAACTAAATATCAAAATAAAAGACTGGGCGTTCAGTTATTGGAGGGTCAGCTAATTGAACAGTCAGCATCTATCTACATACATCCGTCTTATGTAAGAGGTCATGAGCTGTCAGAGCAATATCAAGAAAGAGCAGGCACAGAACTATCCAGTCTGGATTAAGAGATAAGATTGAAATATAAGGAAAGATGTTGCACTTTACCTTGCATGCTGCAGAATCGGGCTGGCTTGTTAGATTATTGTAGTAGCCAATCTGACATGGTATTGATGTATTCTGACCACCAGGACAGCTGAAAAATAGAAGTCATATATAATTTTTGTTTTGCTTCTTCAATATCCCTAATAAAACACACAAAACAGAGGTACAGCTACTGCATCTTGAGGGGTCATTCATGATCACAAGCTACTAAAACTACTAAAAGGTGAACATTTCTATGAAACGGATTTCTGCAAGGATTTTGGCACAGCAATAGGATTTTTTTGGAAAATGTTCAAGATATGGGGAATTAGTCTAACAGGACTCGTGGAACACTAGTCCTGTTAGACTAAGACAATGCTTTCCTTCATAATCTCATACATACTTGATTGAAGTCCTATTGTTTTCTTGGGAATGCCTTAGAAATCCTGTTGTTTTACCTTTAAAGCCTATATTCATTCTTGAAAGGATTTCCAAGGGATTTCCAGGAAATCAATAGAATTTACAGCAAGATTATTCGAGTTGAGGGGCATTTCATTACTCGAAAAAGTCTACAAGATTCCTATTGAAACAAAAAGATTCTTTCAAGATTCCTGTGAAAACAATAGAGAATCCAGCTGCGGGTGTTCAAGATTCCAAGGAGTCAATTGCCCCTCCATTCAAGTGGATTGGTTCATTGTCACTCGTCAGAAATCTGATTGAATAACATCAAAAGTTGCACTGAACGCAATTTTGGCATCACAAATTTTAGAAATTGAACACCAAATAATCCCGAGCTTCCTCGCAGGTCCGGATAAAATCACACCTTTCGATCAGAGTTTGGGATCCCATACCGGTAAACCGGTAGCAAAACACCTCTGGATACGCCCCTGGTCTAATATGAAGCTGAAATATATTTACTCCAAAGAAAAATCTATTCTTGTGGACAGGCTGTTATTTATTCAAAGAATGTGAGAATTTTCAAACAAAGAACTTTTCAAAAGAAAATCCCTGGAGCAACATTGCTGAAACAAATGTTCACACCTTGGATGTTTTATCTTATTCTTAAATAGCTTCCATTTATCACTTAATTAATTGGCAAAAGAAGAGAACTAGTCAAAATTACATAATTTTCTTGTGAAATTCTGATAAACCACCAAAGACTTAGTCTAGGTACAAAACTTCACTGTCCTTGCGCTTGTATTTTATGAGCATTCAAAGCTCCAATTTCATAAAGGCTTTTACCACAAAAATTGAAGTTAGTGAAACTTTTTACCCCACTGAGTCTAAACCCCCTCCCGGAAGTGCCTCTCCTCTTATAGTACCACCTATAAAAATCATGCATTCAAATTAATAATTGTTGCAACAAATCAAGTCTTACTAGTGTCCTGGAGGGCAGTTGTAGCAGCCCCAAGCTGTGCCATTAGTGTTGTAGAATTGTCCAGGAGGACAACTTGTCAATGCTGGAAAAAAGAGAACATTTATGAGACACAAAAAATAGGGGGGAGACGGGGAGTAGGGAAATTTTAATGCATGAACTGGTCTACGTTGAGAATTCTAAATTTGATTTTGATTTTAATTTATCATTTGCACTTAAGATGCATAAGAATAAGTTTACGGGTTCTGCTGGTGTAGGTATGCGTATGCATCAAGTGAGCAGAATGAACGCATTACAGGCGGAGGCGGGAAGCCTGCTTATTTTAGGCCAAAATCTGCGGTTGGAAAAATGGAGATCTTTTTCAGGTTTCCAGAAGACAATCAATTCTCAACCTACCTTCTGCATAAAAGCAGTATATAAATAAGATTAAAATCCCTTGCAATATCAATATTTTCAGAACTTTCTGCATGCTTTAACTATAGTCTTTATCAAGCCCGATCATGCTGTCCGCTTTGCTGGTAAAAATCAAAAGTTTGTTTGCTCGGCAAACTTGAATGGAGCAGTCAAAAAACTTCACAACGCTTAGCGCTGTCAACAAAATGAAAAGTTCTATCCAAGGTTCTAGGATAACTATATCTTTATTTCAATGTTTCTTCTTCAAATCGCATACAGAAATCATTAATTTCCCAATTATTTCAAAAGCGAAATTGTAGCCATTTTGTGAGCTTTTGCAGTCTGATTTCCCGCTACCATCTTTGTTAGCAAATTCACTAAACGCGGGTGAAACGCGGGAGAAACAATAGAAAATTCGATAAAATTGACGTTGTCCATAGCAACCATGTGTTAAGATTTGAATGGAGCCTACACAAAAATCAACAGAGGCGTGTAGACTTATTACCTGAGTCCCAGTTATCGCTCACCAGACCGAGACTACACCAAACCGAGATCGCTCAAACTGGGACTCATAATATTACGGACATTTTCTGGGACTGGCGGGAACAAAAAATTGTTCCCCGTTGAAACGAGGCTGGTTCGTTGCCTCGTCACAGCAAAATATACGAGCCCTATTCGGCAGCCGATTTAGTACTAAATCTCGCAAAAAGTTTTGAACAAATATCGAAAAAGCTGGATTGGTAAGAGCTTTCTGCAAAACAAATAGTAAGTTGAACTTTAACACGAATAAACATTGTTTTTCAAGGCGTTTTAGACCCAGTAAATTTAGGCCATTACAACCATTTACCGTTGACATCATTGTCACCATGGTAATTTGAGAACGAGGCAGAAAAAGTAAGTCCAGAAAGATAACCGTTCGATTATGAGTCGTAGTTTGAGCGTCTAGGCGATTCATTTCAATAGCGATAACTACGACTCAGGTAATAAGTCTAAGAGGCGTGAGGAAAGTGTAGAAATTTCGTGTTGAACTAGAAAGTTTATTTAATTTTTATTAGAAATTCAAATCTTAGATAATGAACCCTTGTATTTTGATCTATAGGCGTATTTTGAGTAAAAGTTTGAGGACTTTTTCAAAAAAAGTGCTTCTTGCATTGTTGAATTCTGGGTTGCCTTGCAACAACATCAATATTTTTCTCAAAATTTTGCTTATCAACGTATCGACGTCAATCAAAACATCAAAACAAATAAATAACCCCTCGGAGATTACCAAGAAGAAACGAAACGGGCTTTTTTAGAATCAATTTTGTTCTGCGTAGGACTTTTTTCGCATACTTTGCAATCTGTATTGATCGGACTGGAGTTTGCATCTTTGCAAGAAGTTCTCATGCACGGTAAATTCTTATGCGCACGAATTTTCCGAGCTCATCTATATCGAATGTCCATCTATTTCGCCAACGCAAACTGAAAATCGATCCGTCGGGTCGGTTCACGTTCAGATTACCCCGTTTTGGGCTCCCTGGTTTTAAGCTGCATTTACTCTACCGCATACGCAAAATTCACTGTTATACTTTCAGCTGATTTGATTGGCTAATTCCGTATCGACGTCAATCAAAGAGCGTCAAAGAGGGTTGCAGAACAGGGAGAAATCGGAGAACTAAATCTCTTTTCCCAAACCTTAATTTTTCTCTCATGGAAATTCAGAGCACACAGCGTTTGCATGCAAACCTTGCTGGATTAACATTACACAATCATGTGAAAGCGCTAGCAACATACCTACGTATACTAAATGCTTTGGCGCGTTCAGATTGTAATTTTTCCCAACCTAGAAAGTTAGTTTCTTTAGCAGCCAATTAGGTAGTGGCAGAAGAAAATTTTGAAAGTAATGTTTTAAAATAGTTAGTTAAACTAAAATCGCTTTAGAAATAATGATTGCTTGCTTGCTGGCTTGCATGCACGTAAGTATAGGTGCAGGAGCGCATCTCATTTCGAAAAACGTGTATCTATGCCCAGGAATAGTTTTAGTCAGCGGAGCAGGAAAACAAAAAGAAACAACGAAAATACGGAGAAAAATGCATTGATGGTTAAAATGTAATCGACATCATTTCCAGGTATATCAAATCTTACACATACCATTTAAAAACCCCATAAAAATTCTGATCACAAGGTTAGCAATAAACTGCTTTTAAATCATACACATCTACTAGAAACCTACAACGTTTTAAAATGTTTACGGGCCGTGAACTTAAGTTTAAGAGGATTGTTGGAACTGAAAAAGGGACCTACCTGGCCTACTTAGTGCTCAATTTTTCGACTTCTCAGCTGTTAAGCATTATAAATTGCATTTCATAGCTCATAACGGTTTGTTTAAAAAGAGGACATTTTATTATAACAGTTAAGGGTCGCTAGGATCGCTGAAGCATGCTTAAGAAACTCTGGAAAAGCTCTAGAGTGTAGAACGTCAGACATAGTCTTTGTTTTATCCCCGCCAAACAAGTCAAACATTTTTGGTCAAACATCTGAAATTTTCTTGTCATAGCAAACTGTTTCACAATCTGACCACTCTGCTTGCTACGAGCAAAAAAATAAAAAATGGCTTTGAACTTTTTTAAAAACTTTGCGCAACAAATTTTGCTTATAAAGCAAAGTTTTGTGACGTGGCAAAAAGTTCAAACATTGCTTAATAAGCAAATTTCAAATGTTTGACAAAAGTGGGTATCTTTCAAATGGAAATGGGCTACTTAAAAGCACTCTTGGATGACAAGAAAGGGCATGCACACTTGTTAGCTAATAGCTAAGTCAAAATAAGTGGAAATAGTTGGAAAATTAGCCTTAAATTTCTAACAATAAATTAGCCTAGATCAGAAGCTAGTCGCATTCGTAACTGTTTAGATTTCGTAAAAATAATAAAGTGCCAAAAAAATAAAAAAGCTACGATCTAAAATAAACAATCATATTCTGTGATAAGGGGTGCGTTACTTTAGGACCTTTTTCTGCGTCTTTCTGTATCCCTTAGAGAGAGCGAAAGCCCGATCTTTTGGGCAATGTATTCGGGAAAATCAGAAACATTTGGGGTTTCAAACTCTCCTGATTCCAGAGCTGAAAGATTTCTCAGACTTCGCAGAGAAATTGTCTCCAGATCAACTTCTCTTTAGTCTTACTTCTAAAAGACTGTGCAATTTTTGGCTTTTGGAAAAGGAAGTAAGCCTCCGAAGTCTACTTTTTTCAGAATTCTGAAGAGATATACATCCCAAAAGAACGCACCCTAGGATTGGTTCGTGTAAGAACGATGTTACTAATTAAATAACATATAGTTTTAAAGCATGGTGAATCACTATTTTCTCGAAAATATTTACAAACGTTTTTATCTAAACAAACAAAACATCACAAAAAAATCAAATTTAGTTTCGAAAAAAAACGAGAAAAGTCACGTGGTTCTTGCTCATTAAAAAGTCACGTGGTTCTTGCTCATTGAAAAGTCACGTGGTTCTTGCTCATTGAAAAGTCACGTGGTTCTTGTTTATACTCTCTAGGTTCTAGGCTCTAGGTTGATTCTTGATTAAGTATTCTTGGCAGAAAAACTCACGACAAATATCATGTCGCAAACCGGACAAAAGTCTTTGAGCACACAGCCACAACTTTCAAACACAGTGTAACAACTATTTTCTATCTATTTCTATTATCATATCAGTAATTTGTAGGAGAATCATTGTCTTCCATAACAGGCGTGCATCAATTTAGGCTCAAGTAACAACCACGTGAAATCAATTTTAGGCCGTTTGAAACCTAAACAAGCCACTCGTGGAAAACCGTTTCCTCTTCGCACGCACTGTTACTTCTTTTAAAAGGCGGTAAAATAGGTTTAGTCCTCATATAGTCACTAACCGCGCTTTGACTGCGTTTTACTGAATGTGTACTCCTCGGAAGAGTGGAAACTTTAGTTGGTGTGTTACGCTTCAACTCCTGCAGTAGTTCTGCGCATCTGCGGGCTTTCTCGCGTTCTGAATACGAACTGACTCTATCGGTGAACGAAGACGGGACGTCTGACGAGTATCCATCGCGGTAAAACGGAGTTTGTGAGTTATAAACAAGACTAAGGTTTGTATCTTCTGAAAGGTTCTCCCATGAGTCAGCAAGATCAACGCCAAGTTGTTGTTGCATTTTCATAATAGACTGAAACAAGTCTTCGTTATTAGCTGTGTCTTTCTGATTGCCAAACTTTTCTCTTCTTGGCGAATTATAAATAGGCCGGCCGTATGTTCTGTGTTTAGGAATATCAAACTCGTAATGTTCGTCATAGCCTGGGTGAAATGCGGAGCGTCGAAGCGGACCGGGAGAGCTTCGCGTTGAAATATCACTCATGACGTCCACATCTTTGAATTTGTATGAGCCAGTAACCGGTGGGATGGAATTATGAGCGGATTCCGTATCCGATGTATAAGAATGCAGTTTACCTTCCGATTCGAAACCGCTTGAACGGAGTTCGTAAGACCGCAGCGAATGTTTATCGATTGAATTTAGACTTACTTTTGAAGGCGTTTCTTTGATAGCGGTCAACCCGCGATCGAAACTCAACCGCTTCTCCGGATTACTCTCTTCTTGCGACAATTTTCGAACTGCATATCCCGGTTTCGCTGGTGGGTGCCGTAACCGCGATGCCGTTAGGGCGAAGACTCTTTGATCGCTCTCCGCGACGGAATTTTCAGAAGAAGCGTCGTTCGGATCGTCAAATACATTTTCTTTTGAACCTCGTTCCGGCGTGCCAGTATCGCTTTGAATTTCAGTCTGCTCCATGAGTTTTTCCGTTTGTTTGTCCGGAATCTTTGCCTGATCAGATTCATCCGGTTCGGTGGACTCATCTTTTGGGACAACTGGAGATGATGGGGCGTTTTCAGATTCAGTTGGACTGAGCATTCGTAAGCTTGTCATCGTCGTCGTGGGGAGAAACATAGAAATCGACGTCGTTTTGTTTGGGATTTTGTTGATTTCTCGGCGTTGCTAAATCCTTTGATCCAAAATCACTCGGCGAGCGACAAAACTGGTCATAGGAATCAATCATCTTAGAATTCTTCATTTTCGAGAACTTTCGATCAATCGTCGGGAACTTAGAATCAACGAAATCATCATCTTCTGAATCATACAAATCATAATCATTATCATTAATCGTTGTTTCAGCGGTGATGTCATGCTCCGATACCTTACCATTTGAACTTGTGATCACATTTGGTGATGAAACACTTTTATACAAACCGTTTGCTTTGGCTTTCTTCACTCTCGCCCCAGGCTTCCTAGGCAGCGTCATACATCTGCGGTGGTCGCATTGGCATTTTTCAGGGCTTTCTGAGAAGATCACGTGAGCACTTGACTCAAGAAGGAGTTTTTCATATTCACCATTCTCGTAATCGCTCACCAATTTGATTGGACAATTTTCATAATGGAATGGCTTCTTGTGTTTTGGGTTCTTTTTGTAAAACATTTTGCCTCCAGATATTTTGATGCCATTTGACGATTTCGTAGTTCCCATGCCATTGCTAAAAACAACAAAAAATATAAATTACCACAATATAACATGAACTAGCTCATGGTCTCTGACCACTGCCTCAGAAGGACCTCCGCCTCAAGGACCTCTGCCTCAAGACCAGTAGACTTATGGATTGATTGACAGACGATAACCTTATATAACCCGTATCAAGCCCCCGCTTGTCACAGCCCCGGGCCCTTGACTTCTAGAGGGGTGTTAATTAAATAAAATGCTAAATTCGAGAACTTATTGGCAATGTTTAAGATATACAGCACCTTCTTGCCTTCAAAAACAAATTTCGTTTTTTAAGGAATACAAGCACAGCTGGAACTCGCATAAAAAAGTTTTTTTCAAGTTTAGGCCAGGCAGGTTCTTTATCTATTCGTGTCATTTGCATTCAATTTTCAAAATCGTACATTGAATCTTAAGTTGAGTGCCTTCTATGAGGGTATTTGCTGATGTCATGGAAAATGTAAGAGCAAAAAAATAATAATGAATAGAAAAATACTTGAATGACTAAATGAACATAATCATTAAACAAAGAAATACCTGTTCAACTCGCTTTCATTCAGCTTTTCATCCAACAAACGTCCTAAAAAGAACATGACATTAATGTTATACACACTGTTTCAATAAAGAGCCAACCTCGAGGTTAGTTGATCAAATTGTAGTACAGTACAGTACTGTAGTACTTTATTTCACCTGAACATTTAGTACCATGAAATAGCCCTCCAGCGGCGATTGTAATACAGCTCGTTGCACGTGGCAAGGATTCCGTATACTCAAGATATGCGCCATCTTCCAGAAAAATATCGTGCTGATCCAGACCTCTTTGGAAAGGTCTTTTCCCCGAGCTAAGCTCCTACACCAACTTAAGCAAAAAAGTTAACGTGGCCGTTTTTTAGTCTACTTCTAGCCTAGGGCTACTCAGTCGCCTTAACACTTTACCCCTGGTCTGGATGCATTAGCATATAGCAGGGTGCAGCCACACACGGCGCTCATAACTACCGACCAGGTACCCATTTATAAACCTGGGTGGAGAGAGGCACATTATTGTTATCAACTTGCCCAAGGTTGTTATCTCTGCAACACAAGTGCAAAGACCGTGGCTCGAACGCACAACATTTTCGTTATGAGTCCAGCACGCTAACCACTGCGCCACAGAGACCACAAAAACAGGTAAGGAAAGAATTGAATTAAACTTAGCATACCATTTTGACGACTACGACCTCTTGAACCTCCAAGTCTGCCAGTTGCCCTCAAGAAGCAGATTAAACTTATGATAAGTATCAAAACGAAAACAGAAAACATCACTCCAAGAATAATGGCAGGCAATGGATCGTATTTGCCTTGTGATGCTGCTGGACTGACTGCAGGCATCGTTGGTATTTCAGGCATACCTGTAAAGAGAAGTATAGGTTTACATTGTTCTCTGAACAATGATTTAGCTTTTCAAAATTGCGATGAACAGCGGAAACATTTCAGGACATACTTAAAAGCTTTTTTCGTTGCGATGAACAGCTCATTTTCAGGCATACTTAAAAGCTTTTTCGTCTGACACTCCTCAAGTATGAACGTCAGAAACAGACCGAAACAATAGACTAAGGCGGAATTTATACCCAGATGCGGCTCGAAATGCACCAATCAGAAAGAACGAAAAGCTGAATTGGCATTGTGTTTTAAACACCAATCAGCTGGTCGGATACAGCGGAGGACCAATGAATTATTTGAAGAGTCCAAGTGAGAAAACGAACTCTTTCTGTCTACACAGAACCGGCCTTTTGGTTTTGATGTAGACAGATTCCAAAACCCCTACCAGTGAAAAAAAGATCTTGCTTTGCCAATGATTCTGAAAAATCCTCGCTGTAATTTTCCGATAAATTTTTCCATCGAGTAGATGTTGTCCTATGGCAGAATCATGTTTAAGACTAGTTGTTGTTTAGACACACGGGTGGTTGCTCTCTTTCCCGAAAATTAGGCAGACGAATGTTAGTAGGGACAAAGCTGCTTTATCCTATCTTAATCTCTGCAAGTACGAATTACGTACCTGGCATCACACCTATACGAAGCATCATTAATGACCAAACTTTTTGTGTGGTAGGTACGCAATCCTTTTGAATAGATGGTAAAATTACCAAACATTAACCGGCCTGACGTTCATACTCTGAGGAGTGTCAGACGAAAAAAAGCTTTTAAGTATGCCCGAAAATGATTCCGCTGTTCATCGCAATTTTGAAATTTTGTACAACTCAAAGACTATTCTCCTCAGAGTATAAACGTCAGAAACAGACCGAAACAAATGACTAAGGCGGTACTTATACCCATGTGTGGATCGAAATGTACCAATATGCTGTACATTCTACCACTTCAACGTTCAGTCGTTCGCTAATGGAAAACCGAAAATAGAAATAAGAAAATACTAACCAAAATAATTAACTTTGGGTTTCGCTGCCTCACTCGAAAACTGACCAACAGCGTACATTCGAAACGAGTACAACACACCCAGTTCGATATCCGAGCTACGTAATGTATATTCTCTAGTTGATTTTGAAATTTTTCCACCAATCACAGCCCAGGAGCTGTTACCTTGTTTAGCTTCGATGATGAAATACTTGCACTCAGGACGATTTGGAGCATATTTCGTGTCCCATGAAATTATATAGCCAGTTACTGAAATGTTCACTTGCATATTGTATGGAGCAAGTGGGGTTTTCGCTGAAATAGAACAAAATAGCAATCAATAATGAACAACCGCAGACAAAGATGTCCTTTGACACAACACGTTATTGTCTGTGATTTAGTGCTCTTGTTACTATCACAATCAAACTATTTTAATACTCTTCATCATTAATTAGCTAGAGACAAATCTCATGGAAAAGTGAAAGATACAAAACCTTTTCGTAAGCTAATCAGATCATCAATCAAAAATCGGATAATCAATCAAGCACTCCTTCAATTAATCAGTCAATCAATCAATTACTCAGGTAAACAATCAACCAATCAAGTAGTCAATCAGATAATCAATCAATCACACATCAAGATTATCATCCAATCAATCAAACAATCGGATAATCAATCAAGCACTCCTTCAATTAATCAGTCAATCAATCAATTACTAAGGTAAACAATCAACCAATCAAGTAGTCAATCAGATAATCAATCAATCACACATCAAGATCATCATCCAATCAATCAAACAATCGGATAATCACCAATCCCTTCATAGGAATAGTCGTCACTTATCAGATAACCAACCAGTCACAAAATCAATCAAACACTCAATCACGGAATCGATCAATCAACATATCAAGCAATCACTTCACTATATAAAGAAGCAAATCAGCTAGCCAACCTGTAAATGAATACACCACTAGGTAAATAATTAACCAATCAAATAATCAATGAAGCACGTGCTTAGGAAATCAACCAAACAGCAAACCAATCATCGCTGAATGACTCAGTCACTCGCCGGAAAATATTAATCTACAAATCTACAGACGATCCTGTAATGCAGCTGCTACTGTATACATACCATTTCGGGGAGATTCCACTATATGGATGCTGCTACCATTGCCAAATACTTTATAAGCATCACTGAAGGGCCCAAAACCTTGATCATTCTTTCCTCTCAATCTGATTATGTTATCATCTTTCAATAAACTGGTGAAATCAACAGTTTCATTGCCAGATTGTCTGAAATTCATGGACTTCCATTCGAAGTCTGTGCCATGCAGAGGGCGATACCACAGCTCAAAATCTTGTACAATTAATCCTTTTGAATGGGGCATCCATGAGACATTGATTGCATCGTCCATTAATTTTGTTGTTATGTTGACAGGTTTGTATGGTTTGGCTAGAATAGAACATAGTGCAATCGTCAAAATCACACATTTGTCTAATGAAAGACTCCTGAAACCATGTTTCAGGCCTGTATCAACAAAACAATTATCCGTTATCTTAGTTCATGTTGGAGATAGGCGAAAGGTTGAAAAATTTTTATTTTCTGTAAAACTGGGTAGAGAAAGTTTCAGAAATAGAGTTTGGAAGAGTTTCTTACGTTTCTAGATTAGCAAAACCCAAGAGTTTTTTCAAGGGCATTTGAAGTTTATATCAACAATTATTGCAGTTTTTTAAAATGTAGGGAAAGAGTCCTCTTATCTATAGTTGTTCCAATGATGTCCAATGATCAAACGCGAAAGAGGGGTCTACCATTATGAGCTACTACACTACCAAGACAAGACAGCTTTAAACTTGCGATCTACTTACGACCAGCATAGGCCTTGAACGTGTATACTATTATGAGACTAAACAAGTCTCGAACTTATTTTACAACCAGGAAAAGTCTCTAACTTTCGAGATATTATCTTGAATTTACGACCAGGGCTCTTTAGTATTAAAAAGATTAAATTCAAAAATACCTATAAGAAACAGCATAAAATCTCTCGAAATTATCCCAGCCTCGGAAACAACAACACATCTGTATCTGCCATGATCAGATAACTGAACACCAACGATTTTTCGTCGGCCATCTTTGAAAGTCAGAACCCTTTTCTTCGGCCATGAAGTCCAGACGGGAGGCCACGTGATATTTGGTTCTGGTATACCAGTT
The DNA here is from genome assembly GCA_014526335.1 of Chrysaora quinquecirrha. NCBI lineage: Eukaryota > Metazoa > Cnidaria > Scyphozoa > Semaeostomeae > Pelagiidae > Chrysaora > Chrysaora quinquecirrha. Next base: position 2,386,606 of record JACTAT010000022.1, read on the forward strand.
GCAGAGCAATCAAAAGTAACATTGGTGCCAATTCTCACTTTTTGAATGAACGATGGAGTTGTTTTGAATCTTGGAGGAACTAAAAAGCAAAAGAGATCAAAAACAAGCCTTTTATTACATACTTCAACCCAGTATCTCAGTTTTAGACAGCCCTTAGGCCGGGTGGGCACCCTCCCGTACCACTGGCATATTCCATAAAGATTACCAATGCAAAAAACAAATCCCTCTAAGTTAGAGAGACAAAACTACCCAGACCAGCAAATGGGAATTTAACTCAGGACCTTTGTGGTGAGAGTCGTAAATGCAAGCAAGCAACTGCAAGCAACTGCACTAGCCTATGACCAAAAGACATAACCCTGTATTCAATTAAATTCAATTCAAATTTTTCGTAAAATACAAGTTTACAAAAGAAAAAGTTACTATCAAAATACTTGTATTCTACGCGACCCAAGAGAAGCAGAGCTTATCTAAGCTTGGGCCGCTAAATTAAAGTTTAAAAATTCAATTAACAAAATGCATTAAATTCAACATGTTTGAATAAAATAATTGAAAATACGTAAGTTACAATAACTACTTAGATAACAATAAAGAAAAGGATAATAGTAAGAGTGCAGTAAAAATTTTAACTACTCAACAAAATATTAAAAATTTTTTTTTATTATTATTATGATTTTATTAATATTATTATTATTTTTTTTTTATCAGATCAACAAATAAATTACTTACTAAGCAATGTTATTTCGACGCAATATAAAAAGTCTCTAACTATAATTTTCTAGATAATACCACATACATGTGACAATACCCCTGTAAGTCTTTGCCTCCCCCCCCCCCGGAAGCAGCACTCCTGGCAATACTGTTTTACAAAGACTACCAGGCCACTAGAGTATAAGAGGTAACTTGAAAACACCCTTCTTCATATATAACTATGACTTCATTTAAAATTTAAGGTACAAGATTTGGCAGCTACTGGTCTTTTAGCATCTTTCTATTCTTAAGTGCCAAATCAAAAGGGGGATACGTATTTATTTTTCAGAACATTTCCCATTTACCTTGCTCTTTACCAACCACCCCCCGGGTCAATATCAACATCTTTCGATCTGAGAAAGATTACTTTTGTCGAGAGGTTCCTGGTCAAAGCCTTATTCATCGGTTCTACAAGATGCTATTCTTCCCAATGACCCCGTTTATTCAGACCCCTGTTCATCAAATTTTTAGAAAATTCTCACGCTCCCCCCTGTTTATCTGGCACTGAAGAGCACATACATAAAGTAACCAATGACACAAGGTGTGTGGAAAAACACGAAAAATAACTCACCCAGCACAACAAGTTTCGTCTGCTTCTTTTCGCCAAACCATTTATTAAACGGAGTACACGTGAAGACACCCTCGTCTTTCCGCGTTACGTTTTCAATGACCAATGAACCATTACGACCAACAATGAAATGCGAATTGCTTTTGACAGGCTTCCTTTCCATTCCCACGTGACATTTGCAGACGGATTACCAATGGCAACGCATGGGAGTGAGACTGTCTCGTTGACAACGGCTGTTTCTTCAATCAAATGGTATATTATTTCTGGGCGATCTAAAAAAAGAAGAAAAATACACATCAGAACAACAAAAGAAAATCGACAAGCAAATACGGTCAAAATAACTTTCAGCCTTGTTGATCGTCCAAAAATTGATGGTCCAAAACTTTGTTTCCAATGTATCGAAACACTTTTCTGTCTGAAGCATAGAACCCAATAAGATGCACTGCATTGCATCAAGACAAGGTGTGGATTCCGAAAGAGATTTTCTTGAAGCAGTAACGTCAAGGGGGTAGCCTGGCGGGGTTAAAGTTCCGGGTCCCGGGTTCTCAAGGGGCACGTAAAGTATTTATTTATCATACGTATAAAGCTAACATACTGTGGCGTTTTTCGAACAACAAGAATCAAATATCTACACTGTATTGAAGTAAATGCTCGGCTACAAATCTCTATTGTTTTTGGTAGTGAAGTCTTATATGGACATCAGAGTTCGAGGGGCAATTCACTCCTTGGAATCAACAGGAATCTCTATTGTACTTGTAAGAATCTTTACGCTTTTTCAAGGAGTGAAATGCCCCTCGCATATCACCACATCAAGCACAATAACCCAGCAGAGTAGTGCTTATCCACCACAGAACGCAAACAGACCACTGAGGGGCAATTCACTCTTTGGGACCTCGTACTCCCTTAGCTGGAATCTCTATTGTTTTCATAGGAATCTTTTGTTTCAATAGGAATCTCGTAAACTTACACTGAACATTGAAATACATCTCATAGGTCTTGAAAGTGATTTGCCCATCGACAATTTTCATAACGGAGCAATTATATGATCCAGCATCTTTCCTATTAACTCTGTTGATGACAAGTGATCCCGATGCGGTATTTAAAGTGAATCTTGAATCCTTAGTCGGGTCCGCTCCATTTCTCTTCCATGTTAGCTTGGAATCTTTTGTTACTTTGTCTTTACCACATGGTATCGATTGCATTTGTCCTTCTACTGCGTCTATGTAATGTCCAGGTAGTACCGATGCAGTAGCTGAAAGAAAGTGCAATAACATGCATTACAAGACCGTCAGGTGCAATGCTATGATCATGTACTATCCCAGTATCCTGCAACACACAAAACATGGAAGAACCAGTCTTCAATCTTTGACATGCAGATAACTAAAACATGAAAATACCTACTTTTAACAATCAATTGTATGACAACTTCTGTAGTCCCTGCCACACTCTTCAGAGTAACTTGATAATAACCACTGTCCTCTTTTTTCAAATGCTTTATCGTTAGGCCATCATTCGTGACAGCATATCGCCCTTCTGGTAGAACTCCGTTGTTCTTTGTCCATATGATTTCAGGAAAGGGATTGCCAGCAACATTACAAGGTAATAACCCAGTACTACCGACGACTTTTGCGACGAATAATCCAGCTGGCGCTCCTTCACATCTCGGTGAATCTGAAATGAATATGAAATGCTTTACAACTCGTCATTACACTTGAGAGTATCTAAGTGACGCCACAAGCCATTAGCCATAAGAGATAATGTGGGATATATATATAACAAAGAGCAGTCTTGACCTATGACCTTTGGCTTTGTAAACTATGACTGTGACCTCTGACATTCTGGCATTATTCTTGTAACCTCTGACTTTTATTCTTCCATTCATAATGCCGATTCGGCTTCACTTTCTGATTGGTGCATTTCATCTGCATCTAGGTTTTAATACCGCTGATTGTTACCGTCTGTTCCTGACGTTAAAACTCTGAGGAGCTTTCAAGTACCGTTAATCCCCAAATTAGCCCCCGGGGGCTTTTTTACATTAATTTTTTTTTGGAGAGTGGCTTATTGCAGAGGAACTTCTAAAATTATGCAAAAAATTACGATTTATCATCGACTAAAACCATGTTATTCTGTCATAACTCGATAAAGTACCAGTATGGACTCAAATGGCTAAAATCAACATTTCAGGAGGTGAGGGCTTATTCAAGATGGGAATTCGGGAACTTATGTGGTATGTTCATAACTTTTTTCGCTGTTTCTCGCAAATAGGAAGATAGTAGGTGCAGATAGACAAAACCGGAAATCTTTCAAGTTATCATTAAGGAATGAAACAAACAGAGTTGTTGACTTCAAAAAAGATGAAAATATAAAAACCTTTGTTTATGCTGCTCAATGCTTAAATATTACTCTTTGAACTGAAGAATAACAAATCGTACTGTTTTTATCAAATTGTTTCATTTTATTTTCCCACTGTTCTTAAAAGTTTATGTCAAAAGCTTTTATGAGAATCAAAGTTTCTTTTGATGCAAAACGTATTTTAATCTTGTGTTAACATTTGTATTCAAACTTGAGAAAAAGCGAGGGTAGAGATTCTGAAAGGGAACTCCTTCTTTTCAAATTTCAGATTAAAATGTTTCAATTATTCTTATGAACTGATTATAAACAATCCTTGCCTTCCCACATGAAATAGAAAATTAATATCCATGAATGACTCGATCATGGATAAACATTAATGTTCTAATGCAATATTAAATAGTTTTTCTTTTCAAAGATTTTTGTGTGTTGAGATATTACTTCGTACAGTCAAAAGTGCGTGTTTGTCAAAATCTTATTTGACACTCAAAATGGAGCCCAGGTGCTAGAGCATTTGGGCCTTTGGAGCCCTGGACCTGGACCATAAAGTCTTCCCATTGAAACAGTTTAACAAATACTGCATTCAAATGGAAACAATTTGATTGGTTGGAATTTCATTTAAGCTGGTTTAAACAAAGCTGGTTTTATTGTGTCAATTTAGAAGCAGTTCTACTAGGTCAAAATCATCAGATACATAGGATGGAGATCTGAGACTCAAATAACAGAGCATAAAAGACTCAAAAAATAGTTGGGACTTTCAAAGCGCAAATTCTAGTCCCATAAACCTTCTTACAGCTTTCTATCTACTAAAACAAAACTAGGGGAGAATTTTTAAAATTGGAACAACTCTAAAAAGTTGTTACAAGTTTTAAACATACAAAATTTATTTTAAGGGTTTTAGTAGCATTTTTATTTCAATCTAACTTACCCGGTTTTTTAATTTTCCAGAATCTGACGGCTTTGGTTCTTCTAAAATTACAAAATTTATTTTACATTAAGTTTATTTATTTAATTGCATAAAATTATTGTTACTAATTAAACAAGTAGTTTATTAACATTTATATACCTACTGTGTTAGATGTTAGAGTTGTTAGTAATAGGGTTAATCAGCAGATGATCATGTTAATCATTTTGAATTGATAAAATCTTTAAAGTTTTAAAGCAAAGTTTTGAAGACCATAAAATCAGTTAAGTTTTACCTTTCCTATGCTTTTCAGGCTTTTAAGAAAATTCTACTCTCAGATGATTAGTTGAGTTTACAGATCAAAATATTTTGAATCTCACTTTATTATGTAAATGATATTCATTATGTTATGCTTATGCAATAAATTGCAACCATATGCATTTTAAGGCATGTTTATGAAAGAGATTGTAACAATAAGCATTAAGCTTTGTTCATGTAAGAAACTGCAAACTTATCATTGACAAGATTAACAAATCAGGCTTTTTAGAAAAACAGATTAGTGGTTTTCACAACTAGGCGAGGGAGCAGAACATCTGCTCTTAGTTCAGGGACCCCTCATCAATAAACAAGGCTATGCAAAGATAAATGTCATACAGTTCAACCTCTTTAAGTGGCCACCTCCCTATAACAGCCACTAATCTTAAGTCCCACATGCTTTCCCATAGTTGTTTAAACCTCCAACTGGTGGCCACCTCTCAATAACAGCCACTTGACCTTGCATCTATAAATGTTCGGAGTTTTGACTATATATCATTTTCAGGTTGCATTCCATGTACTATAAGTCAAAGATCTCCAGTGTGGAAGATTAATTTTCCAGATTTCCTTTTATTGTTCTTTTTATTGTTCTATTGTTTAATCATTTGCATAGTGTATACAAGGAACACGTCATGGATTATTTTGACCTGTTGACCAAAGCAAAAGGACCAAACACTCCGAGGTAAAAATACTAAGCAGAAAGCTACGTAATAATTGATATGCCAGAGCAAAAAGCTGGTCAAAGCTCCAAATTTTTACTGCCAAGAGACATAAACCAGGAACTTTACAGAAGGGAATACAAAGTTTGAAAAGCATTGAATCCACCCCCCTCCATCACAGCCCTTGATTTTTTTTAGGAAAACAATGAGTTAAACATGAACCATTCCATATAGTCAATTACTTACCAAGAACTGTAAGTTTAATTGGCGATCCAAGTTCTGCTGCTCCCCCGGTATTTGAATCCACAACTTTGCAGTAATAGACATTGTCATCACCAACATTAAGATTAGATATCTGAAGGTTCATTTTATCTTTCAAAACAACTCTGTTTAAGTATCTTCTTTCCACAGTTGGATTGTAAGTTTCAAATTGCATCAAAACAGCATTAGTCGAGTCATTTCGTCTCCATTCCACAACAGTGAACTTCGTCATTGCAACATCGCATGTTAATGTAACACTTGAACCCACATATGCAGTCAATAATTTTATTGTCTTTGTTGCTCTTCTATATCTTGATGCAGATGATTCTAAAATTAAATCACAAAAATTATCAATCAGTGCAAGCATATGAAAATAAAAATTTCACTAAAAAATAATGAACTAGATCCCTTCTGATCAAAATTACCTTTCCTTTTAAATATTCGAAGAAACAACGAAAACATCTCTGGAAACACTTAAAATGCTTTTTTGCCTCATACTCATCAAGTATAAACATCAGAAACATACAGAAATGAGAAACAGTTGACAAAGGCAGAAAAATTTTGGTAAGTTTTGGTCTGTTTCTGACTTTTGTACTCAGAGGATATTATATTTCTACATTTGATTACAAGTCGGATTTTTTCAGCTTTTGGGGGCTGTATACCCTCCCAGTAGCTTAATTTCTCTTTGATTGAGCTCAGCTATACATTATTTTGCATTTGCAACCCCTACACTGGCATCAACAAATGAAAAGCCCTGTCATGAAATTTGTTCTTTCCCACCCAAACACCCTCTTTTCCTCATCATGAATTTTTCTCCTATGGGTCAGGACACAAATGAAGCTTTAACATGATTATGATAACAAATGTAGTGAAACAGAGAACAATATTTTCTGGAGTGATCTTGTTTGAAGGATTTCAAAGTCTTTGTTCGCAATGCTAATACCTAAATAAGGATTATTTTAATTCTTTTTGCATTACATGCTTAATTACTTTTAACTGGCAGGATTAAGAAATGCCATTATCTAGGCATTACAAACAACATTGCATATTGAATAAGCTGGTTTGTGTTTAGGGAGGTAATAGATCAATTTCAAGGATATTAAGTTTTGAAAAAGACTTGGCAAAGATCCCTAAATTGATGATTAGTTGCCATCAGTTTGAAAATGATTCTTCATTATCCAAGTAATGAGACCATGAGAAAAACTTCCTTCTAACTTTGCAGTATTTGGAGAGTGTGGAGCAATTCAATCCTTCAAAATCTCCTTCATGAAAACCTATTGTTTTAACAGAAATCCCTTGAAATCCTTTTGTTTTAGATAAAATCTCGTACAACTTTTTGCAGAGTGAAATTCCCCTCCTTTCAAGTTAGCATTTCAATTTCGTTTTAGCAAGTTCTTGCCATTGAAAAAAGATGTCCAGCAAAGTTTAAACGGCTCAATTCTACTCTCCCCTCTTCAAATTCATAATCAGCTGATTTCGAGAAACCATTGAGCACATTTCTCTGGGGATTTTCGGCATGATCTAAGACCGTGCATTTAACATGACGGCGAGGTCAACTCTACAAGATTTGAATATGTTTTGCCAAACACGAAATTTGGCAGTGATCAATTGATAGCAAATGTTTTTAACGAAAACTACAGCTTTACTTTGTGATAAAGATAGTGTTTGAATATTTTCAAATTAAATCAGAGTTTTGAGGATCAAATTCAAGCCTCGATTGCCCAAAAAAACCTAAAGCTTCTCAAATAACCAAGTAAACGGGAAATCGGAAATGAAAACTTTAAAACCAATCGCCATTTTATTTGATTTATGTGCCAGTCGGATAAGTTCTAGTTGACTGACTAAAGCTTCTTCCCAAACAATTTTCGCATCTCTACTTTAATTACACTCATTTTTTTAGGGGGTCAAAGTGAGGTGAATAACTTTCGACTAAGCTGCTTAAAAAATCTTAAAAAATCATTTTCATACAGAAGCTGAATTTCTCTCCCAGCTTTTCTACTTTTTACGGCATTTAGAGCACAAATTTTATTTTTCGAGTCCCGTTGAAAATAGCCGTGGAATAATCCATGCCGTTTTCGACGCTGTTTCGACGCAAAGACAGTGCATCAAAGTGAGGTGAATAACATTCCAGCAGACGTACCAAAAAATAGGAAAAAATAATTTCTAGACAGGACACGAATTGTGCTTCCAGCTTCTGTACTTTTTAAAGCTGTTTGGATCAATTTTAAACTATTTTAGAGATGAGGATTTTGGCCTCTGAGAACTCGCATGTCATTTTGGTCTCTTTCAATCCAAATAAAGGGTGTCAAAGTGAGGGGAATAACTTTCTTCCACAAGCCCATAAAAATCTGAAAAAATCCTTTTTAAATACAGTATGCTTTTCTTTCCCAGCTTTTCGGCATCTTATGAGCATTTGAAAAGTATTTCTATTTTGCCCTTCGTGAAAATCGCCTTGGAAATTTGCATGCAGTTTTCGGCCTGTTTCCACGCGAAGACATCTAGTCAATGTGAGGTGAATAACTTCCTTTAACAAGCCCGTAAAAATCTGAAAAAATCCTTTTTAAATACAGTATGCTTTTCTTTCCCAGCTTTTTGGCATCTTATGAGCATTTGAAAAGTATTTCTATTTTTGCCCCTTCGTGAAAATCGCCTTGGAAATTTGCATGCAGTTTTAGGCCTGTTTCCACGCGAAGACATCTAGTCAATGTGAGGTGAATAACTTTCTTTAACAAGCCCGTAAAAATCTGAAAAAATCCTTTTTAAATACAGTATGCGTTTGTTTCCCAGCTTTTCGGCATCTTATGAGTATTTGAAAAGTATTTCTATTTTTTGGCCTTTCTTGAAAATAGACTTGGAAAATGAATGCAGTTTTCGACATGTTTCCACGCGAAGACATCTAGTCAAAGTGAGGTGAATAACTTTCCTTAGAAAACCCGCAGAAATCTGGAAAGGTCTCCTTTAGATAGAGGAAAAACTTCTCTTCCACTTTATTTGAATCTTATGTCATTTTGAGCACTTCTTCTATTTTTTCCAACTTGCTCAAAATCGGCCTTAAATGAAGACGGACTTTCAAGCAGAACGCACAACCCGACACGAACGGGTTTGTTATTGTTTTCATTGTGGGAAATTGATTGACAGCGTATGATTGACATTTGCCTCGCCCTCCCACCTCAGCCGACGTCTTTGGTTTCGTCTGCCCACATTTTCATAATGTGGTTCTAGACCTCTCCAACAGCACGCTAGCGAAACTATAATCACTACTGTGGTGGATAATCACTACTGTGGTAGTACTATTTGCGTACTGTGGTGGTAGTTTCTGCGTACTGTGGTGGATAATCACTACTTGTGGTGGTTTACTATGCTTGCGGTGGTGGCAGTTTTGGCGTACTGTGGTGGATAATCACTACTTGTGGTGGTTTACTATGCTTGCGGTGGTGGCAGTTTTGGCGTACTGTGGTGGATAATCACTACTTGTGGTGGTTTACTATGCTTGCGGTGGTGGCAGTTTTGGCTGATTGTGGTGGATAATCAATACTTGTGGTGGTTTACTATGCTTGCGGTGGTGGCAGTTTTGGCTTACTGTGGTGGATAATCACTACTTGTGGTGGTTTACTATGCTTGCGGTGGTGGCAGTTTTGGCTGATTGTGGTGGATAATCAATACTTGTGGTGGGTTATAATGCTTTATGTGGTGAATACGAAATCATAGCAAAACTCTATAGATCAAGCAAGTAAAACCACAAGTAATCCACCACAGTATGCCAAAACTGCCACCACCGCAAGCATAGTAAACCACCACAAGTAGTGATTATCCACCACAGTACGCCAAAACTGCCACCACTGCAAGCATAGTAAACCACCACAAGTAGTGATTATCCACCACAGTACGCAGAAACTACCACCACAGTACGCAAATAGTACTACCAGTAGTGATTATCCACCACAGTGTGATTATAGTTTCGCTAGCGTGTATTAGATTAGCTCGGCCGCTCGCGCTACGCGCGAGGCGGCCATCGCTAGCTCCTGCGGAGGGCTTCTCGCCGCTTCGCGGCTCGCGGGCGACGCTTCGCGTCGCTCTGCTCGGCTGCCGCTCGCTGCGCTCGCGGCAACCTCTCGGTGACACGTGCTCCGCACGTGGTCTCGCTACTTGCAAACTCGTTACGACGCTCATCTATGCACATAGCAGTCGGCCATGCAAGAAATAAGGTGACTGGCATCATATATGCGCGGGATTTTGGTTGCGATGATCGTTGGTAAGAATAAAAAGTATCACGTGAATATCCGATCTGAATGGAAATTTCGCGAGGCGGCCATCGCTAGCTCCTGCGGAGGGCTTCTCGCCGCTTCGCGGCTCGCGGGCGACGCTTCGCGTCGCTCTGCTCGGCTGCCGCTCGCTGCGCTCGCGGCAACCTCTCGGTGACACGTGCTCCGCACGTGGTCTCGCTACTTGCAAACTCGTTACGACGCTCATCTATGCACATAGCAGTCGGCCATGCAAGAAATAAGGTGACTGGCATCATATATGCGCGGGATTTTGGTTGCGATGATCGTTGGTAAGAATAAAAAGTATCACGTGAATATCCGATCTGAATGGAAATTTCGCACGGACAGAATAGGAATCTATAGTGACGTGACGTACTGGGGGGAATTTTCGTTTGAAACATTATTGCTGAGGGTATAAAGGATCATGTGACTATCGCACCTGAGTGGAAATCTCATAAGGAGGAAATTAGAATCTCGACCGGCGTCATGCACCAGGGGGAGTTAAATTGGTAACATTTTTCCTGCCCAGCTGCTCACTTGCCCAATGGCTTAGCTGCCTTGTTGCTGATTTGCCCAGTTGCGCAGTTGGCCAGATGCTGACTTGCCAAACTGCTCGGTTGCGCTGTTGCTCCGTTGCTTGATTTCCCAGCTGCGCGGTTCCTCAGTTGCCCAGTCTCTCTGTTGCTCAGTTGCCCAGTTGTTCACTTGCCCAACTGCCTGGTAAGAAACCCATTTATAAGAAACTCAGTACTGAGATCAATATTGTTGCCCAGTTGTTCACTTGCCCAACTGCCTGGTTGCCTTGTTGCTGATTTGCTCGGTTGCTTGGTTCCCAGTTGTTCAGTTTCACAGCTTCCAAGATGTCCAGTACGCAACCAAACACGTCGACCAAAAATGGTAAGAAACTCGCAGGTCTCAAGAATCTTTAGAATTAGAAATAAAGCATCGAGAAAACAAACTTCTGTTGCACCATAAGTGTCTATTTTGACACAAAAACAGCTGATGTAAACGTGAATTGTATTGCTTCTTCTATTTGTAGAATTTAAGTGTCAATTGCCCGTTTTGGCACTTAAAAATTTTGATTCTAAGAAACTGCTAAGAAACTTTCAGTACCAAATTTGTCCCAAAACTAAGAAACTTTGAGTACTGACCAAAAATCTTAGTTTCTTATAAAAAAAAAAGAGTGTAAATGTTTCTACATTCGTCTGGAATTTGATTAATCCAGTAAAAGACTTTTAGCGAGAGTGATTTAATTACTTACCAACAGCAAAAAAAGCTGCCAGACAAATCAAGATTAGGCCCAACTTTTTCATCTTGAAATCATCTGTGGCAGAAAACTGGAAAACAAAATCACCAGATAATTCTCCAATATGAACAAGGCAGTAACTGCGAGTTATAAACTAAGTTTACTGAGAAAGATTAACGGTATTTGCTTGAAGGAAGCTCTCTCAAAACTTCCCACAAATTACTCGCAGTGAACAAAACCGCAGCCAAAGACCTTCTCGTTGATTCATTGTTGATTTTTCACACAAAAAGAGAACAATGAAGATTTAAAAACAATGGAAAATTCTTCAAATTAACCAATGAAATTGTAGGAAATTGAAATGAGTAATACTTCTATTGTTCTAATTCAAATAAGTGCTCTTCACGAAATCCAGTTGAGGTTTATCTTGATTGAGTTGATGATAGGAGAATGGCAAATAATACGAAAATTATAAACTGTAAAAAATTGATTAAAAATTATACTTTTGGTCATGAAAAGTCCAAAAAGCAGATCTCCGGAATCAACCACCCTTCCGTCACCAAGCAACCCTTAAATCCCCACAATCTATGTCCGTAATCGGCGAAACACTAAAACATAAAGAATTGGCTTTGTTGAAAAAAAATTGCTGCATTTTTTACCGAAATCTTATTTTTACCCTTTAAAATACTTTCCGACAAAAAAATTCCTCAGAAAATTTGTCAAAAGCGAGGATACGACACGAAGGCACAGGGACACGAGGCAGAGCACGCAGAAAGCAACGCAACTAACAAAACAGCACGACAGTCTGCACGCTCCTCGTGCATCTGAATTCTTTGGTACAAATAAATTATGCACTGATAAAACACAGAACTTGCTGTTTATTGGAGACCCTTGCCAAGTACTGACTGAGCATAAATTAACGATTGAATACAAATGGCCCTATGACAGGTCCTTGCGGCACCTCGCTTCCAACAAGAGCGAGTGCAAATAAGCAAATCCAAGTCCATTTTCCGACTGTTTTTACGTTGCTTCTTTGTATAATTTTCATTAAACTCATTTCTTCAAACCAGAAATATAATTGGACCCAATCCTGTAAAGTTTTACAGTTTGAACAAAGAAACTGAAAACAAAGTTAGAAAACTGTTGTAAGAAAATTGACACAATCAACCTTCAACCAGCTATGCTGATGAATAATTTATGTTGGAATGATGATGTAATGGAAAAGGAATGCAAACTAACATGGAGAACAATCTGCTCTTAATATTAATAAGGACTTGCTCTTATGCTCTTGGCAAAAACAGCAGACATCTTTCCTGTGCAGCCATGACTCATGTGAATCTTTGAAGAAGAAATCGATTTTTCTGTTGGATGAAAGTCAGGCCTTTCAACAAGGTCGAGATTAGGGGAAGAGATACTTTGATTGACGGAAATTTCTTTTTTGATTAGATGACGAAATTTCCAAGTGCTGAACCCCTAAGTGCTTCCGAGCAAGTGTTCATTGTCCCTGTCATTTCGACAATATAAATCGGGAAGCACTTCAGACGCTAAACCCCGATTAACACCGGCCTTGAAGGAAAAAAGAGACAAAGTGACAAAAGCATAAGTTTCTGAAATGTAATAATCGCGGTGAAGAACGTTTGATAGGAATGGTAGAAGGAATCTTTAGCCATTCCACCATCTCTATCTCTCCTACGGTTTCTAAAAGCAAAAGAAAAGTAGAACAACGCAACCTTAAAAAAAAAGGACGAGCGAGCGTATATAGGGCAAAGAGATACAACACAGAAATGGACTTATAATCTCACCAGGGGAGGAAAGTTGAAAGACAAGGCTAACATTGGGCTATCATCTAACATTCGAATCGAACCATCAAGCACTAAGTAGGTACTCACTAACAATATGAATCTGGTGGTACTCTCTTTATGCTCAATCGACGTACTAGTAACACCGAGTTTTTCCATAGTAAATATGGTTTTTCAAACTAGTGAGTGTTACATATTTGATATACGGTTGCTTGTAATTTGCCTTTCCTGCTGACAATGCCTTGAAGCCGAGTTACATTTTTGGTAGATGATATCAAGAAAAGGCCACAAATGCCTAGGTGTGGACCGTGAGGGAAAGAAATAGATAGAGAAGAACGATTTAGTTTATTCTTTGGTTCACGTTGATGTTGACCATGTCATAAGCATAAAATCCAGCAAAGCAAAATTTTGGGGTAACTTTTTCCAGGAACCCACAGTTTTGAAGAAGACTGAAGAATTGCGACGAAAGCTGTAGAACTGGAGATCAAAACATGAAAGCGATGATAGTGGAAGTTAAATTTGGTTTATGAACTTCTATGGTAAAATTTTAGTTAAAAGAATTTAAGTATCAGTAGCTGTTCCTTACCTAATTTCAAGTGATTTGATTCCTTTCTCTATCCTGCTCTCCCTTCAAGCCGCGTGCTTGCTGTTCCAAATTTCCAAGTCTCCAAATAACACTAAAGCAAATCATACAGCAAGTTTAGAAAAGAACGTAAACAATCTTTGTAAACAACAACAAACGATGCATTCTATATACATGTGAGCTGCATTTTATTTACTTCTTGACAAGAATTTTCAAATCGGAAAACGTGAATAGAAGATTTGGGATTAAGAATAGTATTTGCATGCGTAATGTAGTTTGTTTCTTCTTGACAATGGCTGATTAGTGAACAGAGTAAAGAACGCTTTGTTTATGCATAATATTTACAGGTGGCGGCAATGTGACCTGCAATAACTAGTTTTAGTTATTAAAAATCTATGAGGAAGAGGAAGGGGCCTGGGAAGCTTAAAAGGGAATGAGCATTGAGCAATGGCTTCATCGAAATGCTGTATTGCTTTGCAACCACTTCAAGGCGGAGCAATTCAGAAGCGGAGATCCATGTGACCCGCCGATCACAGACGAGCAAGGGCTGGTCTTAGTTATTAACATATGTGCGGAAAAGGATCGAGGACCTTAGACCACCAGACCAGAGCACATGTAAAGGACTGGATTTCAACGCTATCTTGCTTTGCAGGCACTTGAAGGCGGAGCAATTCAGATCCGGAGGTTTATTTGAGGCGCTGGTCAGAGACGGGCCTGGACTAGTCTTACGTAGTAAAATATACGAGGAAGTTGCCCGAGGACCGTAAGGAAGAACCTTTAAGCAAATGATCAAAGCAAAAAGCATTGACAAAATTAAGATGCTATATTGCTTTGCAATCACTTGGAGGTGGAGCAACTCAGACGTGAAGGCCTATCTTGGCTTATGTAATGCGGTTGTTAGAGACGGGCCAGGACTAGTCTTGATTATTTAATATCTACGAGGATGAGGTCTCACGGAACAAAACGAATGGAACTTTTCCTTCTTACAAACTGCAAGATCCCAAGGATTTTGTACTTTGTCAATTTTAGCCTTTGGCCTCTGATGACGGGAAGAAAAACAAAACATTGTTGAAATACTGTACCTCCACAAAAAAATGTTAGAAGTCCAACATGTCAATTTGTGATTAAGCATCAAATGTTCTAAACGATATTTTGGATTGTCCCCCGATTTTTGCAAGCTGCGCTCTATTAGACATTTTATAGCAGAGCGACGGATACGAAGGGTGAAGGGTGATTCATGAAAAGCAACTAATGCTGATCGCCCTGAGTGACTTAAGGGCTTCCACATAGGGCACTACAATATTTCGGTAGAATTTCTCAATTTGCAAATAGGTCTGTGGTATTCCACAATCAGTAATTTGTCTGAATATGGATAAGTCCGACATTTTTGATGTATTATTAATGGTAAAACAGATGTGACTAAAGTGAAAAGATTGGATAATGTTATCATTGACAGCAGCTTCATTAGAACTGAACTATGAGAGGGTGGAAAGCTATAGTGCACTCCCTTATTTAAAGTTGTCTTGGTTAGCCTGCATTAATCCGGTCGTGCGGCAGATAGCAAATAACCCAACATCTATTAGCATATTAATTACTATTTGTGAAGCTATTACACTTTGTGTTCTAATAAACAGCTGACGGTACTAAAAAGATTAACTAACGATTAAACGCAATTTCTGAGACGCATGACCTGACATTGGGGTACAACCTCATTTCCATAACAAGATCATATAACCTCACTTTCATCAACATGGATAATCCTTGAAACAATAGATTGTTAGAGACGAATTGTGTGTTTGAGCCAATCAGAGACAAGAGAAAGCAAATGAAATGAAGCGAATTATAATATTTAAGAAGATTGGTAAAACAGGTTTGCAATGAGATTAACCAAGAAAGATTTTGATACACAACATGAAAGAAATATAACCATGCCAGACAAATTTTGCTTCATGTACTGTATGCGTGCTAGCGTGTAGCGATGGTAGGATTAGGAAGTTATTCAAGTAAACACGTGACAGATTGGTAGGCTCAACAACACAACGACACTGCAACAACAACAACAACATCTAGCGAAGTTGTGGGTATTGTGTAGTGAGTCTTGTTGGTACAGCATGATCAGGATAGGTCTCGAACCAATTACCTCTGGCTCTGGTCTTGGTTTGAGCAGGACCAGACTCTAACGACCCATTCGTACAGCATTTCAGCAGCTTTCTGACAAAGTTGTTCAAACGAATTCCAACCCCCTCGCGGTTTATTTTGACCCATCCCACCAATTAGATCCTGAATGCTGTCCCGCCTTTTCAACCCCCTAAGCAAGTCCCCTGTCTGTTCCTGCTTCCGTTGCTATGTGCTGCAGGTGATTCAAATGGCGAGCATAATCAAAGCGAATTTTCATACTTTCGCAAGTTGCCCCTTCAAGAATTATGGTTCGGTTTGTCAATAAAGCACACAAAACGTGAAACAGAGGGTTAAGAATAATACGATTCCTTCCTGCGAAATTTGTAAGTGATGGGTAGCCAAGAAAAGAATGATCCTGGATCAATATCATTGGCCTGGATAAGGCTATATGAAATTAAGGCTAGGACTATGTCCTAATATGTCTTTCTTGGAAATATACAAGAATAAGAGCTATTCTTCCCATTCAGTCATTTAGTCCTGTATTTCCACTATTTCACCCTTTTTTAGATTGAAAATTTTTCCTTCCTTTTCCCCATTTCAAACAAGCGATAGGAGGTCACAGAGTCGCGCGGTTTTCTTGACGCTAAAGGCCTTGCTAAACTTGGAGACACGACGCGCGAGACAATTCCTTTCGACAGAGCCAAGAAAAAGTTACGGTCACACGGTCATTGACCGGAGGAAGGTCAACCAGAACAAAAGAACACGTTCACTAAACAATGAAAAATAGGCGTGCCACACCTAAGACACGCCTATTTTTCATTGTTTAGTGAGGAAGGTTTTCAGCTAGGGGTATTTTTGTCTGGAGGAAGGTTAAACACTTTTCTGGACTCTGCCCTTCGATATCTCCCAGTTTAGCCAACTCAAAAACTTTGAAGCGCGCGTCAATATTTATAGCGAGAGACACGCAGATGTTTCTGGGAGACAACAGAAACAATTCTTGTCTCCGGGACTCGGTGGACATGTTGCTCGCTTGTCACTCGCATGTTTAGCCATCCTGGGAGACACGCCGAATACAATGTCGCGCGCGACAAGTTTAGCCATAGCTAAAGCACCCTTTGCTCCCCTTTATTAGCTTGGAAATTTCATATCATATCATTTCATGTCAATTTCATATCTTTCTACTGGTTGAAACTGGTCGATGAACAGAAATATTTCAAGCTTAACAAGTCAGTGCTTTTGACGGTTAGTGGGCCTTATGCGACATTTTTCTGATATGATTCCGAATAATATTTGCTCGTGCCTAGCAACAACCAGCAATATGAGGAATCAATATGGTTATCTAAAGGTTCAATGGCTCAATAGTTAAAGTAGCTAAATTATTAATTGACAGCAGCGTCAATAAATGAGGACAGTATTCATCAGTACTATGCTCTTACTATATTTAACGCCTACTCCTTAATTCATTTGCTAAGATAGTAAAGCTTTTATGCATGTATCTATATAGGGTAGCTGTTGAATTGAGATTACTTTTGCTTTCCATTGATTTCACAATAAATGCTCTACTAAAATTCAGTACCAGAGTAATTTGTGTAAAGGCCTGGCTAAACTAGGAGACAAGTCGTGCGCGACATTGCCACACATCACAGGTCCCCTCGATGTCCCCAGTTTAGCCACCTCGGCAACTTTGTAGCGCCCGACAGCGAGAGACATGCAAATGTTTCTGGGAGACAACAGAAACATTTCTTGTCGCTGTTACTCAGGGGACATGGGGACATGTTGCTTACTTGTCACTCACATATTTAGCCATCTTGAGAGACACGCGGAATACTATGTCGCGCACGTCATGTCGCCCAGTTTAACCATAGCGTAAGTGTATTTAAATTTATTTTCATACAACAAGAAACCTTACTCTTTGGAAAAGGCTGAGCGTGGCCTGAGCCTAGCTCTTAGTTAGGCAAAAATCTCTGTTCTTCTCTAATCTGCCGATGGACAACTGCGGACAACTGCCCTTGGGGTTGTCACAGCCCTACACACCCCTTCCCCGTAGCTAAAGCCCTGCGTATTATAAAAAAGCGCACCAGAATCTTAAGTAAATAGCGACAAAGCTCAAGACGGTCCTTTTTTTACAATTAGGGTCAACATAACATTGCACCCGAGTAATTTCAGTACTTCTGCTTCGGAGTGCCCCAAGTCAAGTACGATTCAACACCGGTGTATTATGAGTAAAAAGTCCAGAATTTTATTATGATTTTGCAAAGGTAAGTATATAGGTACTAATCGGCTAATCCCAAGGTATATGACTTGAGTTTCGGTCACTTTTGCTATGTGTACGTGGTTTGTTAGACTTACAGAGAATCAGGAATCGACACAGACCTCAGAGTACCAAGGCATTTCTAGACCCCTTCATTCAGACGAGATAACTAAAGCTGAGTGAAAGTGAGTGGATGGCTTGTAGCTTGTAACAATGCTGATTTTGTCATGCTATAGACAGAAATTCATCACATAATAATTTTGAAACTTACCCTCTGAGAAAAGCAAGAAATCCAGGTTTTTTTGGTGTAATCTGTTTCCCAGAAGTTCAAAATCGCTGTATAATAACAGTTTTGAAGGATCCTGATAGCCCTAGAACACGAAATTAAACTACGTTTCAGCAAAAAGTGATAAATTTTTAAAAAACTGCATAATGATTAATTTTGTCATTGATTCATGGTCACCAGCAATGTGGTGAAGTTTTTCACTTGAACTGAAAAAGTCACAGACCGCAATGACTTTGAACGTAGCAACTAAAGAAACCTATACAACGCAAGTTTACAAAGCAAAGGAAAACATTCTACTGCGTTTTATTATGGCTTCCGAGTAGAAATAAAAGCGGAAAGAAACCTTTGCAATGCAAATGAACAGATACATACAGCGTTCTATTATGAGCTTCATAACTACACAAACCAATGATATGCACAATAGTTAGAATAAATAAAAAAGATGAAAAACAGAAAAACACCATGAAATAACAACGCAGTATTTCTTAGCACAGCTGACGAACAAAACTGCGGTATTTTCATGCATACTCTCTTCCTGAATTCACGGGAAAACAAAAAGGAATGCCTCAATTTCTGAATTTTTCCTTATTTTTTTTAAGGCTACGTTGAAATGTTCTTATAACACCTACCCGATATAATACCAAGTCAGACGCAAAATTCAATCAAAAACTAGTGGTAAAATCATTTTAAAGAAATGATAAATTATAGGACACAATATGATTGGACAAAATATTCGGGGAGAATTGCGCACTTAATGTTTAATTTCTGCGCCGCGCAACAACGCTTTGTTTTAATAGGTATATACTCCTTTGAACCTACGTACGGCCGCGAAGGGCTCCGCGCTTGACCTAAGGAAAGTTTTATGGTTGCACACAGGTTAAATTCTTAGCCAGTTTTATTTTCAATGCCTTTTACCCTCTTAAAACATGTTGAGTGTGTTCCCCAAAAAACGTCTTTACGCTTTTTATTTAAAAGACATATAAAACCTTTGTTTATATGACGTAGACATAGACCCAGTGTACACAGGAAAAAAAGATACGGATCCAAAAGATCCGCACCTTTCAGGTACGTTATGGGTATGAATTCATTGCGTTCGCACGTGAACGAATCGGGAACGGAGGGCATTTCACTCGTCGAAAAAGCGTACGAGATTCCTATTGAAACAAAAGGATTCTTACAAGATTCCTACGAAAACAATAGAGATTACAGCCCTCCAGCTAAGGGTGTATGTGATTCTGAGGAGTGAATAGCCCCTCGTCGGGAATGCATCGCGACTTTTCGGTCCACTTCACGAACTGTTTCAGAGTAAAGATGGTCTTCGGTCTAAGACCTTAGAGTCTTATCATTGATGCAATAATAGTTAAAGGGCAACCAGTCACCAAACTGCTACATTATAAGTTTTAGCTAGATAGAATGAGAAACAATAATATGCTTTGCATCAAAATCAAAACATACTGAAAATCAATAAAATGATAAAACAGATTAAAAGAAAACTTAAACATTCTGTACAACTGAGGGGTTTAAAAATTTATCATCTAAATCATCTATAAAGAAAGAAAATTAGGGTAAGTTAAATATTGGGTTTCAACAAGCATAAGTTAATATGGGTGCGTCCGCTGTCGTCTCTGCATTCTAGAATTGCTGGGGCTCCTATCATACAAAGAGTTATACCGTCTGATAGGACCATAATTTTGATGCGAATGCTGAGGGGTATTTGGACTGGCATTGAACAGCTGATTTTGAATATGCTGACTGTATAGTTTTTGTGCGAGTAAAGGCCCAAGAAGTGGTGAAATGACCCCACTGCTAATTGATCTTTGCAATGGGTGAATAGAACGACTTGTGTTTCTGTTATATGGGCTTTTATCCCTGCTAAACTGTGACTCATTTGGCCTCGAATGTCCTCTGTCATCATGTTGGTAACTATGTTCTCTGTTTCCATTCGGGGTGCTTGTGTAGCTAACACGATCAATTTCTGGTGAATTTGGACTTCTTTTTGGAGCATTTTGTGGCTTGCAGCTTATTGATCGACCAAATAGCTTGAGAGTATCAAACAATTCGCAAGCATAAGAAATTGAACAGGCATCTTGATAAGTAACAAAACCAAAACTTCTCTGCTGACCCGTAACTTTGTCTTTTGGAATTCGAACGTTTTCAAGTGGACCAGCCTGGATAAGTAAAGAATAATTTTGAATATACAAGAAAGGTTGTAAAAATGATATAAAATAAGATATGGATGTAGTTTAATGGATGCCTTTGAAAACGCAATGGAAACAATAGTAAACAATATGCTATTGATTCAAATGGCTAACGTATACTTCCAAAACCTAAAAAATTAACCCAAACCTTAACCCTAAACTAAACCCTACATTAACCCTTACTCTAAAACCCCACCAAAACCAAATGCTGCTAAACTGGGCAGTTTATGCATTTTAGTCATTAAGACTTAATCAAGTAGGATGAAGGTAATCCATCGTGATGTAATCCAGCTGACTTGTGGTGTCAGGAACTCAGTGTGGTAAGGGTTCGAGCCCAGCCACGGTAGTGTCACAGCCAGGGTCGAGGTCTCGATTAGTTAACCTACTATCGAGATCCTAGTGACTGGAGCTAAAACACCATTTCACCTTCACCTTCTTCACCAATTAGTTAGGTAGACTATAATATCTTTTTCAGTTTAGTTTATTAACTAGGCCTAATGTGAAGCATTATGAGTTTTAACCATTGCTTTATCCCATCATAATAGGTGAAGGCAAGGAACTTTCGTCGTGTCTGCATGTTCTTCTACTGACTAGGAGGACTAGTCTAGTTGTAATACACAACAGACCTGAAGAAAAAGTTCCCAGAGTATTTCTTCTGTAACTTTGCTGTGTAATCCACCAACAAAAATGGACTTTTCTTGATCATAAAACGAACTGTTTCCTTTCGATCCTTTAGACATGTCTTTTGTCAAGATAAATCAAACTGTTGAGCCAGATTTCAATTATTTTATAGATGATAAAGAGAAATGGAAATGATGGACTGCAGCTCTGGTTGCATTGTAGGCCAAATGACCTAGATGATTAATGCGCATGCCCAAATCAGCCTCAGCTGCGGGATGTGGAGGAGCGTAGGCTACGACAAAACGTATGTAATAAGTCTAGCATTGAGCTCGCGAAAGCAAAAACATTGCTCAGTGCTGGAGATGAATGCCCCCACTTTCCTCCACAATGCCGAGACAATGTGGCTGAGGCGTCGCATCTTACGGTGGTTCCCGTTACAGGAAATCGCTATTCCCCCCATGAGTCTTCGGCCAGCCAACCGAGGGAGGGAATATCCGGCCCCTAGACCATGCTTACGCTTGGATACCCCTTGCTTACGCTTCGAACTCATGACACTGAACAATTATGTGACGACTCTTCTACATACTGACAGAATTTCTTCCGAAAATACAAATGATGATGGTTAAAACTTAAGGCGCATGCGTAAATTATGATCGTACTCTCAAAACTTGAAAGGTGGGACGCTTTTGTGCATGCGTACTGAAGAACAACTTGTGAAACAAAATGGCGATGGGAAAGACTGATGTTTCTCAGCAACAAGCAAAACCAAAGAAAAAAGAAAAGGAAGCCTTGCCAACTAAGGTGAATTTAAAGCAAAATAGATCAGTAAGGTAGACAGTAGAGTAGGTGGCGGTCGCTTGGAGAAATCAGGCAGGGGTATTTTTGGATGTGGGAATTTGGAGGAGGGCAAAAAAGACCCAACAACAACAAACAACAACAAGGCCCCTAGATATCAAATTGTAAATCGCTTTCATACAAGTCGGCCCACTACCAAGTCGGCCCACCCCTAAGGACAAGTTGGCCTTCTGCCATGCTGGCCCACAAGGTTTTATTTACCAGCCTGGGCATGGTAATGGTATAACATGACATCACTAATATTGATTTGTCTTAAATAGGTAGTTGTCCGCAGGCTACCACCATCTGTTGCAGAAGAAAAGCTAAAAGAAGAGCTTGATGGAATGCCAGATTATGATTACCTTCGGCTAGTACCTCCAGATTACAGGTATTGTCAACTAATCATTTGAAGTGTGAAGTTACCTGATATACTTACTGTAAATGACGGAATTAGCACCCCCTGCCGAATAACAATAACTGTCCCTGCCAATTAAGCACTCTAAGATAAGAGTATTTTTTCAATTAGCATCCCTGCCCAAATAACCCCCTCCCTAAAACGTCATACAGTAATCAGAAGGGGTGCTTTTTTTAGACCACTAGCGAAAAATAATAAACATACTAGGGGTAGTTATTTTTTATTGTATTTGACATTGATATGAAGATTTAATAACTGCCCCTGCTTAAATAAATGCCCCTGCCAAATAAGCCCCCTCTTAAGGCTGAAAATTTAAATAAGCACCCCGGTGCTAATTCTGTCATTTGCGGTAGGTTGTTTTGACAAATTCCTTTCCCTAAACATATGTTTACTAATAAACTAGATTTTGATGCAGTTTTCTCTTTTACAGTCTGGCACCTCATGTCTTCTCAAGAGCTTATATAAATTTCAAAAGCTTTGAAAATGTACTGCAGTTCAGGAATTCTTATGATGGGTACATTTTCAGTGATGGCAAAGGTTGGTTTTATTGCCCCCCTCCCCCTCAAATACACCTCTTTTCTAAAATTTCTAAAATTTAATTAAGCTCCTGACATTTGATCGAATTGGTAAATTAACTTCCAAAAGATGTAAAATTTTTGAAGGTTTTATTTTTGGACGATTAGTTTTGGATGCAAAATTTTCTATTTCGGACAGATTTTGGACAACATAAAACAATATGATAATGAGATAATCTCTGACAAAATTATGAAAAAAATCGATTTTTATCTATATTTTTCATTCAAAAAACAGTAACAAAAAATGTTCATTATTCCTAATCAAAATCGGGTCAAGGTCAGGGAACCATGAGTTAAGAAGCTTTTAAAAGTTGTTGAAAACCTGTGTGAAGTATGTATAGAAAGAGACAACACATTGAAAACTATATACAAAACCTCATGAAATATATACAAAACACCTAACTAAGTATAGCATCGTAATAATCGTGAGTAAACCTGAGCGAACGAATACCTAGAAAGCAAACATAAGTGAATGAATCTAAGAGCTAAGCTACACAATTATAAGGAAACAGGAAAATGTGACATGGTGTCCAGACTACTATGATAATTAGGCCCAAGACCTCCGTACTTGTCTTCTTGAAAAATGGTCACACAGGTCAGTTGTCTGCTTGGGTCGATATCAAGGTCTATAATTGGATCTTCTGACTCAAAATTACTGTTGATAGCGTCAGAAATACCTACCATTTCAAAGTAGCATTACATGACTAGCATTTAAAAAGCATAAATCGAGTTGAACCACCTATGTTATTTTCTCATATTCATCATATTGAATTTTTAATGGCAGTAAAATTTTTGGACAGGTAAAAATTTGGGATTATAAATGTTTCAGACAATAAAATTTTCTGAAAATTTAACCATCCGAAATTTTTGGGAATTATTGTAATAGTAATTGATAGATATGAAGTCTGTTACATGAAACATGTTACTGCTTGGTTGTCCAGATTTAAATATATATTTGCTCTTTTAGGTGGTGAATACAGTGCTGTGGTAGAGCTAGCCCCTTTTCAAGGAATTCCTAGAGAAGTAAAGAAAAGAAAAGACCAGAAATGTGGCACAATTTTGAAAGGTATGAAATATTTTTGTATTCTAAATCATAATATATCTTTAAGATTTAGAGTCTCCACAAGATTTGCATCAAACTAATTGCAAATAAGAATGACTTTTCACAAATGCTTAAGAGAAAAACAACTGAGGAATGATTCACTTCTTAGTATTCTTGCACACCCTTGTCGTAACTTCTACAAGCTTCACGGAAAATCACTTGGAAATCATTAGTACTTCTCATAAGCGGTGCCCCATTTCCTCAACCCCTGTAGACCTGTTACACATTATGATGATAGTCCTCTGTTTAACTGATGGTAACCCTCCGTGATATTTTGCAGCCTCTAATTTAGTGATCATAACCCTCCATGTTACTGCACACCACGTTTTACTGGATGCTTCTCTACCAAATCCACTTCGTTTCATGTTAACGATTTTTGGTTTCATTAGTGCAAGTGCCCTCCTCCGATATTTGCTCCTCTAACCCTTTCCCGACTTCGTTATCTCTAAGAGGAGGTGTTTATAAAAGTGAGGGATTCATTTGAGCTATAGGCACTTATCAGATAGAATATCTAAACAATGTCTTTTTGATTTTTAGATCCAGATTACGAGGCATTTTTAGAGTCATTGAGCAAAAAGGTTGAGCCTCTCCCTAGTGCGGAAGTCTACCTTGAAGCAATGGAGTCTGTTAAGGCAGATAAAGGTATATATGCAAATCACTATTATAAACGAATCAGTATTGTGCAATACATCATTTCAACGATGTATACATACATATATAAGATTGCGATGAATAGCGGAATCATTTTCGGGCATACTTAAAAGCTTTTTTCGTCTGACATTCCTCAGAGTATGAGCGTCAGAAACAGACCGAAACAATAGACTAAGGCGGAATTTATACCCAGATGCGGCTCGAAATGCACCAATTGCCAATTTTGAAGTTTTGTACAACTCAAAGACTATTCACATATATAAGAGATACTTAAAGAATCGGACGCAAAAATACAGACAAATGTGCTAGGAAACATTTGCGTCCGATTCTTTTAGTATATCTCTTACTGTTCACATATAGTAAAGAAGTGTTTCCGTGGAGGCCCCGTCTAGTATATATCTTCTTGCATCCTGCTTTGCGCGACGAGTTAAGGAAGTGAATCTGATTTGATCAATAAAGTAAAGGAAGTGAATCTAATTGGATAAATAGGACAAATAAATGTTTGTCTATGAGTTTTTTAACTCTGCAATGAATCGATAAAATTCTTCATTGACAAGTCCTGTTCTTTCTCTCTGAGGCTCTGCTGATAAAACGCAAACTCCGCTTGTCGAATATTTAAACAAGAAGAGAGCATTGAGAAATCAGAGCCGGAGTACTCTATCAATGGTGAGTTCAGTATGATAAAGCCTTGTTAAGCCTTTTAAGTGCATATAGTCGTTGACGGTCTTTAGCAGTCAAACTGAAATACTGTCAGCAACTTCGTAGAAACTTTACGAAAACCTTCAGTAACTTTTGAAGACAATAAATGACTCTGTCGTTTAAGGTCGCTGAGATGGATAGAAACCATCAAGCCTCATTTCCATATAGCCGCTTAGGGTCCTTGACCGTCTTTTGCAGTCACTGCAAGTCATATTCGGTCGCTTTGGATTTCTGCAACAGGCTTGTTTTCATACGGTCTTTTCCAATCGTTAACGGTCTTTTAGATTTATTATTGGCTTCCAACATTTGAAACAAATCGTGTTGCAAAAAGATGTGAATTCTCGTATGTGTTTCTGTATTTTGGGGTCGTTAGCTAGTCTCATTACACAAGTCCTACTACTTCACTCGATGTTGTTGTTGTTGTTTTCTGCAATCGTTTAGTGTGGGCGGGGTGACAAATCAAAAGTAATCAGGGGTGGACCTTTATATTGTAGACCTAATCTATAATCTATAAGCTACTATGACTAACCAACTATTGATCTGTAACGTACTTTGCAATTGTCACTCCAGCAAAGATTATGATCTCAGGTTATAATCTATTACCGCTGTTGCAGTGAACAATCAAACGAAGGGGGAGCGTAAACTAGAGACTCGTTTAGTCGTTAACAGTGGCAACGCATTAATTATAAGCGTTAATAAAAAGTTTCAATTCAAATTCTTATCGGGTTAAATTTTAATTTTGTATTGACATCTTCCTTTCGCCAGCTTGAAAATGAACGGAGACTAAAACGAGAGAAAGAAAATTCAAAGGATTTTTCCAAGGTAAGAATAAAGATAAGTTTACTTTAACTTACGTATATTTATATTAACAGAAAAAGATTTGGCCACTATAAGAGGATACATATTATTTAATTTTTTTATCTTTCAAGAGCTCGAAAAGCGACCAGAAATCAACTGCAAAAGACTCAAGAAAAGAAAGACCAGAATCGTAAGATGCCTGCTTTTTCCTTAGACTCGGCGGGGTATATGACCTGTATACCCTATGGATGGACGGGGATGTGCTGCCGAGACTTTACAGACCCACCCTCTTATAATGTAGATAATACAGGACACAGACCCTATATAATGGGTAATAACAAGCAGAATATGAGAATGATGAGGCTTTCTAGACCATATTACTGCACTACGAACTTTACACGATATTAGCACCGTTTCAGACTCAAATTAAGTGAAAACCAGCCAGCCTTTTTAAACCACCAATCAAATCAAGGCGATTCGCAGGACTGATCAATCAAAACGTCACATTATTGTTAAACTGGTCAAGTTCAAACCAATCAAAGTTCAATGCGGTATAAATGGGCTATTAATTCGTCAACCTTCATTGTGATTGGTTATAAAGGGTAGCTTGTTTATGGCTTTGTTTAAACCCAGTCTGTTAAACAGATCTTTCGTGAAAACCAACTTGCTTAAAAACGTAAAAACAAAGGGCCTACTTTGATTTGACTTATTACCTGAGTCCCAGTTATTGCTCATGAAACCGAGGCCATCACTAAATTGAGATTGCTCAAACTGGGTGATTCTTTGCCAAAGTAGGTTTAGCGAGGTGTCGGAGTGGTGGGGGAGCGAAACTTACGACTCAGGTAATAAGTCTTGTCTAAGACACCCATCATTTTGAAGACCCCCTACAAACCCACCCCAAGCCGGCACATCGTTTGTACTGCCCAATACTTGAATAAACAGTATACTAATCTTATCTTGACAGAGGCTCGAAATCATCACAAGACAGAAAAACTCTGGAAATTAAGAAGAGAGAAGACAGAAAGGAGAGAAAGGTAAAGTAATTTATTATGTTTGGAACAGTTATTTGATAAATTCTCCTGCTGCGTTTTGTGGGAAAAACGTACAAAGAACTGTGCAGTTTTGTACAGGTCGGTATGGCATCGAATGTGCTGTTTTGTAAGGAGGTTACTCCCGTGTATCACGAGGTTACCCCCGTGTATCACCAGGCTACCCCCCGCGTATCAATATATAACCTCACGCTTGTAATTTTAAATCATTGGGTTATAGATCAATATATAAGAAAACTCAATGTCAGTCTCTATCTGATCTCAGTACCCACAGCGTTGTCTTGGTCTAGAAAGCTACAATCATCGCCAAAAATATTGGGGACACTATGTTTTTAGTGTGTTTTACCTTACAAACCCAGTCCCATTATAACATATTTGGTTAATTAGAACCCCTCCCCCCCGACTCAATGTTGGGACCACTGTCAACATCGATTTCACCAACATTGGTCGGGGGGAGGGGGTATGCGTTTTTAGAGCGAGAATTTTAGAAAAATTCGAAGTGTCCCAGCATTTTTGTTGAGGATTGTAGATCATGTAGCGTCAGCTAGCTCATGCTTCGAGCCCCAGTCACATTCGGCTGACAGCAAAGGCAGAGATCTCATTAGTTTAGCTACTTCTAAGATCCTAGCGATTGATGTTAAATACACCTTTTCACCATCACTGACAGGGTGTACATTGATGTTCTTTCGCTGTTACCAAGTTTTTCTTCTGTTTTGAAAAGAATTGTATACTTTCAGTTCTTGAGGATAATCAATAATTTTATTTTGCACCAAAAACTCAGTTTTTCAGATTGCGTCTTTTGTAGAGTGGATCAGGAAGAAAGAGCAAAAATGAAAGTGAAATAAGAGAAAATAAAGTAAGGCGTTGTCGTCTTTTTTTTCGAAATGGTTTTTTTGTAAATGGATCAATGGGAATAGTAAATTTAACTGCCATTGGTGGGTTTCGAAAACCTGTCGAACAATGAAATAACCCCCCTGGGTTCTTTATATTTCAGGAGACAAGAAAAGACTCAAAGAGAGATAATGATGATCAACCATTGAGTGCCAGATCAGATTCATCAAAGCTTTCTGAAGAGAGATACTCTAAACGGGAGGACAGAAAACAAAGAGATGAACGAAGGGATAGAGATAGAAGAAAAACAGCAAGACAAAGAAGAGTCACCATCGAAAGTTGAAATTCAAAGTATGCATGAATTTTATTTCCCTTATCTATCGCCCTTTTTCACTACGGTATATCTTTGCTCATAGTAAGATCTCCCCTATTCAGTTGAGTGCAAAGCAAGGCTAATGTCGACATTGCGCACTGTAAGAACTAGTTGCCGACTACAAATCGGCGAGTTTTTGGAACCTTATTGCAATGACATAAGCACTCTGGCAACTAGTTGCCAACTAGCTTTTTTCTGACGGCAACTAGGCGGCGCACAGTTCCAGAACGTTGTGCACGTTCTACTTCTGTGACTAGCTGACAACTGATTTTTTCCCGTCAGTTGCAGTCGACGTGAGTGCTCGTGCGACTGCGAACAAGTCATTTGGGTTTACGCTTTCGTTCTACAAAATAAGGTCAATCTAGTCTATCCGGATACGAATCCTATCCTGACAGTAAATAACAAGGGCCTCCGATCAAAAGGAGCCCGGACAATTTTTTCCCTATTTTGTTCTTTTCGCATTACTATGTTAAAAGGCTTCCTAAGGTCATCCCGAAAACAGTCGCTAACCAAGGGACACGTGCATTTTACAATGTTCTAAAGGGCATGTTTTCAAAATTTTTCCTCTAATCCGAGCCCTCTTCTGCTGAGAGCTCACTTAGCTCCTCCGTCCCTGCATAATGGCCCCCATCATCTTTCTAAATTCCTATGAGCCCCGAGCGTCTCCTTAACGCCACTGAAACGTGATATGTTACAATAAATTATCACGAATTATATCATATTCTAGAAAAGAATCCAAGAACTGAAACAGTTAAAGAAGAAGAAAAACAAGGAAGAAGAAAATCAATAGAGTATGAAGATCCTAGCATCGTTGCGTTTGGAAAAACTGTCACATCAACAAAAGATTCAGATCATTTTGATGGTAAAAAGGAGAAGAAAATTGATGATAAGAATGATGGTGAAACAGCCAGAAGCAAAGACAAATCAAAAGATTATCGTAGTCGAGATAGGAATGAAGATTCCGATAGGAGAACGAAAAATAAGGTATTTTGGCTTGCACCTTAAACCTTTTGTCTTATACCCTAAACCTCGTTCTTCAAACCTAATACCTTTATCTCATACCTCATACCTATTACCTATACCTTAACCTTCCTATATTATATTCTTTTTCGTATACCTATACCTTAAACCTTCTTATACCCTTACCTCATTCCTAATACCTTATACCTTTTCCTTATACGCCTCATACCTAATACCTATACTTTAACCTTTATTCCTCATCCTATACCTTATACCTGTACCTCATACCCTAAACCTCATTCCTAATACCTAATACCTTTACCTCATGCCTCATACCTGAACCTTAACCTTTATTCCTTATACCTGTATTACATCCTTTTCCTTATACCCATATCTTAACCTTCTTTTACCCTAAACTTCGTTCCTAATACCTAATACCTTAACCTAATACCTATACCTTAACCTTTATTCCTTACACCTGTATTATATCCTATACCTTATACCTACACCTCATACCCTAGACCTCATACCTATACCTTAATACATTAACATTTATTCCTTATACCTTATATCCGTCGTTACCTTATGTCTTGCACCTATATCTTATAACTTATACCTCATACCTAAAACCTAATAACTATTACCTTTATCTCATATAATCCAGCTGACTCGGGGTCTCAGGAGCTCAGTGTGGTCAGGGTTCGAGCCCAGCCACGGTAGCATCACGTCCAGGGTCGAGGTCTCGATTAGTTAACCTACTACTGAGATCCTAGCGATTGGCCCTAAAACCTGTGGCATTTATCTTATACTCTAAACCTCATTCCTAATTCCTAATACCTAATACCTTAACCTAATACCTATACCTTAACATTTACTCCCTACACCTATATTGTATCCTTTGCCGTATACCTACACCTTATACCCTTGACCTCATGCCTAATACCTATACCTTCAACATATACTCTACCCTTCTTACTATCTTACTCGATAAACGATTCTTAATGGCTGAAACCTTTCTGTACAGGAACGACCAACCATGGCAGTCTATCGGCCTCCAGTGGCAAGGCAGGACAGAGGAAAAACAAAGGTGATTCTATAAATTGATTTAGTTTTACGATATTTTTCCTTGCAACAATGGGAAGCACTTGATAATACGGCTTTTGGGAAAAGGTGCAGACAGCATAGGAAGTAAGCAAGCAAGCAAGCAAACGAGATCTATTTCATCGCATTTTGAATGATTTTTCCACAAGTGGCATATCACAATAGATGGGATTCGAACCTTGACTGCATGACCAGAGAGCCAACGACGTTTTCACTAGCATTAGAGCTCAATGAAACGCCGATTAACTCTCCAAGGCATGGCAACAGCCCAAGGCTCTTCTCCCGTTTGACATATTGTGTTTCGGCTATGTTGAGCATTCTACAGCACAATAACTATTATGTATATTTCATTTTGAATGATCTGCACGTTTTTATCTGTAGATGAAAGAGCTAGCACGGATAAGAACCGAGTAAAATCGCCTGAAAGTAACAAGTCACCAGAAAAAGAGACCGTGCATCTGATAGAGGCTATGGAAGGGATCGGCCTCGTTCTCGCGCTAAAGATGTGAATGCTGATAAAGAGGCTGATGGTACTAAGGTACAAAAATCAAATGATAGAGAGATTGAAAGAAAAAAGGACAAGGAATTTAAAAATAAAGATAAAGATTTAAAGAAAGATAAATAAAGCTAAAGAGAGTTGTTTGATAGATTGGATGTCCTGTTCATGGTATGTTTTTATATACTTCTGTTTTCTATTTCTACTTTTCACACCAGCACCGTCTCTTTTCTGCGTACCCGTGAAAATTAGTGGAAATTGTTATTTAAGACGGGTGTATGAATCAGATCTTTGGTTCAGCTGATTTGTTTGGGAGATGTTTTAATTTATCTTTTGCTTCAAAGGGGCTAAATCGAGGGGCCAAAGTCATGTGACGCTGTGTAGCAGTAAGATTTTATATAATTGTGTTAGTATACGCATGAATGTCGGCCTTTGGGACGGAGGAACCTTTGTTCATCAAAGACTTATCCTTTTTCATCCCCCAGCAATGATTTATATGACATTTTCTGTGCTGACATATTCTAACTAGGGCATTGCCGCAGTGATTTAGGGAGGAGACAATTTTGCAGTGGGTTGCATTGTCCTTAAAGCAGTAGGAATAAAAGCATTTGTTGAGTTAAAAGCCGAACAGCTTAGTCAGTGTACGTAAGGCAGCTAAAGTTGAGCTTGGCCATGTGAGGTCCATCTCTGGATGGGTGACAAACTAACTCATTTCCTGATGGTTGAAAAACTAACCCACTCCGCCGTCCTTCGGAAGGGAAGTTAAATTAGGGGTCCCGTGCTTGGATCCAGAATGCATAGTAGGCCTGAATTCGCTGAAAAAGCTGAAAGTAACAGCCTACTCAGTATGAAATAACAACAACAACAACTGGCAAGTGTACAAAAAACAGCGTACTTCTTGTAATATTTCAATAACAGCGCTTAGAACCCTGAGATTGGTATTTAATAGTCAAGCATAAAACAGAAGCAAAATTTTGAAGACATCCTTTTTTTTTAGGCCATGAAACCTTCTCGTCAGTTCTATGCAAATCATTGTTCAGAGGTTATGGTCCTTCAGTGCTGGACTTCATTTCAACACGCTAAGTAGACATTTTAATTTAAGTCTGAATTTATTATTGTACATATTTAGTCAAATTTTAAGCCAAGAAGTCTCGTTTAAATTGTACAGTTTTATTTGAATTGACGATCTGCAGAACTTGATGAATTTATGGGATTCCATTTGTCTGGCAAATTTTGCCACACCATTTTTTCCACCATTTTTCCCACTATTTTTGCTGTTCACTACTTCAAAGTCTACTACTTCATGTCCTTTTTGTGGCTACATGGCTTATACCAGCTGGCTCGTGGTGTCAGAAGCTCAGTGAGATCGGGTTTCGAGCCCCAGCTACGGTAGCGTTACAGCCAAGGTCGAGCTCTCGATTAGTTAATCTACTACTGAGATCCTAACGACTGGCGTTAAAAAGCACCATTTTACCTTCACCTTTAACTTGCTTCATGAAACGTTGCCAGCTGCCACACGTTTCAGGCTCATACTACAAATATCATGACGCAAGAGTGAACCAGGAGTGAAAATGAAGCAACTTTCTGCCAAGGGAATATTCCTTGTTCATCTCTTTCCCAGTTCCTCGCCCTCGTGCGCAGCGGCTACGGCTTTGGTACCCAGGGTAGCTTTATAAGTGTGAAAAAAAACTATGTTCATAACAAGTTTAGAGTAGTACCCCATTAGGGTTAGCTGACGGGGGCGGGCTGGGATTTATGTGCAAAAATTTGATATGGCTGACTATCGAAGAAGAGTTTTTGGAAGTATCGGATATGCTCCAGGCGAGGGTGATGGTTGAGGTGAAGGTGAAATGGTTTTTGTCAGTAGTAGGTTAACTAATCGAGACCTCAACACTGTGTGACGCTACCGTGGCTGGGCCCGAACCCTGACCACACTGAGCTTCTGACACCACATGTCAGTTGGATTACACCACTACGCCACAGCACCTTAACAGAGAGAGACATCTCAGTCTTAGAAACGGTATAGGAATTTTCATGAAAACAAAATGATTTCCAAAGAATTTTCATGAAAACAATAGGACGTCCATTAATCAGAGGTGTATGAGATTTCGAAGAAGTGAATTGGAATTTGTCACAGAACTCAGAGACTAGCCACAAGAAAATACAAAGCTTTAACCGTATATACTAGAAATATTATTCAGGCTATACACCAGCCTCTAGGTATTCAACCTAACCAAGTTCTATTTTCTACTACGAAATACGGCTGTCTTTTATATCAAAGCAAATCTAAAAATATCAAATTACGAAGTCAGAAAATTAGGTAAGCTACTAAATAAAGAATAAAAATAAGCATTGCTGCATACAAGAATATGCTGGAAAGTTCTAGCCAACTACGCAACAGGGGAATCCCGTATTACCTACAATGAAGTAATTACCAAAACATACCAATTACGTAATGACTAAATAAAATAATAATGGCGGTCATAGGCATATCGTGACACACCTCCCCCCTAAGATAATTAGTAAACTACAAATCTAATTATAACAACAAAACAGAACCATATGCGAAAACAAATAACTGTCTATTTCTTAGCGTTAAATACTTCAAGCAACTTATCTGGTACAAATTCTGAATCAATCCATTGAGTTAAGCCATTACTGAATTCAACGAAATACTTTGTTATCAATCTTTGTCCAGGAATTCTTGTCCGCATCTTATCGTGAACTGCAACAATTTCATTAGGACTTCCATCAATTGTTTCTGCTTTCTTTACTTGTTCTAGATTAACTCTTTTCGTTTGTACTCGTTTATTCCCTCCAATTTTTATCTCAACGTTATTTTCACCAATTAACTTTTCAACTTCGTATGGTCCCTTCCATGGCTGGTGAAACTTTTTCGATGTTCCTTTCTTTATAATAAAATCACGAAGCCACACTTTATCGCCAACATTGATATCAATCTTGCGAAGATTCTTATCATGATGTTTCTTCTGACGACTTTGTTCTTTTGATACTAATTCTTTAACTACTTCATAGGCTATTTGTCTTTCATTTTGCAAATTTTTCACTGGATCATCAGTGTAAAGTCTTGTAGGAGGTTTCATATCCAAAGGCGATGTTATTTCTCTCCCGAACATAAGATATGCTGGAGTATGCTGTGTCACCGAATGTGGCGTCGTCCTATATGCAAAAACTAAAGCGTCTAGATATTCGTCCCATGTAGATGGTTTCTTTGAAGCATATATCTTAACTCCTTGGAACAACGTACCATTCAAATGTTCATTTAATCCGTTTGTAGAAGGTCGAAAAGCACAGGTATAGATTTTCTTTACTCCCATTTGTTTACATAAAGATTTAACAAGTTCAGCGGTAAAATGACTTCCTCGATCAGACAACAATTCTTCCGGACAACCATACGTATGGATAAAATCTTGAATCTTTAAAGCAACAGTTTCTGCTTCTATATTATCAACAGAATATACAACGGGCCAGCGACTAAAATGATCTACCATTACAAGCGCATAAGTATTTCCTTTAACAGATTTTGGCAAAGGTCCCACAAAGTCCATCGCTACAATTTCAAGTGGTTTAGATGTTACAATAGACTTTAAAGGTGTCTTACCGGCAGGTTTAGGTGACTTAAATTTCGCACATTCCACACAGTGTTTAATATGCCTCTTGATATCACTCTTCATGGTCGACCAAAATACTTCTGCTGTATTTTCCTGTATGTCCGGTAAAATCCTGGATGACCAGAGAGTTGATGATCATGCATCCTTATCAGAATCTGTCCAATTTGACTCTTCGGGATAACAAGTTGTTTTCTTATACTACCAGACTTCATTGTTAATTGTCTGTACAAACAATTATTATCTGCAATACTATAACTGTCCTTTTCTCTCTTCATCTTCTCAGCAAGACCTGCATCTCCTGGTAATATACCCTCTGTTAAAAATACAATCCATTTGCAAAGTTTTTCATCTTCTCTCTGCAACTTACTGAAATCATTGGAAGTTACTTCCAAGACATCATCTTTCACTGGACATCTAGATAATGCATCTGCATTTCCGTGAAGCTTTCCAGGTCGATGGATCACGTCGAAATCATAAGCCTGTATTTCACTTATCCACCTAGCAAACAAGTTATTAGGTGCATTCATTGTCTTTAGCCATTTCAGAGGACGATGATCTGTTACCACTGTAAAATGTCTCCCATAAAGATACGGATAAAAATGTTTCAGAGCCCAAACGATTCCAAGAGCTTCTTTTTGTAATACTGCATACTTGAGTTCAGAAGATTTCAATAGTCTACTAGCGTAAGCAATTACTACTTCACCATTATCAGTGTCTTGAGCTAAAATTGCTCCTATGCCATAATCACAAGCATCAGTATATACCTTAAATGGTAACGAAAATCAGGACATCTAAGTACCGGAGCTGACATCAAACATTGTTTTAGCTGTTCAAACGCATTTTCAGCTTCAGTCGTCCACTGAAAAAGTCTTTTCTTTTTCGTGAGATCTACAAGTGGTTTGGAAATACTTGCATAATCTTCAATAAATCTCCGATAATATGACGTAAGTCCAAGAAAACTTCTAATGTCCGTTTTATTCTGAGGAGTTGGAAACTCTCTGACAGCAATAACCTTGTCTGGTATAACGGCCACGCCATCATCTGATACAATATGTCCGAGAAATTTTACTGATTTCTTGAGCCATTGACACTTTGATGGTTTCAATGTAAGTCCTGCTTTTTCAATACGTTCTAGTACCAAGTCCAATCTTTTAAGATTTTCTTCAACATTTGGCGCGAAAATGATGACATCATCAAGATAAACTAAACAATGAGTCCAATGTAAACCAGATAAAACGAGATCCATTAACCGCTGAAAGGTAGCTGGACTGTTAGCTAGGCCAAATGGCATGACATCAAAAGCATAGTGGCCATTCTGAGTTGAAAAAGCTGTCTTCTCTTTGTCTTCTTCTCGGAGTGGTATCTGCCAAAATCCAGACTGCAAATCAAGTGTCGTAAAAACTCTTGCGTTGCCAAGTGCATCCAATGTGTCGTCAATTCTTGGTAGAGGGTATGCATCTTTCTTCGTCACTGCATTAAGCTGGCGGTAGTCAACGCAAAATCGATACTCCCCATCGGGTTTTTCAATCAATACAACAGGACTACTCCAAGGGCTTGCAGATGGTTTAATGACGTTAGAAAGGAGCATTTTCTGGACCTCTTTTGCTATCAGCTGCCTCTTAGTCTCTGGGACACGATATGGTCTTTGCTTTATTGGCCGGGCACCCTGCACATCAATAGAATGCTCTACAAGGTGTGTTTTCCCCAACTTTTCAGCAGTAGGCCATACGTGATGTCTTCTCAAGACGTCGAAAAGAGCTGACTGATCTTCTTCTGAGAGATGACTGACATTGAAAGCTTCCATGGGCACATCAGCTTGTTTCTGCTGTCCATCAACTATCGTCTGAACTGAATCGTCCACGAGTTCGTTGAAAGGCTGCATATGCATAACTTTTGTGCCAGGCTGTAGGGACACAATGCTGCGAGTTGTATTAACTAACTCGAGCCAAACAGAATTATCATCATTAACTTGCGTAACAACAGGAGCAGCTAAGACTCGATCGTCCGTCTTAACTAACTGGCGTTCTCCATACAAAGAATAACCACAATGATTTCCTAATAACTCTGCTTGAACACGCAATGGAGTTCCAACAGGTAGCTCAACTACAGTTTTCAATACCGCCACACATTCCGAAGGTAGAGGTTCGAATTGAACTTTCACACCATCAGTTTCCAACAATTTCTTGCCATAATCGATAACAAAGTTTTCTTTCCTCAAGAATTGATCTCCTAATAGTACATCAAATTTAAAGTCTTCAATTATAATAACAGGTAAATCAAAGAATTTTCCAGATATATACAATGACACTGTGCCTTCTCCAAGGACACATAACGAATTTCCACCAGCACCAATCAAAGAAATGTTTGTATTTTTAAGCGACTGTCCCATACAAATTTTATTCCAAAAATCAAAGTCAATTAAAGTATATTTCGCACCAGTGTCTACAAAAATATCAACAGCAATATTATTAATTTTTCCATTAACCCAAATACCTTCTTTTGCCAATCGCGATGTCAAAGAACAGTTAGTGTCTACTAAGTTTGATTCTTCATTCAAAAGAGAAGCTGGTGACTCTTTCCTTACTTCTCCATCAGTCTGGCATCAGGAACTCGTACTATTCTGTTCAGGAGGACTTCCTCTATTGGCTGCAGAGAGATCTGCCAAAGCTTGTGGTTGCTGTCTTCTTTGGGGGCAATTTCTTCGAATGTGTCCTGGCTGTTGACAGTAGTAGCACATTCTTGGGGCTCTTCTGTCTGTCATAGACATTTGCATTGCCATCGGTGGTCGCTGGCTGATGTTTTCTGGGTTTCGAGTAGCAACCAACCCTTGTACAGCCGTTGTTAAGCTTTGAATTGCCTTCCAAATTTCATCATTGCTTTTCATACGGTCTTCATTGAATCTCTGAATCAGACCAACAAAATCTTCGGACATTTCATTCACCCTGGAGCGTTTTCCAACAGAATTGAGAAATACTTCTCTTCTCTCAGCGGCTTGAATTGCTTCTTGAAAACTCTCTGGGCACTTCTCCCAAACAGTTTCCTTGATTTCTGGTCTGAGCCCCTTTATAAAGCTTTCACAAGCAATTCTATCTTTCCGAGCACTGTTATCTAACCCATCGTGTCCTTTCGTCACGAGCTTATCAATTCTTTCCGAGAATTCGACAACAGACTCCTTGATCCCTGTGTTATTTCTTGCAGTTTTTGTCTTGCAAGAAATCTTTTTTCTTGAGTGTTGAAAGAATCTTCGAGTTGATCTTTCAACTCCTCAAGGTCATTTCGAAACACCTGGAGGAATCTTCAGAAAATGCGTGCTGCTCTCCCGGCAAGATACGCTGGTATCATGGTTAGTTGCTGCTGTGGGGTCCAGTTGTTTGCGTTTGCAGCGATGTCCCATCGGATCAACCATTCTGAAATGTCTTCTTCTTCTTTGCCAGAAAATGGTTTTATATCGACAATCGTTCTTCTCGGTCGGACTACTTCTCTTTCTTGATTTTGTGCCTCAGCGGCAGCGGCAGCAACGGCAGGTATTGCTTCGTTATTTCCTTGTAAGGCCATTTTCTTCTTGTTTGTGTTTCTGAGTTTTTAAACTACAACTTATTTCGAAATTCTTGAGTTCGTTAAGTCTTTCTCTTAATTCAGAATCCCGCTCCTGTCACCATTTAAGTTGTCACAGAACTCAGAGACTAGCCACAAGAAAATACAAAGCTTTAACCGTATATACTAGAAATATTATTCAGGCTATACACCAGCCTCTAGGTATTCAACCTAACCAAGTTCTATTTTCTACTACGAAATACGGCTGTCTTTTATATCAAAGCAAATCTAAAAATATCAAATTACGAAGTCAGAAAATTAGGTAAGCTACTAAATAAAGAATAAAAATAAGCATTGCTGCATACAAGAATATGCTGGAAAGTTCTAGCCAACTACGCAACAGGGGAATCCCGTATTACCTACAATGAAGTAATTACCAAAACATACCAATTACGTAATGACTAAATAAAATAATAATGGCGGTCATAGGCATATCGTGACAAATTGCCCCTCGCCCCTCGTTTCTAGAATTTAACGGTAGTTAACGAACAGTATCATCTTTCTTTCGGATAAACGGACATACCAAAAATTTTTATATTGAAAAAGGGAAGGGCAAGAATTGGAAGTTTTCGAATACAGCAACTCATATTGAAAAAGACCACCCAGATCTAATGCCAAAGAAGAGGAAAACACGTTGAAAGGTAAATCCTATCTCGTCGTTGTATGCCTACACCACAAAACACCACAGGATACTGAAGAAAGGAATCTGACATTTCAACAGGGATTATTCGTTATCTGAAGCTGACCGCTGTGGCGTTGTATTCAAAGGAAAATCATGTTCTTTGTTTTGCTAGAAAAACACGGGCATTTTTCAAACATTTTTCTAGCTTGTAAATTTTGTGTGGCTTGATTCGATGAAGAAAGACTGCACGAAAATTCAGATTCAGCTCATGTTTTGGCACTGCGCTTTACTTGCAAAGAACGCACTCCAGTAGTATTTTGACGCTGTCACAGCGAGGCCTTATTGCAGCTACGATCTAGTTCGATGCAACAATGGACGTTCTATCAGCGATAGCACACAATTTCAGCCCTGACCTACAGACTCTTGGCTGGGCCTTGCTTATCCTTACAGCTACGATTTGTACATATTGGTGTGGCTTTGGCAGATTCCGATATTTCAAGCGCCTCGGCATCCCTGGACCTGAGCCTTATCCGTTCATCGGCAATCTACCCGATCTAGCCCGATCGAACTTTCAGATGCATTTATTATTCGACGATTACGTGAAGAAATATGGAAAAGTCTTTGGTGTTCATCTGATGGGAAACCCAGCCTTAGTCGTCTCCGATGTTGATATTCTAAAGGACGTGTTGGTTCGAGAATTCCCGAAATTTCATGATCGCCGGGTGAGTCAGGTTTCATTACTTTTGATTACCAGGGCATTTGGCAGAGGGCACAGTCACGTGATCTATGTTCGGTATAGGATGCACGCAGGGATTAGTCTGTGTACCAGACACTCCAAATTTAATAAATTATGTCTTACCTTTTGGTAAGGGTCTGGTACACAGGCTAGCAGGGATGCACGTTGAATAGACTCACTCCATAAGTCCCACTACTTCGCTCGATGTTGTTGTTGTTGTTTTCTACAATCGCTCAGTGTGGAGTGACAAATCAGAATAAGGGGGCGTAAACTAGAGACTCGTGTAGTGAGTCTACACGTTGAACTCAAGGCAGATCCCAAATTTGTCTGAGTTCCATAAAACGATTGTTTAAACGCCTTGAGCGAGAGTAGGGACATAAGAGGAACTTCAAAGGAGAGCTTAACCCCCTGTGGGTGGGGGAGGTACTCCCACTGTTCATTACACTCGACGTGTCGCCCAAATGGGTAACATTTTCAGCAGTAATTTCCCTGGGTGGCAACGAACAATGAAGTACTCCCTTTCCGGGTTTTAACTGCCGTTTCTGCTAAAACTTTTCAGCAAATGCTCTTGAACATGTATAAAATGAACTTGTACTTGTAAAGTGAACTTAAAATGAACTTGTATTGGCCCAAAAAGGTAGTTCTTGCTCTATTTAATTCTAAGTACACAATCTTGACTTTATTTCTTAAATCTTATGCTGGAAATTATAGATCCACTCCCACTCTAATTATAGAACCCCTCAACAGTAGAACGAAATAACGAAACACGAACTAAAAAGTAAATGGCCCTATCTACTCTCACAATCCCAAAACCCCCGTCTTATATTAAATTTCCCAGCCAAGTACTGCTAAAATAGTAGACCGGGCTACCACTGAAAGAAACTCGGAGAAATGCTATAAGACATGAAATTCCTTGACAGAAGATGACAAATTGAAATATCATGAGGATTCAGTTCTATTCCTTTCTATTTTGTAGTTTTTTAAAGGCATTCCGAAACCATACGATATGATGATGTCAGTTGCTGTTGGTGAAAGATGGAGGTATTTACGTACCACTCTCAATCCGACTTTCTCAGCCCCGAAAGTACGTAAAATGACAGCACTTCTCGGAAAAGGAATCGATGACGTCATAGAACAAATCAAGGCTGCGAACGTTGATAAGAAATCAATAGACATTTGTGAGTAAGTAATGATTTATGAGTCATAAATTTTCATCATCATCATCATCATCATCATCTTCTACTACTTCATTCTCGCTATCATCACCATCATCATCTTCTATTTCATTTTATATTTCTTCATCCTTTTTTTTCTTTCTTCGTTTTTTCTTCTCCTTCCTCGTCATCATCATGTTCTTTTTCTTATTTTTCTTCTTCTGCTTCGTCCTCATTATAATGTTCTTCTTCTTTGCATTCTTCTTGCTCTTGTTCCTGTTCTTCTTCCTCGATACTATCTTCTTGTTCTTCTTTTCTTTTTAGTCTTCATCATCATCTTTTTTTCATCTTCTTGGTCATTACCATAATCTTCTTCTTTTCTTCTTCTGCATCATCCCTATCATCATATTCTTTTTCTTCTTCTTCTTTTCTTCGTTTTCTTCTTCTTTTTCTTCTTCTACTTCATCTTTCTTTTCATTTTATATTTCTTCTTAATTTCTTCTTAATTTCTTTTCTTCTTTTCTTCTCTTCCTCTTCATCATCTTTTTGTTCGTCGTCTTCTTCTTTTTCTTCTTCTACTTCATCATCTTTTTCGTCGTCTTCTTCTTTTTCTTCATCTTCTTCTTTTTCTTCTTCTACTTCATCATCTTTTTCATCGTCTTCTTCTTCTTCACAAGCCTAAGTCATCATCTTTTTCTTCAAAATCTTTTGCTTTAAGATTTGTTTTGCAAGCGAATTCATATTTTGACCAACAAGGTTTTCTTCGCTTTCTTCTTCTTTTTCTTCTTCCTCTTCATCATCTTTTTCGTCGTCTTCTTCTTTTTCTTCTTCTACTTCATCATCTTTTTCGTCGTCTTCTTCTTTTTCTTCATCTTCTTCTTTTTCTTCTTCTACTTCATCATCTTTTTCATCGTCTTCTTCTTCTTCACAAGCCTAAGTCATCATCTTTTTCAACATTTCTTTTTAAAGATTTTAATAATATCTAAGCATGTAGGTCTAGGCTAGGTTTTTGTATTTTTTTCATATTTTGTTTTACAGGTCCTTAATTGATAGCAGCCAACTCATTGGCTGAAATAAGTCTACCTGTATAAATATTGTATATTATTATTATTATTATTATTAGTTCCGTTTTTGTTTTCAATATTTGGCTAGTTTAGAATACCCAACCACTTATCTTGTACCATTCATTTCCAGAATGCTTCAGAATTATTCCATGCGATCCATAATCTCTTCATCATTTGGACTCGAAGCAACAGACAGTGGAGCCTCGTATTCAAAAATCATCGAGTATGCAAGAGCCGCTCTAAATGAGCCGTTGTGGATCAATCTCGTTTTCATGCTGCCATTTGGTGACACTTTACTGAAGCACATTCCTTGGGCTTTTTCCAAACGCTATGAACCTATTGCAAGTGTAACAAAACATATCATTGAAGAGAGAAGAAAGTCATCAGACGATCACAAAGTAAGTTTCCTAATGTTGTATTGAGTCTTATCTTCTATGTTTTATGTTTCGTTGCTTAAAGCTAGGGTTTAGGTGCGTCTTCTATAGTCATCCTTAGAACATTACTTATTAGTTGTTTAATAAGGTAGTGCTGGTTAGGGGTGGTAACTTAGTTAGTTTCAGTTCGTTTCTTAGTAAGTTTGTTAGTTCGTTAGTTGGTTAGTTAGTTAGTTGACGAATTAGTTAGTTAGTTACAAAGTTTGTTAGTTAATTAAACAGCAACTTAGTCAAGTAGTTAGTTAGTTTGTTCGTTTGTTGGTTAGTTAGTTAATTGGTTAATTCGTTCGTTAGTTAGATATTTACTGAGTTAGTGAGTTTGTTAGTTTGTTAGTCAGTTGTTTCTTTGTTATTTAGTTAGTTGGTAGGTTCGCTTTTCAGCACTCAAGTTAGTGTTCTACGTACTAAGTTAGGGGGGGTTGGGGATTAGTCCTTTGAAAAGGACAAATCCCCACATCCCCCTTAGCGTCTTTGCAAACATTCAATTTGAAAGCATGTCGTTTTAATCAGAAACTTGGTTTTGGTATATTTAACAATGGTCAATGGGCATCTGAAAAATGGTCCCCTCATTTTAACAGCTACTTAATTCAGTTTAAGGAATTGTTTCCGATCTATGTTTTCAACCCCTTTACTAATTTCATTTTTTCAGGATTTACTACAGCTGATGCTCGATGCACAAAAGATACCTGATAACCATGGCAGAACAATGACTGATGATGAAATACTTGCACAATGCATTGTTTATCTAATAGCTGGCTACGAAACAACAAGTACAGTTCTTATATTGATTTGCTATTTGTTGGCAATGAACCCAGAAAAGCAACAAAAACTGCGAAACGAGATCAATGAGATTTGGAAAGAGGCTGACCAATTGCCTGATTATGATGATTATATGTCATTGCCGTATTTAGACAATGTCATTTCTGAGGTTCTTAGACTTTATCCGCCAGGTAGGAAAATATTCTTCATGCTAACATCACCAAGTTTCAGTCATTGCTTCTTCTTTTAATACTTCTATCTTTTCTTACTTTACTTTGCTTTCTCCTTCTTCATTTATTCCCACTACTGCTTACTTCTACTACATTGCGTTCTCTCATTCTCCTTGTGCTTCACTTCTATTCTATCTTCCGTTTTTCTGTTTTTTCTTCTTCTTTTTCAATTACGTGCATTTCTTGTTCTATCTATATCTTCTCCCTTCATCTACTTCAACTCATACGTCTTCTTCATTTTCTTCTTATTTGCATAACGCGGTGTTAACATATTCCTTATGTTAAAACCTCATTTAAGTCATTATCTTCGTATTTTTCTCTCTTTTCTCCTATTTTACTCTGCTTTTTCGTCTTCTTCTTCTTCATTTATTCATACTGCTTCTTCTTTCGCTACTTTTCCTTTACTCTTTGTTCTTCTTTTCAATTCTGTATTCATCTTCTTATTCTTGTTCT
Organism: Chrysaora quinquecirrha; assembly: GCA_014526335.1. NCBI lineage: Eukaryota > Metazoa > Cnidaria > Scyphozoa > Semaeostomeae > Pelagiidae > Chrysaora > Chrysaora quinquecirrha. The sequence continues at coordinate 2,430,332 of JACTAT010000022.1, forward strand.
TCTGATCGTCAACTTCTTCTTCCTTTGCTTCTAACTTTTCCTTCTCCTTACTTTTCTACTATCCCTGTCTACTTTTCTACTTCATTTGTTTAACTTCTTCTTCCACTACTTACTCTTCTTGCTCTCAGCTTTTACCTATGTTTCCTGTCCTTCTTCTTCTTCCTCTTCTTCCTCCTTTGCTTCTGCTTCCTCTTTTCTCTTAGTTTCTTCTACCTAAATTCCTTTCTTCTACTTCTTCCTCTCCTTTTAATCTTATTCCTTTTCTCCTTTTTCCTCTTTCTTTTTTCTTGTTTTTCGTCTTCTTCTTCTTGATTCTTATCTTCTTCTTCTTCTTCATCTAGCTCTTTTTCTTGTTCTCGCTCTTGTATCTTCTTCTCCTTATCATTCTTCTTCCTTTTCTTTTTCTTTTTCTTTTTCTTCTCATTCTTTTTCTTTATCTTCTTTTTCTTCTATTTTCTTCTTCTTCAAACTTCTCGCTCTTATCTTCGCTGTTTTCTTCATATTCCCAAGAACACATTTCTTTTCAAAAAAAGCATGATCGATATTATATGTCATTATGTGACCAAACGCCTGAACATACAATTTCTGGAATCGTCAACACCTTTCATCTAAGCAAACATAAAAGCAAACAACATTATATCATATAATTTTATTTAATTAAAGAAAATAACTTCATATATGATACTTGTTAAGCCCAGTTGAACCTTTGTCTTTCAGCATTCACACTGCTACGATATTGCAACAAAGACTGCATTATAAAAGGCATCAAAATACCTAATGGCGTGCACGTTTTTGTGCCGATCTATTCGTTGCATCGTGATGAAACACAGTGGAAAGAGCCTCAAAAGTTTATTCCAGAGAGATTCCGGTAAGCCTTGTTTTTGTTATACCTTTCCTCATGTAATTATAATCTCTTCAACAAACCATACCTGATATATGCAATTCAAAATACCATATTCAATATACCGTTCAATTTAACGTTCAGTATATATCCTTGATAGTATACCATCAGTGCAATATAGTCGGTACGATGGACAGTTTATCCAAAGAACGAATGTACAAGAAATATTGATATATGTGAAGTCAATGTCGTGAATTTTCTCTGGCAAACGTTCTCTCCTATATGATATATCTCAGTGTCGAACATAAAAGGGTCTTCTTCATCATCATAATAATCTTCGTCACCTTCCTCTTTTCTTCTTCGTCTTCTTCATCTTTTTCATCTTCTTTATCTTCTCCATCTTCTTCATCTTCTTCATCTTGTTCATCGTCTCCATCTTGTTCACCGTCTTTATCTTGTTCAACTTGTTCATCTTTTTCATCTTTTTCATCTTCTTCATCTTCTTCATCTTCTTCATCTTCTTCATCTTCTCCATCTTCTTCATCTTCTTCATCTTCTTCATCTTCTTCATCTTCTTCATCTTCTTCTCGTCTTCTTCATCTTCTTCGTCGTCTTCTTCATCTTCTTCGTCGTCTTCTTCTTCTTCTTCATCTTCTTCTGCTTCTTCTTCTTGTTTTTTTTGTTTTTCTTTTCCTTCTTAGACTTCATCGTCTTCTTGATCATCATAATAATCTTCGTCACCTTCCTCTTTTCTTCTTCGTCTTCTTCATCTTCTTCATCTTGTTCATCTTCTTCGTCTTGTTCATCTTCGACGAGTTGCCATAGCAGAATCAAATGAAAGCAGAACTTTGCTGCGCAGCAGCTCGTGATTTTTAGCACTGTCATCCGATAACTGACAAACAGAGGAACTTAGATATCTTAATCAATTGTACAACTCAAAATGTTTAAGTTTCGTACTAATAGTACTAATGCATCTATTTCTTTTCATAATTACAGACCGGACCAAGCAACTCATGACAAATATGCATTTTGCCCATTTGGACATGGTCCGCGAAATTGCATAGGCCAACGATTCGCTTTCTTGGAAATCAAATTAGCTCTTCTGCGAATTTTGAAGAATTATCAGATTGAAAAAGTTCCAGAAACACCTCAAGAGCCAAAGATTGTGGCACGAACGACATTGACTATCGTAGAACCTATTTATGTTCGTTTCACGGAAATATAAATAAAGTTGAATGTATTTGGGGTCATTCAAATTTGACGTAAATCTACTTAACCTAATTCTAAAGATCCCTCTTGGACCCTCTCCCTTTTGTAGCGTCCAGGTGTATAAAAATATCATAAAAAAAACCATAGAATTACAGTATAGGTATATTTAAGGCCCCCCGTCTCTCTTCAGGCCAATGTTTGAATGACCCCATAGCTGTAAAATGCTTAATCGTGATTTAAATTTGACAATATTCACACGATATCGGACTCATTTGGGAAAACAGGGACCTTGGGACAGTTCACTCTTCAAAACTGTTAAAATTTTTGTTGAAACAAAAGGATTTCCAAAGAATTTCCTTTCCTTGAGATCAATAGAATTTATGGCAAGGATGTAAGAGATTTCTGAGGCATCTCTGCACACCTGCGCCGGGGGGGCATTTCTCCTCCTGGGGTCTGTGTTCTCTCCGTACCTGGGACAGGTAAATACTGAATATTTACTTTTCTAACAAGAAAGACACTCTTATATGGCATGAAACATCAGCATGTGATTTGGGTTAATTCCTCCTCAAATATCAGAAGCAATTTTTTTTAATTCATTCAACAAAGATCAAAGTGTGCAAGCGTAAAGCGCTTTTCCCGAGACGTGAAGTACTTCTAAATTTAAACATGGTTTTGAGAAGGCCAAACTAAAAACGTATTGGGCGGGGCGCCCATTTTCCTGTGTTGTATGCCTTCTGCATTCGTTACACCTTCACAATTCGAGCTCAAAGCCAACCATACCATAACGCCGTCAAACCACCTTCAGAGAGGAATGGTTTCGCTCTCCGAAAACATGTCGCGAACGCCATGTGACGCACTGGAACGGCGCGAAGCCATGTGAACCCATGTAAACAACACGCTATATTGCGTGTAGCTGACACGAACTTGTCCTATATCGTGTGGACGAATATTTTTAACGTATCTTTTGAAATGCTTAGATTTTAACTAAATCTTTTAAGATTTTCGAAATTCAGGTTAATTAATAAGAAGACTAATGACGTTTTGTTGCCATTTATATTTACGTTGCTGTTTATCTAGTTTCAGTAACTAACTAAGAAGAAAGTAGTAAATATGGGGAGTGAAAATAAGAAACGTGATAACGCCTCCCATTATCATAAGGTTATTATTATACACTGCATGCTGAATCAGTATGGCTTGTAGTTACTGTATGAATTGAAAACCAGTAAGCAATGAATTTTAATGAGGAACCAGGTACACATGACTAGTATGAAAGGCAATTGATAAATTAATCAATCAGTCAGTGATTGCACTTTTTTGCTTGTTTAATAAAAGTATTTTTGCTCGTAATCATAATTAATTAAAAATTAAAACATTTTTGGGGTTGAAAATGATTATCGAACGTTTGATCATTTGACACAAAATCTGTACAAATCAATTCAATTCAATGCAAGATTTTTGTCTTTTCTTTTCCCACTTGCAAACCTGTTTTGGTGATGGCGGAAGGTGACCAACTGCTCATTCCACCGTGAATAAATAATTTCTTTTCTCAGCAGTATAGTTCTGATTTATAAATTCTGCCATGAATACTGATAAAAGCAGTTCTTGAAGCATCATTTCACTGAAGAGTAGGTACAAAGGGAGTAGAATTGCTAGGTAAGTGAAAATCAGGTTTGTTGTGTTAGAGGCGCATATCTATATTATATAGGCCTGGCCTAAGCGTTTTGTGTTTGAAAACGTCAGCTAATAGGCCAATAATTTAGCGTTCTTGCAACAGCTGTGGCTTCAGCCACGACAAACAGTTTAAAATCACAAAGGAAAGAAAAGAGGACTCAACATGTTTTCGAGATATTGCCTGAGACCTTCTTGGCCAAGTAGGTAAACAATTGGATTGGGACACATGACTTGTTCATTGTTTCTTCCTGGGTTTGCTATTAACTATTGTTTAATATTGCTGCTTGCTTGCAACTGTGAAAAATCTGGAAAATTGATGCACCGAGTGTGAGTGAAAAAATTGCCAACTTCCCTTAGGGGCCATCGACTTTTGATTTTTGTATTTTTAACGGCATTTGGCCGTTAAGATCGGAACCCCAGGGTGGAATCCATGTAGCCTACGCCGAAGAAATCCGGTGTGAAGTGTCGAAAATTTTTGGCATACTGGCGTGAATCTTTCAGAAAAACGATAGAAGGCAATACTATTTCCTAATAGAACAATTGATCTATTGTTTCTATTGGCGTGAAAGCAGTTGTCATTGGCGTAATCTCCGGCGTGGAGATTGCATGGATTCCAACCTAGCGGAACCCCCACCTCCCCTCCCCCTTAACAGCAATCAAGTGTTTTTATGACCAAAAAGGGCAATATCGTCAAGTTATCGGTAAAATCGGAGAATTCAAAACATTTTCCATAAGGTTAGTTGATTATAATTTTCTTAACGGCCGAGGGTAAAACCCCCTCCCCCCATAACAGCCAAAAGCCGTTAAAAAATACGAACATCGAAAGTTTATGGCCTCTTAGTTTAAGTTGCATCCAGGAGATTTAACATATAATCCAGATATGACTAATCTTCATTTTTAATCTTCATCTTCATTTATTCAGGTTTTTGAAAATTATCATTGATAATGGAAACCTTGGACATCACCAAAGCAAGTGCATTTAGTGCAACATCTAAAGTGCCACCTCCAATTGCAGGATTCAAAACATTCAACAATCAAGTTGCTGGTCATTTGGAATTCAAAAATAAACCTTGTAAGTTGTTTATTTCTTGTTGCTTTATGAAGATGTTGTATTTAGATGTTGTGATGCCTGATGATGTAGCAACATTGTGCTTGCTACAGAAATGAGTAGTTATTTGCTTGCTTTGATGTATGTAATGTGACTACGTTATTTGTATGACCTTCCCCAGTCTGGTCTAATCAGATCTGATTTGGCCTGATCTGATTTGATCTGATCTGATGTATTCTGACTTGATCTGACCTGACTTGACCAGACCTGACCAGACCTGATCTGACCTGACCTGACTTGACGTGTCCTGTCCTGACCTGATCTGACCTGCTGTTATCTGACCTGACCTGATCTGACCTGACCTGACCTGATCTGATCTAGTCTGATCCATTCTATAACTCTGACATTTCCTGACCTGACCTGATCTCATCTGACCTGATCTGATCTGTTCTAGTCTGACCCAACCTGATCCAACCCAACCCAACCTGACCTAATCTGACCTGACATTACCTGATCTGACCTGATCTGATCTATGAGTCTAACCTGACCTGAATGACCTGATCTAATCTTGCCTGATCTGACCTGTTATATCTTGATCAGATGTGATCAAGTGTAGTCTGTGCTGATCTGTTATGATCTGACTTAAGCCTGTTCTGACCTTGTCGCTCTGACTCAATCATGACTTGATCTTACTTGATTCAATCAGATTTACTTGATCCAGTTTCAATTTGATTTGATTTCAGGTTTCTTAATTGATAATAATGATCATGTTCTGAAAATGGTAGACACAACAAAACTAACAGGCATCACAGAGATGGCATTTTTTGAAAGAATCTTCAACAAGAAGAAGAATGATGAAAAAGACTTGGAATATCTAAAACGCTTCTTACCAACATATTATGGATTACTTGAACTTGACTTCAATGGAGAGAGTTGTATCCTTTAGTTCAACTTATAAAGAACCCTGAATTTACCAATACTATATTTCCTTTAATGAACTGATAATCTCACCCTATCTTGTGAGCTGAATGGTCTTCCAGTCGCAGTATTAAGTCAGCTTCACACCTCTGTTTGGCCCATTTTGATCCACATCAGGGTACATTTTCCTTCGTAGTCATGTCTAGGTCTTTTCAGGGTTTTGTACTTCAAATATTAATAGACAGACAAGCATGTTCAAAGATGTTTCAGCTTTCATTGCAGTTTTGAAGATTTCAACAACGAAGAGCATTATCCAGGGCTGTCAAGAGGCAGCAGGGGCCATAGGGTAATAAAGTCATAGAGGGCCCCGATGGTTTTGGGGAAGCATGAAGGAGAAATTCAATTTTTGCAGGCCCTTTCAGAGGCTGAGCCCCGGATTTTATGTGCCGCCATACCCCCTCTCTCGATGGTACCGTTTGTATCTTGCTTCTCTTTCACTATTCACTTCCTTGATTCTTCATAGTACACTATCTACAACTTGAAAATCTGCTTTCTGGATATGTCAGACCCTCTATCATGGATATCAAGATAGGAAAGAGAACCTCGGATCCATTGGCTGACGAAACAAAAGTTAGAAAAGAGGCTATGAAATATGAATTTCAGACGCAACTTGGATTCAGGATCTTAGGATACAAGGTAGATACATTTTTTCGTATCATTTTTATACTGATATTTCCTAAATTACGAGAAATAGCAGAAACATCTTTTAACATGGCTACTATTGCTCTCTTTCTCACAATTTCGAAGTTTTGTACAGCTCAAAGACTACTGATTCAGTTTTCTTTGTTGGGCCCTGGCCAAACGATCAAACATTGTTTGTCAAACATCAGAAATTTGCTTTTCAAACAAAATGTGGTCATGTTTCTCCACGTCACAAAACTTTACTCGTCAAACATTTTTGCTTGCGACAGGCAAAAGATATTTTTGATTTTTTCAAAAACACTGTTTAGTGCTTGTCAAGCAATGTTTGGTGACGTAGCCAGAAAGTCAAACATCCCTTCAAAGCAAGTCTCAAATGTTTGACCAACAAAGTTGGATAAATGTTTCATAAATTGCATAAATCAAACTTTCCATATGTCGATATCAACGCACAGATAATGATTAGTCTAAATTCAACTAGATACTTTGTATGAGAATCCTTAGCACTATTTGAGTGACATCATTAAGTCTGAAGTCAAGTTTGCAGTTTAGTTTGGCCAAAAAAGTTGAATGAATGATTGTCGAGGAAATCAACTTTAGAAAATGTTGGCCCAAATGCTCGATTGTTCAATATTATGCTCTATTGTTTGAAAGTGTTATTGAATGCTGTTGGATCGTGATTTAGAAATAACGCAACCTTCTGACTTCTGATCTGATAATTCTGTCTATTTAAGTTGACGCTCAGTTTTTGCATAAGTAGAGAGATCTTATTCTATATTACTTGATTTTAACTGGGTTTTCATTCATCAGCCGACTTCTTTAACTTTTTATCTTGATTTCTAGTCTTTCAGATTTCTGACTGGCAAAACTGAGTTTCATGACAAATCCTTCTGCAAGAAACTGACTCCTGAAGAGATCATTCCAAGTGAGTAAAAGATCTCCTTTGTATATCTTAGGCCTGTATCAACATCGCTTTTCTTAAATGCAGAAATTAACTGCAGAATTAACTACAAGTGTTGCGATAGTTTTCGTAGCATAGTTAGTTACATTCTTCCTCAAACAACTTTCGGTCTTCGGCTATGCAGTTTAGCGGACCCTTCTCACAGGGAAACAAGAAGGCTATAAAGGGGTAGGGTTTTAGTGTAAGGGGTTAAGGTAGGGTTTTAGGATAAGGGTTGGGGAAGGTTTTTAAGGTTAGGGTAGGGCTTGAGGGATAGGTTTAGGATAAGGTTTTTAGGGTTGCGTGTAGCATAGAGATTAGGATTAGGGTAAGAGTAGAGTTAAGGGTTAGGGTAGTGTATTAGGGTTAGGGTTTATGTAGGGTAAGTGTTGAGGTTACGGATAAAGGGTTAGGGTTAGTTTTAGGGTTTCGGATATCTTCGTAATCCGTTCGAATCAATAGCATATATTGTTTGCTATTTTTTGTTGCGTTTTCGAAGGTGTCCACTACATTGCATCTGTACCCTAAACTAAAACTATTTTTTCCATTTCATTTTTAGATGTATCTTATTTTTTGGACTTGAAACACGTTCCAGCTCGTCTTCATGTTGTTGACAAAATAATCAAGAAACTGCATGATCTTCTACATTGGTTTTCTCATCAAACTGCAATAAAGTTTTACAGTAGTTCTATCCTGATTGCTTTTGATGGCCAAAAAACGAATTACGAGTCACATAAACTGCATAATCAAACTTTTCGATGCCACCTAAAGGATGACGTCATCGTTCGTATGATTGACTTTCCTCATACCTATTTTGGTATTAATGATAAATCTATTGACTTAAATTACGTATACGGGTTAAGAAACCTGATAAACATATTTGAAAATTTAAGGGATCAAATTAACGAATGAGTTCAAGACGTTGATTTTAAAAGATCGGTTGAAAGGACGTGTATATACGCTTTTTACAATCTCTGTACCTATATTTTATGGGTTTTAAGGATCCGTACTCAAATAATTGTGATACTTTGGACAGAACAATGCATAATACTGTATGCCAGAGTAAGTCCCTGGCCAAACGATCAAACATTGTTTGTCAAACATTTGAAATTTGCTTCACAGACGATGCTATCACGTTTTGCAACGTCACAAAACATTGTCTAACAAGCAAAAGCAAGCAAGTAAAAATGTTTGACGAGCAATGTAACGTGGCCTGGGCAAAACAATCAAACATTTTGCTTGATAAGCAAATTTCAAATGTTTGACAAACAATGTTTGATCGTTTGGCCAGGGCTAAATAATTTTCAATATCAGTGCCTCATGGAAAGCCATTCTTTTATTATTATGCCATATTGGATGTGGCAAAATGTACCAAAGCGTACCGTTGACTTGAAATATTGTACATAAATATATTTTTGTATGAATATTTAAATGATAGCTTCATACAGTATGCCATATCAGAGCTTTGTTAGTATATATAAAACTATTATGGGATAAATAGCTTGTTTGCTCCATATAAGATTCCCCAAAGATATGTGTAATATCCACATTATGTGCAGTACACGCAGTTTTTCTTATAAGCAACCGCTTATAAGCAACCAAGATGTAGAAGGCCTTAAACTTTAAGCAACCTATAGTACCACAGGAAAGGAACCTAAGCAACATCTTAACTTTCAATACAGTCTCTATATGGTAACAATTACATGGTACTTCTTGTCTGATGTTATTTATAGTATTACTTTGTTGTATACCATAGGTGTTCTAGCGTTATATTGCATAAAAAGCTATAGGATAACTCCAAATTTTGCTGTTTTCTAGCCTCTATACTATTCTTAGGGCAAAAATATACACCTAAAATTAAGCAACTATTAAGCATCTTTTGCTACTAAAAGGTGGCCATAAGAGATCCAAAATAAGCAACTTTTTGAACTAGACCCGAGCGCAGTTGCTTATAAAAAAAACTGCGTGTATGGGTTCATACTCCCTTCAAAAGGTATTTTTTCATTTCATCTATTTTTTAGTATTTCTAATAGAGTTTTTTTTGTTTCCAATCAATTGTTGTCGGAGATGTAAAAGCTGTTTTCTTGCGTTTATCCTAACTTTGTGAAAAGTTGTAGTCATTGTACTTGATACTTCCCTGGATTTTAGATTTGACAAAACGAAAGCCTGCTCGCTCTGGCTCTTGGTACACGTGGTTAAAATGGAGTGCGCTTTTAAGCGGGGGTAATAGGGTACGCATGCATTTTACTCGATATAAAAGTTCAGAAAATCGTAGGTAAACACATCTAGGTTACAAAGTATCAAGAACGGTTAGGATGTGCTACTATAGTCTTGTTACGACAGGTTTTCTGTACAGTCTCAAAAATCTTTACGTGATAATATTGCTCAGTCGGCGTGGTGGGAATGCACTGATGCGTTGTTATAAACGGTAGTTAATAACCTTAGCCCCGACCTCCTTCTACCCCCAAGGTTAAAGAGACGGGAATAACCGGCGCCCAAATCCTACGTCCCCCCGATGATTCAGAAAGACGAGAATAACCAAAACATCATCTTTCGTCATCTCCCCGATGACTAAGAAAGCCGGGAATAACCCGAGCCCTACCCTACGTCTCTCCCGATCCCTATGATTCAGAACAACAGGGAATAACCCCAGCCCCACCCTCCATCATCTCCATGCCCACGCGGCGAGAATTCTTTGCCAACCTCGCTTTCATGCTATTGTTTTTTTGACAGTTTCATTTGCTGTTTTGTGTTTTTGTCCCAGCAGGGTGGTGAGTCTGTTTCCATTTTGAAGCTGTTGTGAAAATCCCTATAAATTTTACAGTTTTGCCTCCAGAAATGGCTAACACAAACGAAATAGGCGGTGAGTATTCATGAAACGTTACTTTGAAGCTGCTTTCATTGCTTTATATTTCAGCAGTAGTGTTATTTTACTCATCCAAACTTTGCACAGCTCTGCCGTGCCTCCATCATCACATGGCTATAGGCCCATTTATAGATTTAGGCCTTCAACAAAGCCTAAGAAGTGAGACCAAGAAAATGATACCTTTTTTAATGTTTGGTTAAGAATGGAGATGGGATTTAGGAGTGATGCCTTGTATTCTAAATTCTCACCGGGATTTATTTGATTTTACTTAAACAGGAAAATTAAAATGAAATACAAAATTTTTGTTGTTTTTTGAAGGAAAATTTGCTGTTGAGAAACCTGTTGTTCAAGTTCAAGAAGTATTAAAGAAAATAGCTGGATATATTTTCAAGCATTTGAATTATCGGAACTATAGAGTATATAGTTTTCACTGCAAGGTATGTTTTTGATTTTCTTCACGTGTACAGTGGGCACTTGGCATTTTCAACATTTATGTTTACATTGTGTTTTGGACCAAAAAAGAATGTTACAGAAAGAAAACAAAACTTGTTACAAAGCATTGGCTGGGTTTATCAAAAACTTTTACATCTATTTTTGTTGCTGAAATGTCTTAAACTTCAAACTTCTATGACTTTTCTTGGACTTCCAAACACTACTTCCAGCCATTTCTGAAAAGAGACATTTGAGATAAGATTATTCTTTTGGCATCACCTATAAATGGTGCCAAAAGAATAACCGTAAAGTCAAAACCAAAGGAATGAAAAGTGTCTTGCCCCCCTCAATCTACAATCCTATACAGTACTAGAAATCAAGGGCGCCGGAAGCAATGCAGGGCGGCGGGGGCAGAAGCGACAATTTTGGGGCAAAACAATAGGAAAATAAAAGAATTTGGCAATTTTTCTGAGGGCAGGGGGGCAGCTGCCCCCGCTGCCCCCATGCTTCCGGCACCCCTGCTAGAAATACCAGATTGGAATCTTTGTGCACTGTGCACAGAAGGCTATTCCTTTGAAAACAAAACAGGCTATTGTTTTCTATTGTTTTAGCAAAAATTGAGCACCAAAGCTCTTCAGTGTGCACAGCAAAGTTTCCAACCAGGTAGAAAGATAAGAAAATATTGCAATAAACAACCAAAACCTCATAGGGCATACTTAAAAGCTTTTTTTTGTCTGACATTGCCGCAAAACAGACTGAAACAATTGACTAAGCTGGGAATATGAACCCCAGATGCAGATCAAAATGCTGCGATTGTGGAAATTTGTCACAATTACAAGGTACAGAGTTTTCGATTCACTTTGAGCGGCCAAAACTAAGTCTAGGTGCAAAGTTTTACTATCTTAGCACTTGTTTTATTGATTACATGAGTGTTCAAAGTTCACAATTTTATAAGGGCTTGGCCAGTCAAGGTGAAGGGTCCCCCCAGTCACTTTTCATAGTCAAAGCCCTCATAGAATCGGGAACTTTGAAGGCTTGTGTAATCAAGAGCACAATCACTATGGTTGTGAAAATCTGCACCTGGACAATCTCATCTAGCTTGTGATGTCATGAGTTTAGTGACATTGGGGTTCAAGCCCCCCACCCAATGGTAGAATCATTGCCAGGGTAAAGGTCTCGTTAATTCATCTTTTTCTGAGATCCAAGTGACTGGCTGTGAACACCGTTTCACCTTTGCCTTCCTGCCCAAAAATTGTGTGGCAGGGCAATATCTTTGTTTATTTTAAGGGTTTTGGAATCTGTAACCAAAAACACAATGCTTATTTAGCTTCAATGTTCTGATTCATGCATTTCAATCCGCATCTGGGTACAAATTCTGCCTTTGCCAGTTGTTTTCGCATTTCTACTCTGAGAGTGTCAGATAAAAAAAGCTTTCAAATAAACCCTGTGATGTTTCTCCTATTTATCACAATGTTGAAATTAAATTTTAAGAAAATATATATAATATTTACCTATAGAATGCAGCACCAAGAATCACTTTCCTCTAAAAGAAAGAAAATATTATGTTAATAGTTTGATATTTTTCCTCAAGCGTTGTCCAAAAAAGTTAGTTGGCCAATTTTGTTACGTGACTGAAATGTTTAACATGAGCAATCTGATTATGCACTGAGGGGGGTGCTTATTCAAAACTCAACACTAAAAACGGGGGCCTTATACAAAAGGGGATTTATTTGAGAACTTTTTCAATTCAAAATCATACTTCCTAATGTGGGCTTGTTTAATATGTACAGTAGGATACTTTTTGTTTATTAAATTAATGACCAAAAATTCACATAGAAAAATCATTTAATTGTGAGGAACCAGTCTCTGCTATGGCACCACAGAGCTTGGTCATGGCAAGACCCCTATTGTGTCACACTTTAAAGACTAGATTAACTGGCAGAAAGACAAATAAGACAAACTCCTTCTAATTCAAATTGTTAACCAGAATTTACTAAAAACTAAAATTACTTACATTCTAACTTCTACATTAATCTAAATTGATATATTCTTTCATTTTGCCTTTACAAATGAAAGTATTACTACTATATGTTTAGCTTTCTTTGCATTTATGTATTTTAAATACCATTCCATCATTCCATTGCCTAGTCAGCTTCACTTTTCTGATTGGTGCATTTCAATCCGTGTCTGCATGAGTTGTTCAAAACTGCAAAATTGTGATAAACAGTGGAAAAATTTTTGTGCAAAGCTTTGAAGTATGTCCGAAAATGTCTCCGCTGTTTATCGCAATGTATATTTCTCCTTATCCTATTGTTTTGGCCTGTTTCTGACGTTTATACTCCGTGGAGTGCCAGACGAAAAAATCCTTTAGCCCAACGACGTTCCGCTTTCAAGTTGCAATTCTATAAAGATAACAATTATATCTTTGCAAATCATCGCAACTATAACTTTGTAAAGAGTATAAATTCATTCTTTCCATCTTTCCAACATTTTTCTTTAATGCAAATGCACAATTTCGTCTTAAGTCGAGCGAATTAACACTAACCCATATTTCTTTCTCTTCCTTGAGAGGTTCTTCTTGGTCACTTGCAATAGTTTTTCAAGGCAAGGTGTCTGTGGAGAAGATAGCACTGATATATTATACTTTATATATATTGACGTTTATTATTCTTCGGATGAGTTTCAGAAGAAATCAAGATTAAGATTAAGTTGAGGGCACTGAAGGATGCTTATTCAGAACTCGACATTAAAAAAGGGGGTCTTATACAAAAGGGGCCTTATTTGAGAAGGCCTAATTTAGGACGAGGGCTTATTCAATTCAAAAATCATACTTCCTAATGTGGGCTTGTTTAATATGTACAGTAGGATACGTTTTAGTTTAAGTTACATGAAAGTTAAGACAGAAAATATTCTGCCGAGTACCAAGGAATATGACCCAGGTGTGAGACCAAGGAACAGGATCTTGACTAGGACCAGAAGAAAGGAACCTGCACTAGGACCATAAGAAAAGGACTAAGGGCCAGAAAAAAGAAGTTACAAAGAGTTACGAATCCGGGACCAGCAGCGTGTCTCATGAAAGTTCAGAGCCTAAGCCAAGGTTAAGTAACCTAACGCAAGGCTGGGCTGCGATGATGAAACTTATATTGAAGGCTTACTTTTTAACGAAGCTTATAATGAAAATTAGCACTCTATCATAAGCTCGTGGTTTCAAATACCGTCAAATACAAGCGAGTCGAATATAATTTATACCCGGAATTTGTAATATAAGTTCACAGTACATCATATGCGGACGATGTGGTCCTTTCAAGCATGTTTCAAGAGGAAAGTTCTGCTTACCTAAGGTCCCTTTAATACTCTATAATATATTCTGAAAGGTTTGACAATGAGGTCTATGGAAGCTCAGCTATATACCTTTTTATAGGAATATAGTTTATAGGAATATTCAGGGACAATATATCTTGCACCACTTACCACATTCAC